>JAPWDM010000016.1:4502500-5020000 GCA_035578155.1 Brachynemurus nebulosus
ATTCAAATTTTCATAGTAGTATTCTTGTACTTGAAAATATACCCGATTTTGGCTCTGAAATGAGGTATATTTTAAAGAGTCATTTTGTTAGTTTCTGTTTTGTAAATTATACTCGATCCTAGATCGGTACGTGACGTCACAAGCTCTGATTTCGGGTATATTTTCAAAATACGCGTCACTCAAGGGGTTGGTCTAAAAAATGCACCCTCAAAGATTTAATTATTATTTTAATGTGATACGAATGTAAAAAAAATATATAGTGTAAGTTATTTTATATCAGAGTCCTGTGTTAATTTCATTTAATTATCTTCAATAGTTTTGAAAAAATAAAATTTTGAAGTGTTGTTACCCCCATATCTCTGACAAATTAGGGGTACAGGTCTGATACTTATATTTTCGAACATTACTCACCATAAGCAACATTCATGAAAAAGAATAGTTGAAAAAGCCGTTGGCCCAGAAATCCGTATATGCTTACCCGGCTAGATTCTTTCTGAATTGTTTTTCTAGAAATTCACTAGAAGTAACGTTATCAAGTATCAAAAAGGACATGTAAAAAATAAAGCAACAAAAATAGTTTCGGAGAAAATCTTTTTTCTGATTGTAAATTAGCAGCAAAGTTTTTAGCGAATTTTAGAATAGAAAATTCAGCATTCAGTCACTGTCATGACGCGACTTGAATCCGGGACTATAACAGAAATTTATTTTGAGGTCCCTAAAACTCGAAAATAATATACGCAAATAATAAAGGTTTTTAAACCATTATTCTAGATAAACTGGTTACCGAGAAAAACTAATTTTTATAAAGGAAAATTCGCTATGTTATGCAGGATACTGCGACAGGGGGTATTATAATATTAACCCATAATCGGACGGCGTTATGTAATAACAGATTAAGCGCCAAATTGGTTCAGGTAAATAACGGTACATCTTCTCAATGGCAAAGAAGATGTTCCGTTATTTATCTTAATCTCTTTGGCGCTTAATCTGTTATTACATAACGCCGTCCAATTATAGTCCCTTATTCATTTACAAGTACACTTTTGACTCGTTGTAAGCAACATCAAAAATTGAAATAGATTCATATGCCTTACTCTTTTTAAGTATATACGAATTTTATTATCTAAAAAGTGTAAGATATAGTAGAACCTCTGATAACGGACACCTCTCTTAGCCGGATCCCTTCTATAGCCGAACAAATTTTTTATGACGGTGCGGTGGCGTGCTATACTATAAAACCAATGCATTCAGCTCTCTCTTAAGCGGACTCTGTTAACCGGACACGGACACAATATTTTTTGACGAAAAGATATTATTTAGTACATTATTACCTCCAATTACCGGACGCAAGTACCTAGGTACCTATACGTATATGAGTTAGGTATAATTGTTCATGTTTTAACTTATTAATAATGATTATAATGTGACGATGAATTTGTGTAAACGGTATATTTTTGTATAAGTACCTAAATTTGTTCATGAAACTGATTTGAATTAAAAAATTTTAAAAAAATGAATTAAAAAATGAATGTAATGAATACTACATTATTTAATGCTATTATTTACTCTGCCCCTGTTAAGCGAACACCTCTGTTAGCCGGACAAATTTTTGCATGACACTATTGTCTGGTTAACAGAGGTTCTACTGTATATGATTCTACTTCAATCTTTTGAAATTGCATATAACTAAAAAATATTGATATAAATAAAATTGATATAAATAAAATTTTGATACGTACACAATTATGACCGAAAATTAAAAATTTCAGAAAAGTACACAAATGCTTGGTTAAATAACTGTAAAATATAATTTTGCAGACCTTCTAATGAATCTAGTACAAAAAATTTATATAATTCATACAAACGTATCTTTTTAAAAGCTAAGAGAATCAAGTGAAAAAAATTTAAAACATAGTCTGACGCACTTATAATTCATAGCTTATTAAATCTTTTTTTTTTTAAACACCCGCTTCTCAAGTTCAATATTCGAGCGTTGTGTAGTGGGCGTAAAAAGCAGTATTCACATCATTGTAAAACAAACGATAGTAAGTGTGCGTGAAAGTACAGTACCGTGCGTAAAAGTAGCTAACTGTGCGAGAAAATAATGATATTCATTTGTCAATGATAATCATATTCAAATTAAACATGGAATAATAAAAACAGAAACGATTTACAAATTATGGCTCATTTCAGTTAAATTTAACCATGCGTCGTCACTTTGAATTTAAATAATTTCCGTTTTCTTGGCTTTATCTCTTTTATTATTGCATTTATGTTAATTTTAAATTTGCAGTTTATTTTTAGAAAAGAATAGAAGATTGATTTGTTTCGAATATAAGAATTATTTAATTTTTTAACGAAAACTCATGATCAATTGTATCTGAAACGATGTATAATAAAAATTTTTTTTTTTCATATAACCTTATTATAAAACTAGTCGTACCCGTGACGTTGTTCACGCGAAACGTTGAGTAGTTTCTTATTCCAATTTGTAGTTTCTTGCAACACAAAATGCATTAAATTGTCTCCAAATTGACAATTGTGTATTTATTGTATTTTTCGGTACACAATTAGCAACATTTTTTTTATTTAAAATTCAGAAAAATTTCCAAACTATATACAAAATTTATTTACAATTTTTGTTACTATAGTTATGAAATTTGTGAAATATGTAAATTGGCGTAATGTGTGTAGATGCTCAAAATAGTTTTTCCATTTCCTGTGGGAATGAGACATTTTCCCGGAATAAAAAGTATCTTAGATGTTGACCCAGGTAATAAGTTATCATCACACCAAATTTCATTAAAATCCGTCCAGTAGTTTTTACGTGATGCGTGAACAGACAGACAGAGACAGATTTACAGTTTTATTATATGTATAGATAAAATTAACACTACTATTTTCTAAAATTGCTTAAAAATAATCAATTTTTTTCTCTCTATTAAACTTTAGAAGCCGTCGTTATAAAAAATTATGTTCGATACGTATGCGTAAAGTGAGGTGTATCCAGTAGGCTGAAATTGGGGCACTCGCTAAAGGGACTGACGCATACACAACGAGATCTCGTGCGCTTACCCTCACGAGCCGTCAGCGCATGTCGCGCATTGGGTCCATGTACTTCAACATTTTTATGTTTGGTTTACTTGTTTATTTAAAAAAATAATAAGCTCATCGCAAAAATTCGAGTCGATAAGACGACAAGATAAAATGTTTTTAAAGTGTTAACACAAAAAAAGATGTACAATACTAGTCCTTCTAATATAAAAATAATAATAAAAAACAATAAACTAGGGTCGTTTAATTTTACTTCATTTATCGCATATGTTTGATAACGTCAAACAATTTTTAGTTGTTTTGACCTATACTAACATTTTAAAAACATTTTATCCAGTCTAAAAAAAAGTTCCTTTATATTTAAAATGTAACTATAAGAGATAAATGATGAAGCGAAAATAGAGGCGTGAAGAAGAGCTTGATCGTATAATATTGACTTTATATTTAACCATACATCTTCTACACCTTTGTTTTCGCAAAATCGCAGACTATCTTTCCAAAATGGGTATTATAATGGTTCCGTATTATTTCCGACTGTGTCTTATCCGACGGGTGTCATTTGCGACGATTTTCAGGTAGAGGAATTTGACACGTAGAGGAATAATTCAACTGACAACACTGTAAATTGTTAGTCAAAACATTAAACAAATTTACTAATTAAGATTAAAATTTGCAGCCTAGTCTGGTTACAAAATGAATTTGTCAGACACTAACGTACGTTACATTAAAAAGTAAGATAAATGTGATAAATATGATTATACAGAGTGTTTATGCAACTAAGAACATATAAGTTTTAAAATAGGGAATATTTTAAAATTTATATTTTCTTAGTTGCTAAGGGTTACCCAAATAATAAAGTTGTGTAAAACTTTCATGTTATAAATTCAACAGAGGAGACTTGTCCAAATCTATTTGATCGTTCAAGATATGATATGATTTAGATCCTTGTTCATACCATACCTCCAACTTTGGTTTACCTCTATTAGAAATAGGTCAGTTAGTCACACCCGAACAGCAACCAAAAATATTACATGTCTGTTAAAAAAGCCGAAAACTTAACATTTTAGAAGCCCTAGGAATTAATAAATTGAACAAGGATCCAAACCATGTTATCCTGAATGATTAGATTTGAACAAATCTCTGTTGAATTTATAACATGACAGTTTTATACAACTTTATTATTTGGACAATCCTTCTAACCTTTTTCTGCTCTCATCTGATCTATTCAATTTGCATGTATCTTTTAGAGCTGACGGTTTCTACTGGTTTTTTCAATTTTAGCACCCGTTACCAATTCGTAGGTGGTGCTGATCTAATTTTATACTTTAACATAAACCACCGCAGCGTGTCAACTGTTAAGTAAACACCATATACATACAAACCGATCACTCAAAAATGGTATGTTCGCCAAATTTAATTTCCCTGTGTATATAAAAATATGGATTACCGAAATCATTTTATTAAAATAAAAATAATTTCTTTTCATTTTATCTTGCATATCTCGTATACTGTTTAATAATTTATTCTGTTAGATACTATATTTCAGCAAATTGTATGTGCAACGTTGCCAAATGTACAATCAGCTGCGATATTTGTTGATAAAATACTTACGAAAGCATAAAATCGTCGGAACTGACACCATCTTAGTCCTCCATCGGATACAACACGCTACCATTATAATAAATTAAGTTTATAATCAAAATATCACGCAATTTATTTTTTTAAACTTTAAATTGTTGTATTTATGTATTTTTACGTGAATTAAACGTTTAATAATTACTTAACCCTCAGAGTGCGCTAGTAATCATTTTGATCGGATTTTTTTTTTAAATTAAGAAAAATATATACTAAATTTATTCATTTTATTACAAAAGATGTTTCTTTCAAAATATTAAACAAAACAAAAAATTAATACTTTCTAAGATACACACTTTAGAAATTAGGATTCCAGGTCGAGACTTGAGACACGCTTATTGAAATCGTATTGACATAATTTTATCTACAATAATAATAAGCTAATAACGCTTACGCTTCCCGCATTCTGTCACCGAAAGCACTATCTGTTAGTTTAACGAGTAATTAATCGATACTAATATATACGTTACTTACTGAGTGAGTACATTAGACGACTGACTAACTAAATACTAGATTATGATGTTCCCAACAAGTGGTCACGGATCTCTAGAGGTCCACGGATGTTCGCCATGGGGTTCGCGAATTTGTGAAAATTAAACTTTGTTTATTGTATTGTTCGAGACAATCACATGGCACAGAAAAAAATTATCAAATAACATCTACACATGATTTTTGTCACTTCATAAATAGAAACAAAATTTAATAAACAATATTAATACTTTCGATCGCTTTTCAGAAATGGACGAAGATTAACTTGTGAATTTAACAAAAAATGGCTCAGTGAAAAATATCCTTATTGATGAAAAAATTATCAATTTTTATTTAATAGCTCACAAGGATTATAAAGATCTTGATAAAAAAGATCTCATATACAGCTACCTTTTTTATGCGGTTTTTAAAAAAATTGTCTTTAAAATATGTAATGTGAATCAAAATCAAGAGAAAGTAAGAAACTTAAACATTAACTATAATAACTTTCTTTAATAAAAATACTTTTTAATGGTTTTTAAGCATTTAATCAATACATTGCAAAGTTTTTTTTTACAATCTGGACCGAACTAAACTTTTGTAACTATTTATCACAGAATACAGAACCTGCACTACTATCTCTATTGTGTAATCTCCAGTGTGCAGTTCTGAGCAGGTTAGGCTACTTAGTAGTCACTCGTTCGGTGGCAGTGGATGAACGTAGGTCAATTGTTTTGATCACGTTTTGATTATTATGGGTATTGTTACAACCGCCGCACGAAGCCACATACATGTGTATATAATATTATATATACATATGCAACCCAGGCAACACATCTCATATCACTCACATACACAAGACAGATCACCAAATACAAACTAAACCCAATGCACATATAACATATTTTTTGTATCCTTTTTTGGTTACACTGGTTTCAATCGTATAGAGATAGCAATGTCGCCTCTGTACTCTGTGAAACGTACACTATCTGTACATTAACGAAACCAGTGTTGCCAAAAAGGATGGAAAATCCCCACCTATATGTTATGTATGTGCACTGGGTTTACCTTGTATGTGTGTGACCTGTGTTATGTGTGTCAGTGACCTGATCTGTGTTGCATACGTATCTGTGGTACCACATATTAAAGATTATACAGATGCAAAACTAAATGATGTTTTTCTTTCCTAAAATTGGTTTTCGAAAACACAAAAATTGTAATCGTAAACAAATCTTAAACCAATAATTTATATGTATATGTACATAGAAACACAGATATACACATACACATACATACATCCTAGGGGTACTAAGAGGATGAAGATGATATATAGTCCATATGTTAGTGTGACATGACATGTACATAATATAAGGTTTGGTTAAGCAGCAGTTTTGGATAGTACCAAACTGTCAGGATTGTGCGCAAAGCGTTTTTAGTCATTAACTAGCTGACCCGGCCACACGTTGCTGTGGCTCAGTAGTTATAATTGATTGAATTAATTTTTTCTTATCATTTTGATACAATCAAATCAATATTTACTAATAAAGCGGAAAATAGTTTAGCCAATTTTAAATCATACGAGATTGAGAATAGGTGAGAGAATAAAGTGCTTCGCTTCGCTCGCTAAACAGTTCAAAATTCTATAAAAGTTTAATTCTATGTAATGCTTCGCTCCGCTCGCCTATAAGGTGCTTCGCTTCGCTTGCTAAACATTTCAAAATTCTATACAAGGTTAATTCCAAGTAATGCTTCGCTCCCCTCGCCATATGACTCGTCTATAAAGTGCTTCGCTTCGCTCGCTAAACAATTCAAAATTCTATAAAAGGTTAATTCCAGGTAATGCTTCGCTCTGCTCGCCATACGACTCGCACGACTCGTAAAATTTAAATTTATTTGTTTAAATAAATAGTAAAATTTTTTTTTATTACTCATGCGGGAGAAGTACTAACTTGGCGCACATATTTCTGTACGCAAAATGGCTGTTTGCCAACTGTACTCTTCCCGCATACTTTTTTGCGTGTGGAAAGTAACTTTCCACATGCAAATTGACAATAAAACACGCAAAATTTAATCAAAACACGCAAAGCCGCCTCTTAATTTTTCATTTAATAAATATTTCATAATTATTTCTATAGAAACCACCAACAAAGTAATTTAAACGATAATTAATTCAGAAAAAAAAGACGAACACTCAAAAATATTATTTTAAAAAGTAATATAAATGTCAAAAATAATGATAATAATAGAAAAAAGTATGTGAAATTCGTAATAAAAAATAGTATGTGCAACTCGTGCGGGATTGTCGATTGCCCTACTCAAGCGAATGAGCGCACTCACTACGTTCGTGCGCTCAACTTCGCTTTCGTGGGCAATCAACAATTTCCCGCACTTATTGCACAATATACTATATTAATTTATGTCAGTTGTAAAAGATATTTAAATTTTTGCCAATGCATACTTTGAAACTATAGAAACAAAAATCAATAACAAACATACGTATGTATGTATATTTTCAGATTTATGTCATATGCGTTTTTGTTATACCACGTTTTATGCTGACTTCACGGAAACGCGTTCGAACGGGATAAAAAGTATCCTATGTCCGTCTCCTGGTTCTAAGCTACCTCTCCACCAATTTTCAGCCAAATCGGTTCATCCGTTCTTGAGTCTAACACCATTTTCTTTTATATATATATATATATATATATATATATATATATATATATATATATATATATATATATATATATATATATATATATATAGATAGATAGATAAGACCACTCTGCGCATGCGAAAATTGCTTTGCGAATAATCCTGACAGTTTGATACTATCCAAAACTGCTGCTTAAACAGAACTGTAATGAATGGTCGGCATGGAGGTGTTGAAGTCATTTTCGTTAATAGGTGTATATTACTACAGTCTTACAGTTATAGGGCTAATGTAAAAAAAGACTACCATGTTAATTGGGGGAAAGATCAATAAAAGGGTTTGTGTTTGTGCTTTTATGGTTTTATCAAATTTTTATGTGTTTTAATATTTACTTGAAATAACATTTTGATTTTTTTTAAAGTATTTGATGAAGACCTCAAAATATTTTCCAAAATAATTAGGGTTAATCTATGGCACAGTTCTATGGATATAATGAAACTGTAAGGAGACCGTGCCTGTACATAGAATATTTAAAAAAAAAAAAACTCTCTCTGTAGGGCTACGCACGGATCGCCTAAAAACTATTAAACAAATTTTAATGAAATTTGGTGTGGTGATAAATTTTTATCTGAGTCAATATACTGGATCCTTGTTACTGCAAAGAAATGTATCATGGAAAAAAACCAATTCAAAAATCACTTCGAGCAAGAATTGCACAGAAACTATATTTTACACATTTAAATGAAACTAAAGTTTGTAGCGTACGTGCAGAATCAAGTCGTGAGCGATCGACTTCCTCGACTTTGAATGTAGACGGATATTTTTGTTAAATGATTACTACATATTTACCCCAATTTAAGTTCTTTTAATTGAATTATTTAAATATTTTGACCTTAAGTTTCATTTTGAAAACACATGTTGTCTTGTGTTTCAACACAATAGATGCAATATTTTAGGACTGGACAAGTATTTTTTTTCTAAATCATATGTTTTAAAATTTCGGACAAGAGATCTGTTTGTTGACAACAAATTATTGAAATAAAAAATTTGCAAATTAATACAGTTGGTTTATATTTTTTATCTTCCTTGAATTTTATCACTGGATTTTCAGGAAACGTCATATTGAACATTTGCACTGTAATAGTATAGTTACTGACGAACATTAACGAAAACAGCATAGTATTATTGTTAAAATGGTATTGTAACCCGTTTGATACTAGTAAACCAGTGATCTTTGTATTCGTTTAGAACTTTAGAACTTGACAGCGTCAGATAGAGTCTCTTTTCACCAAGCCAATGTCAGTTTTTCATTTGTAAATATATTTCACAATATTAATAAATATTTCTCTAGATACCACAAATAATAATATTTTTATCGACGACTACTATGAAGTTACTTATTTTTTATTACTCACGCGGGAGAAGTACTAACTTGGCGCACACACTTCTGTACGCAAAATAACTGTTTGCCCACTGTACTCTTCCCACATACTTTTTTGCGTGCGCAAAGTAACTTTCCACACGCAAATAAACAATAAAACACGCAACGCCGCCTCTTAATTTTCCATTTAATAAATATTTCATAATTATTTCTATAGAAACCACCACCAAAGTAATTTAAACAATAATTAATTCAGAAAAAAGACGAACACTTAAAAATATTATTTTAAAAAGTAATAAAAATGTCAAAAATAGTAATAATAATAGAAAAAAGTATGTTAAATTCGTAATAAAAAATAGTATGTCAACTCGTGCGGGATTGTCGATTACCCACTCAAGCGAATGAGTGGGCTCACTACGTTCGTGCGCTCAACTTCGCTTTCGTGGGCAATCGACAATTTCCCGCACTTATTGCACAATATACTGTACTGGACAAAGTACTATTTATTTTTTATTAGTGGAATTTTTCAACTGAAAAAATTACTCTTATACAGCCTATACGATAAGAACGGCGAGAGGCGAGAGTAGGGGCGCTATCCGTTTTCGGACCCGTAGAACACGATTATGTAGAAAAAAAAATGTCATATATATATATATATATATATATATATATATATATATATATATATATATATATATATATATATATATATATATATATATATATATATATATATATATATATATATATATATATATATATATAAATAAGGTATTAATAAGGTGATTGGACATAATTGCTCAAGATATTGGATTTGTTAATGTGCTTTTGTCTTTTAAAGAATTTATTTAATTAAAATAAAAACTAAATTATTGTAAATATTTCTACATATATATATATATATATATATATATATATATATATATATATATATATATATATATATATATATATATATATATATATATATATATATATATATATATCAGACTTTGTTTTTTCTACATAATCGTGTTCTACGGGTCCGAAAACGGATAGCGCCCCTACTCTCGCCTCTCGCCGTTCTTATCGTATAGGCTGTATAAGTATAATTTTTTCAGTTGAAAAATTCCACTAATAAAAAATAAATAGTACTTTGTCCAGTACAGTATATTGTGCAATAAGTACGGGAAATTGTCGATTGCCCACGAAAGCGAATATATTTATATATGTAGAAAATATATATATATATATATATATATATATATATATATATATATATATATATATATATATATATATATATATATATATGTAGAAATATTTACAATAATTTAGTTTTTATTTTAATTAAATAAATTCTTTAAAAGACAAAAGCACATTAACAAATCCAATATCTTGAGCAATTATGTCCAATCACCTTCAAATTAATCTTCTAAATAATCGTCTGGATAATACGTCTTGAAAAATACGTCTTTTATAATAATCGTCCTGAGTCGTCTTTATATATCGTCTTCAAAATACGTCTCTCGTTTTGTCATAGCTAACTTAACATTATTATTGCTCAATTTTTAGAACAATTATAAATTAATTAATACCCCTGTCGCAGCATCCTGCATAACATAGCGAATTTCCATTTACAAAAGTAGGTTTTTCTCGGAAACTAGTTGATATAGAGTAATTGTAAATAAAAAAAACCTTCTTTATGTGATTTTTCTGCCTCATTCCGCCAAATTTTTTTCACGAAAAATGTCCAACATTTTCACGAAATTTCTTAAAAATAAGATGTTTCGTTCTTGAGTTATCGTGCGGACACTTCGTAAACATATATATAAATGTGTGTAAACATATATATAAATGTGATTATGTATGGTCCATTTCATTTAAATTTAACCATCATTCATCACTTAAATAATTTCCGTTTTCTTGGCTTTATCTCTTTCATTATTGCATTTACGTAAATTTTAAATTTGCAGTTTGTTTTTAGAAATAAATAGAAGATTGATTTGTTTCGAATATAAGAATTATTTAATCTTTTCAACAATGACTCATGCTCAATTGTATTTGAAATGAGGTATAGGTATGTAGGTGTCAATACTCAATGCCCGTCATACATGTTCTCTGAGGATCTAATAAACTAAATTATTTTTGTAGTTCAGTTAGTTCACTTTGTTCGCTCAGTTCAACATGTTCATTAGTTCGCGAACTAATTGTAAAAAGTATTATTAAATCAAGGCAGTGTTTACTATTGCAGTACGCACAAAAATAAAGACATACATACAAGGACTTTAAACAATTTTGTAAAAATTGTCACATATTATTTTTTTTTACTTCTTTTTTTAAATACTTACTATAAAAAAAAAAAAATAAAGACATACAAACGAGCACTGTAAAATCAAGTAAATTTGTTATTATTAGACATTTCCTCATACCGAAATTCTTAAGATTACTAATTTTAAAAAATCTCAAATCTTTGAGACAAAAAGCGACAGAACAATGAACTAACAAGGAACTAAATTAACACTTTCAGTTCCATGACTTCGGCATCCGAAACCAAACAAAACATCCCCAGAGGCCAACCGCGATCAATGATTAATTGATTAGTTGGTTACGCATTATGTGTGCGATGTTTATCATCATTCATCACACGGATGTGTTCCTACTCACACAAATACATACCAACACACACTACTCTTTTGGTTTCTATGTATAAAAAATTTTAAGATAAACAAAAAATACATAAAAAATATAATTTATATTTTTAAATAAAATTGATTTGAATGTCAGTGTATATGTAGTATGTACGTATGTTTACAGCTTTACACATACATGTTGAACTGTGTTGAATCTATTCAGTGTTTGAATCATTTTATGTATTTGTTTATATAAAGTGTTTTTTTTTTTAAATATTGCCGGCTTCCGGGGAAGTTTACTATGAAAGTGTTCGGGCCTCATAGTGTTAATGTAGTTCATATTCATCAATGCTACACCAGAACTGTGAACTAACGAACTAGTTTATTAAAGAACTATGAACTAAACTGAGCGCTCTTACAAATGAACTAAAATGCGCAAGCCTACTTCTGAACGAATGACCAGCTAAGCTGTGAGTAGACCCAGTTTGGCCTACTACTGGCAACAGATGTTTATATGTACGCCTAATCTAGTATATCTATGGCTATTTATGATGTTTTTGAATATATTTTTTTTTTGTGCGATTTTTTTATGCAGTCCCTATCCACCGCATATGAAAGGTTTAGCTGTATCTCCTTTTTTATAATTACCGTAACTACATATCAATGTGACAAGCATTCTTTATTATATATTACCCTACGTTTAGACATACGATTTTAATCGAATGTTAATCGAATCGAACGAAAATCGTATAACAATTGGATGTGTAAACTGGTGATCGAATTGTAATCGCATTGTCTTCGATTTTGAAACGATTTTTATAAAAACATTGTAAATCCTATTTTAGTTCGATTTTTTGAAAATCAAAATGGCGCCAACTGAAAATATTAAGAAAGATCATGTGCATATTTTATTATTTTAACCACTTTAGCGGATACCCTGAGTCCCACTCGGGTCTGTAATTCTAACAGCTAGCGGACACGATGGGTAACACTCGTTCTCATGTCGGTAACTGTTTGTGATGCCACCTTATTGAATAAAAAAAAAAGAATACATTATAGAGAGCTTTATTTATCCTAGAATCAAATCTTTTTTTACAAAGTAATCTATAAGGTGGTTAACATAGATGGTATTTTTTTTGTCAGTTTAAAATAAATTGAGAATCCGCTAAAAGGGTTATTTTTTCACTGACATTTCAATTTTTAAATTTTTATTAAGATTAAAAAATGATGTTCGGAACAATACTGTCACAGTTTCAAAATAAAAGTGGTATTTTTGCGAAGTAAAATATTTGTTTATTATATACAAATATGGAATACCATAAAGTAACGCTCAAATCTATTAATATTAATCAATATCATGCCTACTAGATACTAGAAAACTAAATCACTGATATACGTTTATTTATTTATTTCTTTATTTATTTATTTACTTGTAATTGTTTGCTCTATAAATTTAATTTAAAAATGTGTTATTTAATAAAAAAAAAATATACTGTAACACTTGTGATTGTTTTCAAGTGAATATTTTAAAAAATTCCTATCGTATTCGATTTAATTTAACTAAATTTTAGTGAATTTGCTCATTAAATACAAAAATTTCAAAAGATTTTAATCCAACTTCAATTGTTATGTAAGAGACCATGGAATGAATGACCCAGATATTTTTGTCAAAAAAAAAAAAAAATTGTATCTCTATGAAATTTATGACTAACGATTAGATACTAAATTATGATTATTTATTGATGATTAGTATCTATTTCATCATACATAGTATCATTTTATTAGGACTGTTTTATACTGATAGAATTTTATTACCAAAATAAATTTGTGATTATAAGAATTAAACATAATAATTGTTTTCATCTGAAGTTCGGAGACTTGAAAAATGTCAAGACTTTCCAAAGCCTATCAAAAATTCTTATGACGTCTGAATTTCCAGAGGTGTGCACTCCGAGGGTTAGTTAATTTGAGTTGATTTGCTACTAACAAAACTGCAAGTTAAACTCCGTCAAAATAAAATAATATAATAGTGAAAAAAATTGAATATTATTAAGTTAAAATTTTTTATTATTCATTTTAAAAATATTTGTGTATAAATGAACTAAAAATTGAATGTGTTACCTGTCCGCTGAAGATCTGAATGACTGGATTACTGTATGGCAATGTACTCACCCATTTAAGTGAGCCAGGGTAAGCAGTAGGTAGTAGCCAGTGAAGGGATCACTGACTGCGAACTTGAATTGTAGGCAGAACCGAAGCAGGCATTTTCAATTTGTCAATAGCAACAGAGTGTGTTAATATCAATAATCAACAACATTATGTATATCATACATAAATATATGATATAATACTAAATATTCTTTAAATAAATCAAATTTCAAAATAAAATATGAAAAATTACCTCATCGCTCATATCCATGCCAACATTTTCGTAGTTATCTTCATGTTCACGTCCACGATAACCATCTCGAGTCCGCCCCTGTTAATTACGGTGCTTGTTGTATTGACTATATTCATCAATTATAAATTTTATTAATATGGATAATCAAATTATATAGGTATATAAGTAAAATATATATAATTATGTAATTTTAGAATAATTATAGACTACTCATAAAAATTAAGAGAACAAGAAATTTTAGTAAATTTTAAGGTAGTAGTCTGGTAAACTCGCTCTGTTTTTCATACCTATTTTTAAGGGCATTTTTTTTTTTTTTTTGAGAAAGAACAAATGAAAAGTTTTGAATTTTTAATATGTTTTTATTATGTTTTGTTATTTTTCGATAAAATTTCATAATTCTAGTTCCGACTAGAATGACATATCTATAGATTTAAGACTAATTTTTTGATTTCAGATGTCCCCAAGAGTCAAAATTACGCGGGCCATCCAGTGCTTTTTTTTAAGGCGCCAACTTCAAGTGATAATAATAATAATAATAATAATAATAAAACAAAATTTAATTTATTAAAAAAAAATTTTTTTGGTACCTTAAGATATAAATAAAAACATTAAAAATTCAAAACTTTTCATTTGTTCTTTCTCAAAAAAATGCCCCTAAAAATAGGTATGAAAAACAGAGCGAGTTACCAGACTACTACCTTAAAGTGAAAACTTCTATAGCGTGGGTAACTCTCCATGAGAGTGTAATGAAACCTGTAATGCGAACGTGTAAAGAAATCTGTAATGCAAGAGTGAAAATGGTAATTCTTTGGCTATAATAAAATTTGTAAAATGATTGTAAGGTGAAACAAATGCTAGTGGTTAACTGATCATTGCTAAGCGATTAGTATTTTATATTGGGTTTGTTCCAGCCGATCATTCTGACTATTAGATAGACATCAGACGCATGCGCTTATAATATTACATATGCGCTTGACGTCCATCTGATAGAATAGTCGGTTAAAACAAACATATTGCTCAAATTATTTATTCACAACATGCTTGGTACCATATTTTCTACCTCAAAACTTATACGATTTTAAAAGCTTGGCTCATTTTGTTTATTATTATGGCTATTGTACATCTCCCCACCGACCTGGTGATTTTTTTTCTTTTGTTCCTGTTTAGAAACTTAAAAGCGCGAGAAAATAAGACTGTTTTTAAAATTTTTTTTTTCAAATATGCGCCATTTCTCGAAAAATTTTTTTACTTCCGATTTTGGTGGAGGGATGCACAACTACATAATTATGTCTATATTAACACTACACAGCCCGAGCACTTTCACATTAAACTTCCCCAAGAGCCGGCAATATTTTTAAAAAACACGTTACATACACATTGATATACATTTTTATCAATAACAGGAAGAAAGATAATAAACTTGTCAAAATAAATATAAAATATAAAAAAAAAATATTTTTAAGTGTTTTGTTTATTCTAAAAATTGATCGCTATCTGCGGCTTCTGTGGTTGTTTTGATTATTTTCGGATACCGAAAACATGGGCAGTAAAGTGTTAAAATGCCATTTGATTTTTTTTTCAAATGCACTAGAGAATTTCTATCATTTGCGTAGATTTGGACTCCTTTTTATGTCAACTTCAACGCCCTCTATATTAGCAAAATGTCCGTCAAAATGTTCTCTTTTAGATTCTGGAGTTGATTACTTGAGAAAAATTTTCTTTCGTTCTAAATAAAACTGATTTTTAAACACCCTAAAACACCTTAAAAATGCCATAAAAAATTGGAATAACTTTAGAAGTAAACAACGAAATTCAAATGTTTGCACCTTTTTTTAGTTCAATATATTACTTCTTCCCTGAACATTTCAAATCGTAGCGACCTTTTTCAAGTGCTTTTACTTTTACAAGCATCTTTTACAAGCAATAAAACTTTTCCAAACCGGTTGGAAATAATGTTTCGGTCAATTATCTACAACATATCCAAAATTCAGCTTCCTAGGGAGATTTGGTGGGAGTAGAGGGGGGAAAAACGATTTTCGCTGAATCTAACACGCCCCCAGCCCCCCAGAATTAACGTAGAGGGTTGAAATTTGGTGTGTTGATAAAGTTCGTACGTAGGTTGTGCTTTTTGGAAGTTTTAATATTTTACCCCCACCCCTCTCATTATAAGCTACAATTTCATGCATTTTCGACGTTTTCGAAGTTTGTACCACTCGCACAGGGCACCCAAATAAACCTAGAGGGCTGAAATTTTGTATTCGGATTGAGTTTGTATCAAGGGGGCGCCTTTTGGGGGTCTCGACTTTTAACCCCTACCCCCACCATTTTTATACCCAAAAGAACATCATTTTTCTTGTTTTTTAACAGTTTCGTTCGGGTCAAAATCTCCCCAAATAAACCGAGAGGGCTGAGATTGTGTGTACAGGTTAAGCTAATAGCCAGACACTGTTTTTTGGGGGTTTCAACTTTTAACCCTTACCCCCACGATTTTTACGTGGGGGTAACAAATTTTGTACGTGTATTCAGTTAGTATCCAGCTAGTACCTTTTAGGGAGTCCACATTACTTTTCCCCCCCACTTCACCCATTTTTACATCGGAATTGAATGCTATTGTTAAATGTGTTTTAAATGCATTATTTTTATTCTAAATACAAGTAGGCGAATAGTAACTTTAAAAAATTTAAAAAAAAAGTGAATATAATTTTTTAACAAATGAAATACATACATATTAAGTAATTTAAAAATGTTATTAAAGTCACTGTTTATTTATAAATTAGGAATTTTGGATTTTTATTATTTATAGACAGAAATTTTGGATTTTTTTGGAAACAAAAAATATCTTCATAAAAGCCTTCCAGTTTACTATTTAAGTTCCTTTTTTAATATTTAAAAATAAAACACAAAGGCAGTTGGCGGATAAGCATGTGTAGGAATGCCCTCGTACGAATTGTGTTGGCTTTTTCCCTGCTAACTGCTATCGGCACAAAATTGAAATTTACTGAGATTCACCCCTTAAAAACTTAAAACCTGTTTTTAAAGCCCCGATCAACCGGACACTCATCATCAGTTTTGAAACCACCAAAATGACAATTCGCTTGTGGACTTTCAATTACATTTCGCTTGTAGACATTCAATACTGAAGATGAAAGGAAAAATTCGACTTCCGTGATGGGGCTCCGCTGCTCACGGCGTTTTTTTTCTTTTTTTTTTAAATTAAATTAAATTAAATGTTTCAAATCATATTTTTAAATGAAATTTTTTTTTCAATAGTCAATTACAGAATCTAAAAAAGAATATTTTGATGGTTAAAAATGACTCCCTTAAATTTACTGTACGATGCACAGGTCGGGCGGGACTCACGAGTTATTACTGACTGAAAAGTATGATTGTTCACTACAGCAGATAACTCGCGAACAAATGGTACTCAAGATCTCACTATAAACGTAAACTTTTACAAAAGTTTGATCTATAAGAGTTTTTATTTTGCTCCCTCAAAAATAATGACTGTGCCCGCCCCATGGAGCTCCTTAAATTCAAAATAAATTTTGGAATTTTTTTTCCCGCACTTTATTGCTCTTTAGTTTGATAGTGATGAAATAATTTTTTCGAAATCATATATCAAAACTGGAGGTATCAAGCTACATTACAAAATTCATTTTTTTAATTCTTTTTACGATTTCTTTCGTGAAATTAAAGTGGCTTGAAAAACAATAAAATAATTTATTAAAATTTCTTGCTCTTTTAATTTTTTTCGAGTAGTATACATATTACACATTTGAACGATCAATCGTACACGCCATAAATTAATTGCATGCAGTACAACACTTGAATCAAATAAAAATTTAAGTGGGTCATAATTTCTGTACAATAGTATTTAATCAAATAATAAACAAATATTTTACTTCGCAAAAATACCACTTTTATTTTGAAACTGTGACAATATTGTTTCGAAACCGTCAGTTCATTTTCAAACAATGTTCGAAACAATATTGTCACAGTTTCAAAATAAAAGTGGTATTTTTACGAAGTAAAATATTTGTTTATTATTTACAAATATGGAATACCATAAAGTAACGCTCAAATCTATTAACGATATTTAATCAAGTGGATATTGGCCTCATACAAAAAAATTAAGAAGTACGTCTTCTGATAAATTTGTGACGTTTTTCTCTTATGTCATGTATGATATTTGTATTAATTTATGACGTGTGCGACTGCTTGTTGTGATCGGATTAAAAAGTTAAAAATTTGAATGTATAAAGGATTATTTACTGATATTGTTATACATATAATACCGTATGAATATATCTACTAATGTCAAGAAGTATAATTAAGGGAAAAATAGGACTGAAATTTTCGATTTCCACCTCTTCTTGTACAACGGACACAATGAGATTATAATGCCTCCGAAGATAGACGAAGTTCTTCGGAGGCATAAAACCGTAACATTGAAAAAATTTTTGAAAGAAGCTAAGAGAAATGACCTTTCCGAAAAAATGAAGGCTACCATAGTTTTTCTGCCACCAGGAGAAGTAACATTTGACTGAGGTAACATTTAAAAGTGGGAGAAAGTTAATGGGTTATAAAAGTGTAAACAAAAAGTAATTAACACTGTACAGACCATGCATATACACAGTAAACTACCTCAGGACCCGGTAATATTTTTAATACGTTAACGCGACGCTGTACCACATCAACAATCCGTATAACATGCTGTGTCCAACAAATATGTTGCCAACACCGTCAACATGTTGTCAACATTTTGTTACCCGGTCTGTACATACTTTAAGGTATACAAACACAGCTGGCACGTTTACAGAAATCATTACTACACTGAGAGTACATTACCTACGCTATGCTACCTGTCCACAGTAGCATCACATACATGTGTGATGACTGATTACTGATCGCGATTGGCCTCTACGGTTGTTCTTGCTATGACACGGATGCTGTGTTATCGAATTGTAAAATGTTAATTGTTATGAGCTTTACTTTGTGAAAATCCATTTTAAATAAATGAAACAAAATTATTTTGCTTAAGTTCCACTATATTTCCTATTATTGTGTGAACGCGTTTTCAACGATTTTACAGTTTTCCATTTACAGGGAAAGACTTTTTAGGATAATTTTTTAAACCATTATTAAGTGCCTCGAACAAATAAATATTTTTAAATTATTTCTTCTCATAGATTATCGTCTTATGATTAAATTAGAAGGCGAATCGGTGGTAGAAACCAGGTTAAAAAAAAAAAAGTGATACAATAAAGTATATACCTTCAAGTTAGAATACGTATGAATATACATAATTAGAATCTTCTAGCCCCCAAATAACAAAGCTTTCAATCGTTTAGACTTTTTTTCACTAACACAAATCGATGGTAACTTTTTGTTATACAGATAATACAGATGGTGGGAAGGCAATTTAACCGGGTTCAATATTTAATAACCTTAATTTTTATAAAAATTAAATATTACCCAAATTTTTTTCAGAAAAGATCACTGACATTACATGGAACAATTCAAAAAGACTATCAAGTGGAATGTACCTGATATATTTATTTATTTCTTCCTGTATACTTTTCTTAACTGACATTAGTAGATATATTGACTTGCTGTTTACATATATTTAATAATAGTATAATAGTGTAAGTATATTTACATAAAATTAAATATGTAGGTATATTGTAAAATGTATACATTTACCTACTACAAATTAATTTTTTAATGTAACATATGCATAGATTTTTACTAGTAAATATGTATATGCGTTTACTGACGCTTTTATTGTGATTATTATAATTATGTATAATATATGTATATAACATATATAATATATTAATGTCAAATATTATAGTTAACTTCTTTTAATATTAGCAGTTAAAAATAACATTTTAAACCATTTAGGTACGTAATAAAATATATTATATTATAAAAATTAATACATTTTACTTTGTTTACAAAAGTAATTAATAAGATATTTACCATTGTACTTTGAGAATTTTCCAATTCTTGATCGTCGTCACTACCATAATTTACTAACGACTCCATTTTGAAGAATTGATTGTCAACAAATACGACTGACAAATACCACAAATACCTACTCACTAGATGACACCAGTGTTGCCAGAAAAATTTTAACAAAACCCGCCGATGAGAGGCGCTCGAGTAGGCCAAAAGTAGCCCATTCCGGAGCAAAGTGCACTTATATAATTTTTTGAATTTTATTTTCGATGAAATTACACGAGCTTTAATGCCGTTTAATAAAACTTATATTAATAATGATTGTTTAAAAAAAAAATTATTTTTTATTAATTAAATTTAATAAACAGGCAATGCAGACTATCTAAAAATACCTATGTCAACTTTATAATAAATATTTATCAACATCAATGTGATGACAATTTTTTTTTTTAATCCTTACAGATTATTAAACACAAATTTTACTATTAATCAAGTTTAACAATGTTATTTCTAAATTTAAAATTTTTTATGAAATTATAACAATCATAAAAATAATCACAGAAAGTCTAAATAAATAATCAACATTTATCCTACGATTAATCGCTTTTAAATAGTTACATTCTAACTTAAAATTTTTCATAAAGCTATGATAATAATTGGAATGACTGTTTTTTTGTTTTTATCACTGAAATGGCAACTATCACAACCATAAAGTTTTGAAACTTAATCTTTCTGAAAATTAAACTTATTTCAATAAAATTAATCATCTGTTCTATTAAATTAATCGATTCCAGCAAACTAGAATCATCATTATCAGTCTTGTTATTTTGGTAAATATCACTGTTAAATAGTTGTAACATGAGCTATGGGGGAGCATAAGTGCTACAACAACGTTTAAATGCACTCATATGAGCATGGATGCGGGCAATAGCCATTAACATGGGAAGCTTAAAATGGGAAAATTAAAAATAACCCAAACGACTACATGGGAAAATTAAAAATAGCCCAAACGGCTACTGGCCGCCTACAGTAAAATTTTACCGCCAATCAAAAATATAAATAGCCCAATCGGCGGTAAATAGCCCCATCTGGCAACACTGGATGACACTGTGTTGCCGTGTCAGGCATGTGTCGGATAGGCCAGAATAGGGTCCCTGTGGCCTATACATATTAAATAATAGGTCTGTTCCCGTACTTTTTTTTACCTACTAATTTCTTCAAGTTCCTACTTTATGTAGTGGGGATAAAATACGAAAGTACAGAAATGACTTCCTTCAGTGCGCTTACTAAATTAAAATTGATAGCTTTTTGACATTTGTCTAAACGGTTACATCGGTTGATAATAATAAATATTATGGTAATTTTAAACATTTAAAAAAAAAATTATAAAACTGCGTAACAAAACAGTAAAACAAAACTGCGTAACTGATTAGACTGTTGCTGTTTGTTATTCAACTTGTATTTGTACGTACATATACCTTTGATACGCAAGTAATAAGTAATTTTTTGAATTTCAAACGCTAGACATCTATTCACTCGCTTAGGCTAAGCGCGCACTACGTTTTTTTTTCCGCTCGGCGTTTTTCCACAAAAGCTGAAAACGCGTCATCAGCGCGCACTACGTGTTTTTTTTTTCGGTAGCGGAATTGGCGGGACTTAAAATTATTTCGAAAATGGACGTTCGATAAGCTTGTTGCACTGGTGGTTTACATTAGTAATATGATGTTATAAAATTAAAAATAATTTTAAAGTATGTAAAATTCTGAAAGTTTTAATTTTAATACTTTTTCATTTTTAAAATATTATTAAGAAATAAAAATGATTCAATATTAATTATCAAAATATGTCAAACTTATGAACAAATTTCCATTTTCTTCGACCATTTACATATTTTAGATAGTATCCACTCTTCTTTTTAAATAATTAAATTTGTAAAAATATTCGTTTACCAAGATCTAAATTATCTTTTTTACCTATAATGCAATCAAATTTATTAAATTAACTATTTTATCAAATGCAGGACGTTCGTTAAGCTTCTTTTACTTTACGATGGCATTGATGGCAACATAACATTATAAAATCAAAATACTTTTTGTACGCAAAATTCTGTATAATTTAGTGACTAAATAAATAAAAATACAAAACAATAAACATATTAAGACATTTTATTTTCAAAATACATAATTATTATCATTATAAATACAAATAATTCAAAATTAATTATTATTAAAATGTCAAACTTATGAATGGATTCTCATTTTCTCCCGCTTCTCCTATTTACATATTTAACAAGGGATTTAACCAATCTTCTTTTCAAATAATTATATTTGTAGAAAGATTTATTTACCAAAACCTAAATTACATTTTTTATTTGTAGTGCAGTCCAATTTATTACTATTTTTTAACAAACTTCTCGCCAAAAACATGTTATAATGTTGTTACCTTAATATTAGGGTTTTATCCCATACTTGGGGGCTTTTGTCTATTTCATATATAATTTTCTTCGTCAAATTTTCCATAAAATTCCAAATCTAACGATATTTTGACTAAAATATTACTTTCTATACATTTCTGTTCTGTAGCAATGCATCATAATATGATACATAACCACACTAATCAAAAAAACCGCTTGCTTATTTACGCAAGTGCGTATGTTGTCATATATTTATACGTGTTACAAAAATAAAATGACGGGTTTTTTTTCAGCAAAAAAAAAAAATGTAACTTTTTGCGTTTTTTTTTCCGCCGCTGAAAAAAAAACGTAGTGCGTTCGCTTATATGGAGTATAATGCTTCACATTTTTTTGCTGAAAAAAAACAGCGGCGGAAAAACGTAGTGCGGGCTTAGCCTTAAGGATGAAACCTGAAAAGAAAATTCCAACTTTTTCCATTGAATTTGAAATATGTTAAACAATATACGTTTCTGCATCGGTTAGCAAAAAGAAAATTGTATGTCACGGACAAATAAAACGAAATAATTAATGTTAATGTTTTCATTTATCGTGTGTTGTTTGAACCGGAAGTAGCTTAGCTACGAATAAATTTGTAAAATTTATCATATTTTATCCAACTTTCGGGAGAAAAAAAATAGTTTTATGAACCTTATAATGTGTATTATTTTTTAATGAAAAAAAAACCGATCCCACCCAATGATGTAATATATATAGATACGTTATAACCACTCCGTACTAAACGTACTAAATGTACAAAAAAAATAGACACAAATTTGTCCAACTGTAGTGGGGTACTGTGTACCTTCATACATTAGCATTACGCATGTTCTGTAAAAGAGAGATCGCAACACATGAACACACTACAGAATACACCTATGTGAGAAAAAGAGAGAGTATGTAAATATGTACGTTTGATTATGTACCATAAGGAATGGAAAGAATGTTTGTTTATTTGGTTACATAATTCATAGCAACAATGCAATTAAAACTCATTAAAAATAAAGAAATTATCAATACTTAAGAATGAAATGATATATTTTTTATATTTTTTACAGTTCTTGTATAATTCCTACAGTTTTTCATTACAAATGACGGCATTTTACTACGCATTTGTACGATTTTTACTCGTTGAAGTTTGCTGTAAGACTGACGACTAATGCAGGCAAAGTGAGGCAATTACAGCAAAGATTCTTTTTATAATACACCCTGATCTATCTCTTTTTAAAAACAAATTCTGTCTCTTTTTAAATACAAATTCAGAATATACAGGTTGATAACTGTGACTTGCGATTTCGATGTGTATAGAATACAAATGTGTATGATAATTGTTTGCAATACATTTTAGTGCAAAATATTTAATAATCAGTTAAAAATTTATACTTTTATAAAAAAATAAATGTATTTCGTATTAAAAATGCATTTCATATTTAATACATGAAACATCCTGTATACAAATTATATAAAATTATATATTCGTAGTACATTCTTAAAAGGAATAAAAAATATATTTCTTTCTTTCTTAAAAAGATTACGAAATATGTTTCTTTCTTTCTCGCACGTGTATTATAAAAAGAATCATTGGTGTACCTCACTTTTAAGTGATCAGTTTTTAACAGCTTATAACGTATCTATATATATAATATCATTGATCCCACCGGCCTATCTTTTTCGTAAAAATAAAAATAAAAATTAGAAGCCGGAACCACACGGTTTTGACACTATTTTAAAAAAACTGTGCCAGCCATTTTCGACGAGAAATGTAGTAAAACATATAACGAATGTTTTCCATTTAGGAAACGCAGGCGACATAGTGCATTTTTTTTTCAACAAAAAATTAATTTTTTTTTAATTTTAACCCTTTATTTACTTTTAGATGCAATTAAAAGATTAGTTTTGCAATAAAATTTAAAAAAATTAGCTTTTTTGTAAAAGAAAGAAAGAAAATGCACTGTGTCACATAGTGTTTTCTAAATGGAACACACTCTATACGTCAACTGTCAGTATAGTAACTTCTGATTAGCTGGTAAATCCAACGTCAACCATAGTCAAATTAAATCTTTATAGAAAAAATTTATTAATTGATATAATTTCTTAGACAGTACACATGATACACATCTTAATTCATAAAATAAGTGTTTCTAGTAATAATTTAACATAATGATTAATTTTCAAAAAATTTTAGATGTACTACTCGATTTGACTGGGTACATATTCTTAAATATCATAAAAGAAATATCACTAGATTTTTAAATCATTAAAAAGTTTAAAATCACTAATTTTTTTTTAATTTATGTACAATAATTTGGTGCCGCGACTAAATAACTGTGGACAAAATAACCGCGACAAAACAACCGCGACAAAATAACCGTGGACAAAATAACTGAACGACAAAATAACCGCACGACAAAATAACCTTAGACAAAATAACTGTGGACAAAATAACCGCACGACAAAACAACCAAACGACAAAATAACCGAACAACAAAATAAACATCATTAATTATTCTTTTGAATTAGGGTACATGCGGCTGTGATATGATTAAGATTTTTTTTTGCTCCCTGTATATAAAAGATGGCAAAATTGCAATAGACATTAAATATTGGTATTTAAACTTTGCGTTTAAAAACGAACGTTAATGGGTGAAAACTATTGTATTTAAAAAGCTAAGCTTGGGAAACATTATTTTGAAAAATCGGTTGTGAGGTTAGTTAAGGTTAGGTTAGTTTAGTTAGTTTTGACAATATACTTCGACTTTGACATAAAAGCTAACTAGGTTAAGGTTATAGGTGGTGAGGTTAGTTAAGGTTAGGTTAGTTTAGTTAGTTTTGACAATATACTTCGACTTTGGTATAAAAACTAATTAGGCTAAGGTTATAGGTGGTGAGGTTAATTAAGGTTAGGTTAGTTTAGTTAGTTTTGACAATATACTTCGACTTTAGTATAAAAAGTAATTAGGTTAAGGTTATAGGTGGTGAGGTTAGTTAAGGTTAGGTTAGTTTAGTTAGTTTTGACAATATACTTCGACTTTGGTATAAAACTAATTAGGTTAAGGTTATAGGTGGTGAGGTTAGTTAAGGTTAGGTTAGTTTAGTTAGTTTTGACAATATACTTCGACTTTGATATAAAAACTAATTAGGTTAAGGTTATAGGTAGTGAGGTTAGTTAAGGTTAGGTTAGTTTTGACAATATACTTCGGCTTTGGTATAAAAACTAATTAGGTTAAGGTTATAGGTGGTGAGGTTAGTTAAGGTTAGGTTAGTTTAGTTAGTTTTGACAATATACTTTGACTTTGGTATAAAAACTAATTAGGTTAAGGTTATAGGTGGTGAGGTTAGTTAAGGTTAGGTTAGTTTAGTTAGTTTTGACAATATACTTCGACTTTGGCATAAAAACTAATTAGGTTAAGGTTATAGGTGGTGAGGTTAGTTAAGGTCAGGTTAGTTTAGTTAGTTTTGACAATATACTTCGACTTTGATATAAAGACTAATTAGGTTAAGGTTATACGTGGTGAGGTTAGTTAAGGTTAGGTTAGTTTAGTTAGTTTTGACAATATACTTCGACTTTGACATAAAAACTAATTAGGTTAAGGTTATAGGTGGTGAGGTTGGTTCAGGTTAGGTTAGTTTTGTTAGTTTTGACAATATACTTCGACTTTGGTATAAAAACTAATTAGGTTAAGGTTATAGGTGGTGAGGTTAGTTAAGGTCAGGTTAGTTTAGTTAGTTTTGACAATATACTTCGACTTTGATATAAAAACTAATTAGGTTAAGGTTATAGGTGGTGAGGTTAGTTAAGGTTAGGTTAGTTTAGTTAGTTTTGACAATATACTTCGACTTGGATATAAAGACTAATTAAGTTAAGGTTATAGGTGGTGAGGTTAGTTAAGGTTAGGTTAGTTTAGTTAGTTTTGACAATATTTTTCGACTTTCATTTAAAAAGTAGGTGGTGAGGTTTGTTAAGGTTACCCTTTACCCGAAGGTTATAAGTTAGTTTAGTCTAGATACTGTCATCTAGTATCTAGTCAGAACAAAAAAAAAAAAATATTTACAAGATATTGCTACAGTATTATCTTTGTAATTTAGATTTATTACATTTATTATGTCACTATCTTATAAAGAGTTAACAAAATAATAAATAAATAAACTTTAAAGTTATTTTGTCGTTTGGTTATTTTGTCGAGCGGTTATTTTGTCCACAGTTACTTTGTCTAAGGTTATTTTGTCGTGCGGTTATTTTGTCATTCGGTTATTTTGTCCCCGGTTATTTTGTCGCGGTTATTTTGTCCGCGGTTATTTTGTCGCGGAACCAATAATTTACCGGAAAGAAGTTGGCGCCGAAAGTTGGAAAATCTTTCTGTTTTTTATATGGCTAAATTGCTCCCAAATTGCTCCTTTGGAATCAGTAATTGCTCCACCTGGAACTTAATTACTTAATTAGTTATTTACAAACAAAAAAACTTTTTTGTTTGACTATTTCTATTATCAAAATCTTGTCAAATAATGCATTTTTATTCAATTACTTTATATCAAAAAATTGTTCCCAATTTGCTCCATCTAATTTAAAAGTTAGTTATTAATTTCTCTGAATAATAATTAAAATATATTAAAATAAAAAATATTATGAATTAGGTTATGTATTATTAAAACGTATAGGCAATCCATTATATTTTTAAGTCGTTTGCATATACTTAAGGATAATTGAATTTTGACAAGTTAAATAACATTAAAAAAAAAACAAAATATTTTAATAATTATTCAAAAAAATTAAGATTTAGCTTTTAAATTAAATAGAGCAAACTGGGAGCAATTTATTGACGTAAAGAAATTATATAAAAAAGTATTATTTTGAGAGATTATGATAACTTAAATAACGGAAAAAAATTTTTTACTTTATAAATAACTAATTAAATAATTAAGTTTCAGGTGGAGCAATTACTGATTTCAAAGGAGCAATTTGGGAGCAATTTAACCATATAAAAAACAAAAAGATTTTTCAACTTACGGCGCTAACTTCTTTCCGGTCAATAATTTTCGTTAACATGATTAATAAATTTAAAAGTTTAAATTTAAGAGTTGGAAAGAAAAAGCAGGAACTCTGAAGTCACTGCTACTTTCTACATTTTCCTACTGGAGTGGAAGTGAACAACTAATGAACTAACTGCCTTTTTGGTGTACAGGAACGACTTCCTACATTTTCCTTCTAATATTCACTTTCCTACTGGTACGAGAACAGACCTAAAGTCATCCATTTTCTCTCCAAAACAGCGGGAAGTTTCAAAATTAATTATCACATGATTGAGTAAATATTTTTGAGTACATAATTGTTGTTAATAAGTTATGAATTAATAAATAATTAAAAATTTTTAATTTAATTATTCTTTCTAAGTTCAACTAAATGATTTTTGTTAGTATTTAATTTATTTTCAATGTATTGTAGCAAAAATTAAAAATTAAAAATTTTAAATATATTATTATATTTATTGATTATTGATTAATTATTTATTGGTTGAGGGGTTAAATTTGAGTGCTACATACGGGTTGATTGGGGTTTCGATCAGCAGAGCATTTCTCCGGGTCTTATGGAGACAAGAGTGAGTGGCAGTGGAAGATTATGGTCGCAGATCGTTTTCCCAAAACCATGAGATCCCCAAATAACCTAAATTTTCTTTCGCCTACTAAAAGGGTGGTTTTTAAATTAGAAATACGAAAATTCATAAATAACAATTTTATTACAACAAAAGGTGACTAGAAACAATTTTTGAATTACCGTATTTGGAATCTTTGAATTTACAATAAATAATTACAAGATTGAAATAAATTTACATAATATATTTTAAAATAGAATTTGCATCTTAGTCTTTGGTGTGGTCATACTTTCCAAACCGAGACGCACGATATAAGCATATGGTGTGTACTAGCTATGGGAATGTATCACCACATCAGTTGGTAAATTTATACACATTTGACTTAAATATAAATTTGAAGTTTCGAATTTTACGGAACGATTTTAAATATTGCTATAAAATATATTTTCTAAAGATATGTTATTAATTAAATTAAATTGATGTCACTATTTGAAATTTTATAATTGTGTTTTTAAAATTTATGACTAGGATAACCTGTATAAGTATTTTATAAGTATCAATTTTTATGAAATTGTAAATTAGTCGATATGACAAAAATAAAATTAGATTTAAATTAAAATGTTTTAGAAAGTTACGTTACGAGTTCTATTTCGCAAATAAATTATACGATTTAAAGGATTATATCAGATAACTATATTATTTTGCAAAATTACTATTAAAATTGAATTTGAAATAATATCGAAAGTTACTTTATAAGTTATATTTCGCAAATAAATTATATGATTTAAAAGATTATACCAGATATCGAAATATTAGTAAAGGTTACACGTGCTTTTAAAATTTTTTAAACCGGAAATATTACATAATTGAAAGAATATTAAATTATCAAGACAATATTTAAATATTTGAAAACTTACTTAATAATGAATTAAATAAATTTAAATTAACTTAACCTATACTGGCAGAACTGATGTTCGCCGCATCGACGTACGTGTCGGAAAATTAAATTTAAATTAACCTTAAACTATACTGGCTGAACTTTACGTTCGCCGCATCGACTTACATGTCGGAAACTAAATTTAGATTAACTATAAACTATACTGGCTGAACTTTACGTTCGCCGCATCGACTTACATGTCGGAAAAACTAAATTATAAACTTATCAATTTAATAAACTATAATTTTCATAAACTATAAGCTATTTTTAGTCGTAGACCTTTTTGCTAAATCCCCAGGAAATCTTTTAGAAATCTGGATGAATGCGAAAGTACAAACGACGTTAAATATTTAAATGTAAATTATTTTTACATGTTACATTTAATTATTTTTTTTTTTATATATCTAATATATATATAAATTATCTTTTATTTTAGTTTAAATAAATTTCCAAAATATATTTATTTTAAATTAATTATACGATTTTTTCAAAATTAAATTATCCTACATGCTATGTTTAATTACTTTCTAACCATTTAAATATAAATTGTTTTTCCATTATGTTTAAGTAAATTTCCAAATATGTTATAGTAAAAATAATACTTATCTTAACGATGAAGAATTTGTAATTTTCAACAATACACTTAAATAAATAATACTTAAACTAATTTTAAAATATACATATTTTTTTTTGATGTGTGCAGCCCGAAGGCCACACGAGAAGAGAACTTCTCCCTAACTCTTATCTCTTGTAACTAACTAACTGTCATTTTTTAATTTGTATAAGTTATTTATTTAATTATGTAATTTGTTTTGTTAATTATATTTTTTTGAAAAATAAATGTTTAATTAAATAATGTACGCACTTGTTATAAATTTAAATTTCAGATTTCTGCAAACGTGTAATTAGTTTTTTACATTGTGCCTAGATATCAATTTGAAACTATAACAGTAGATGTCGTTAATACATATACATATATAATTGATTTTTTTGAATTCTTTGAGATGACATATTGGACTGATATTAATTTCAAATATAAATGTTAGATGTCAGTATCTTTGACATTTTTACATATCGATTATTTATTAATTAGATTAAAGTTTTATTATCGATTTCCAAAGTAAATGTTGAATTGATTGATCACATGTAGCAATAATTATTGCTACATTTCACCCCGTTTGCAAAAAGCGGAACGCTACGTAAATTTATGTTGGTTCTAAATACCTTATATGACATATACTGATCGGAAGTATGTGGATCTTGCAAAATGGCGGTAGACGGTGGAAGATGTTGTAGAATTTTCTTGTAGACCCATTGATTAACTGCGAAATTCGATGTTGGTGGACGATTTGGTGTTAGATTTTTAATACATTCATGTGCTTTTGTTACTGCTTGTTGAACCTTTTGTGGATTGGGTTTATCAGCTTGTAAGATTTATCATAATTCAGTATTTCGTTTATTGGAGTTAGCATCTGGCGGTTTAAAAAATACTTGTGCTGGAGATGCATTTATTAGCGAATTATACGAATTGCCGATGGTGAAGATTGCGTACTTTAGAAAGGTATCCCAATTTGCGTGATTGATTGAATATTGTAAATCATTGTGGTTAATTTTAGTTTTATATTTCTAATAGTACGTTCTGGTGCATTTGCCCTTGGATTATATGGAGCGGAGTAAATTTGGTGAATCGCTCTCTCGAAGCAGAAGTTGTTGTATCTTTCACTATGAAATACTGATTGGTAATTTGATGGTATTGTTGATCCGTATCCCAAATGTGGTGAACGATTATCTAGTGTACTTATAACGACTTTTGATGAAGTTTTCCTTGTAGGTTTAGCAATGATCCAACCATTGAAGTAATCTGCAATCACAAGATATATTTGGAGTCCTGTCCTCTGGGGGTCCACGAGTTCTTATAATTGAGTGTACGAAATCGATGAAAATTTTTTGAAATATTTTTTGGGGGGTAACTTTGGAAAGCGATATTACAATTTTGTTTACTAGATTTTACTCTGTATAAATATTACAATTGTTTACATATTCTTTTACAATTTTATATAAATTGGGATAATGAAATCTGTTAAGTATTTTACGGTACGTACAAATAATTGCAACATAAGAAGAAAATACTGATCTATGAAAATAATCTAATACATACTGTAAGATTGATTTTGGTAAAACAATTTGTTTTTTTTGTTTGTCAAGAGATGTATCAACAAATCTTCCCGAATACGAAAATTATTAACGACATTTCCAGCTCGTATTCGCTGGAGTTCGGTTTTCGTAAATGGGTCGCTCTGTCGAGTGATCTCGGTAGACATATAATTATTTGGGTGAAATTTTATGTTATTTATTAAATTCTGGATATTATCTAATTTTTGATTATTTATGTATAAATTATTTTCATTTGTATAGTATTTTTTGTAAGTTTATTTAATTATCTTTTGATTCTAAATTTTTGTATTGTTTGTTAATTATTTTCGATATTATTTATTATTTATATTTAGTATTTATATTTGCTCTAAGTTTTATTAATTTCGATATCTGTATGTTATTTGATTCAAAGGTATTTATATTTGTTCTAAATTATATTAGTTTCGATATCTGTATGTTATTTGATTCTAAAAATTTGATGAGAGAATTATTTTTTTTTTTGAATGTGAAATTTGGCAAAGGTTTTGAGAATCGTTTGGGAATGTATTTTGATTGGTTTACTGATGGTTGTAGGATTTATGTATGTGGAATTTGTGTATAGATTTAGGAATATACTTATCTTGTTTATCTGTAGATTTGAGTATCTTGAATTGATTGAAATCCCAAATATGATATTTAAAGTTCCATATATAATCTTTTTTGGTATTGGCCGCTTGTGTCAAATTGCCTCAAATGGTTTGATACTTTTCCAACAATAAGGTATATATAAACTAAACTTCTTCTTGATATATTTCCTGTTACATAGATTGATATTTAAAATATATGTTAAATGTTAAAGATGGAAACCAAGATGCAAATTATAAATTAATAATAACAAGTTTGGGAAATTTTCTTAACTGCTACCATTAATGTAGCAAAAATTAAAAATTAAAAATTTTAAATATATTATTATATTTATTGATTATTGATTAATTATTTATTGGTTGAGGGGTTAAATTTGAGTGCTACATACGGGTTGATTGGGGTTTCGATCAGCAGAGCATTTCTCCGGGTCTTATGGAGACAAGAGTGAGTGGCAGTGGAAGATTATGGTCGCAGATCGTTTTCCCAAAACCATGAGATCCCCAAATAACCTAAATTTTCTTTCGCCTACTAAAAGGGTGGTTTTTAAATTAGAAATACGAAAATTCATAAATAACAATTTTATTACAACAAAAGGTGACTAGAAACAATTTTTGAATTACCGTATTTGGAATCTTTGAATTTACAATAAATAATTACAAGATTGAAATAAATTTACATAATATATTTTAAAATAGAATTTGCATCTTAGTCTTTGGTGTGGTCATACTTTCCAAACCGAGACGCACGATATAAGCATATGGTGTGTACTAGCTATGGGAATGTATCACCACATCAGTTGGTAAATTTATACACATTTGACTTAAATATAAATTTGAAGTTTCGAATTTTACGGAACGATTTTAAATATTGCTATAAAATATATTTTCTAAAGATATGTTATTAATTAAATTAAATTGATGTCACTATTTGAAATTTTATAATTGTGTTTTTAAAATTTATGACTAGGATAACCTGTATAAGTATTTTATAAGTATCAATTTTTATGAAATTGTAAATTAGTCGATATGACAAAAATAAAATTAGATTTAAATTAAAATGTTTTAGAAAGTTACGTTACGAGTTCTATTTCGCAAATAAATTATACGATTTAAAGGATTATATCAGATAACTATATTATTTTGCAAAATTACTATTAAAATTGAATTTGAAATAATATCGAAAGTTACTTTATAAGTTATATTTCGCAAATAAATTATATGATTTAAAAGATTATACCAGATATCGAAATATTAGTAAAGGTTACACGTGCTTTTAAAATTTTTTAAACCGGAAATATTACATAATTGAAAGAATATTAAATTATCAAGACAATATTTAAATATTTGAAAACTTACTTAATAATGAATTAAATAAATTTAAATTAACTTAACCTATACTGGCAGAACTGATGTTCGCCGCATCGACGTACGTGTCGGAAAATTAAATTTAAATTAACCTTAAACTATACTGGCTGAACTTTACGTTCGCCGCATCGACTTACATGTCGGAAACTAAATTTAGATTAACTATAAACTATACTGGCTGAACTTTACGTTCGCCGCATCGACTTACATGTCGGAAAAACTAAATTATAAACTTATCAATTTAATAAACTATAATTTTCATAAACTATAAGCTATTTTTAGTCGTAGACCTTTTTGCTAAATCCCCAGGAAATCTTTTAGAAATCTGGATGAATGCGAAAGTACAAACGACGTTAAATATTTAAATGTAAATTATTTTTACATGTTACATTTAATTATTTTTTTTTTTATATATCTAATATATATATAAATTATCTTTTATTTTAGTTTAAATAAATTTCCAAAATATATTTATTTTAAATTAATTATACGATTTTTTCAAAATTAAATTATCCTACATGCTATGTTTAATTACTTTCTAACCATTTAAATATAAATTGTTTTTCCATTATGTTTAAGTAAATTTCCAAATATGTTATAGTAAAAATAATACTTATCTTAACGATGAAGAATTTGTAATTTTCAACAATACACTTAAATAAATAATACTTAAACTAATTTTAAAATATACATATTTTTTTTTGATGTGTGCAGCCCGAAGGCCACACGAGAAGAGAACTTCTCCCTAACTCTTATCTCTTGTAACTAACTAACTGTCATTTTTTAATTTGTATAAGTTATTTATTTAATTATGTAATTTGTTTTGTTAATTATATTTTTTTGAAAAATAAATGTTTAATTAAATAATGTACGCACTTGTTATAAATTTAAATTTCAGATTTCTGCAAACGTGTAATTAGTTTTTTACATTGTGCCTAGATATCAATTTGAAACTATAACAGTAGATGTCGTTAATACATATACATATATAATTGATTTTTTTGAATTCTTTGAGATGACATATTGGACTGATATTAATTTCAAATATAAATGTTAGATGTCAGTATCTTTGACATTTTTACATATCGATTATTTATTAATTAGATTAAAGTTTTATTATCGATTTCCAAAGTAAATGTTGAATTGATTGATCACATGTAGCAATAATTATTGCTACAGTATTTTACGCAGTGATGTGGTAATTCTTTATAATTCTATGATTTTACGCAAACTTTGGACAGAAAAATGCCGGAGCCAATCAGCGTTCAGCACACATGTCACGAGTCACGACTCTGTTTATTATAGGGACTCTAGCACAGAATAACTAGAAGCAGCCTACATATACAAATCTATCATTCGTAAGTTGCAATAAATTGCAATTTACACCGCTACTGATTTAGTCTGTTACTGTCCGTCATGAGGTTCACTTCGTAACGAGTATCATTGTTTTTATAATCAACTCGTGAAATTTAAGCAGAAAAAAATATGAAGTGTGTCGTGATTAAGTGTAAAAATTCTATTGAAAAAAAAAATTTTCCAAATAGAGGGATATCTTTCTTAAGGTACTTACTGTGTTACATGCTAGTAGAAAAAATTGCACACCAAACTTACTTTATGTCATTACTGTCTGTATTAATCAGGGCTGGAAACTATTTAAAATGATTTCATTTTAAATATGTATTTAAAATACAAAATGACATTTTGCATTTTCTATTTTAAATAAGTTCAGTCAAACCATTTTCCCTTTTGTATTTAAATTGAAATTTTGAATCCATTTTACATTTAAAATGAAAATGTATGTATACTCAAATTTATGTGTATATGTATGATACTTATGAGTTATGACTGATATTAATTATAGAACTCGAATTGAACGACTTGAAATCTAACAAATTGTAAATTACATGTAACTTGATTTAACTGACTCAAATTTTTTATAACTCGAGTTGCAATGTCGTTTGTGTTAAATCTGTTACTAGAGTTGCAGTTCTTCTAAGTCAAACTTTTCTGATTCAAGATCTTTAACGGCCGGTTTTACTAACTGAGTTTATTAGTTAAACCAAGTTTAAGTAAATCAGACCGTTTTACATATTGAGTTTATTTGTTAAACTCAGCTTATATTTAAACTACCAATCAAGGTGGCTTAAATCATTTAAACTAAGCTTACCTACTTAAGATCATAGAAAAGATATAACTACTTAAGATCTTCTCTATGGTTGAGGTCGTTTTTAGGGATTCGATTATATTTTTATATTTCTCTACTAGAGCAATTAAATACTCAATCATGGTGACCACATTACTGGAAAACCTGGAAATGTCAGGGAATTCTAAACTTTCTAGAAAAATCCGGGAATAGTCAAAGAATTTTACCAGAAGACTGGAAAAAATTGATTTTTATAATTTTGTTTATTTAGGGAAAAAACTTCAATTTTTCACTTGTTTTGAGATTAGATTTAAAAATTGGCGCGGATTTCTTTTTTTTTTTTTTTGCTCGTCATTTACTTTTTTAAGAAAGTGTTAAAAAGAAGTTATTAAGAATTTTTTTTAGCTTTTTGGGATAAAGTAGGGGCGGCATTTTTCACAAAATAGATAGGGAATTTTTTAATAAAATTTCTGGAAAACCTGGAAAAGTCAGTGAATTTGATTTTTAAAAATCTGTGGCCACCATGCGTCAATTTCATTACTCGTAAAATTTACTGATCTTTTCTTTTCATTTGTGTCATTTATTATTTTAAATTTCTTTTTTTAATTTTATTTAATATATATTATAATAATTTTTTTCTTTATTTTATAGCGTTACTTCTATATAGGTTATGTTTGTAGCGTATATCGCGTATGAAGTATATCCGGATACATACGGTTGGTAATTGGGTTGGTAAAATAGTTATTTTACCAACTTTGCCGGATACAGATACATACATGTATTGAATGAAATGAGCAAATGATTGAAAGCAGGTTCGCCAACACAAGCTTACTTAAACTTTCCTTTAAACTGTATTGTAAAACAGACGCGAAGATAAACTGGGTTTAACTTTTAAACTAGGTTTAGTTAAGCTTAAGCTTAAACTCCGTTTGTAAAACCGGCCGTAAGACACCTTGATAAGAAATTTTTTTGTATTTCGAGTAGATGATTTTCATAATTTAGAAATCGCAGTTGTAACGTAGTCGTTTGATTATATGAAGGCTGGATTAAATTTTACAATATTTTTTGAGTATAACAATATTTTAATAGTCAAATTTCGTTTTCATGTCATACAAACTTGATAAAATTTTCTCAAAAGCCTGCCCTAATTTCTCAATTTTTTTAATTTTCTTAACTTTTTTTATTATTAATTAAAATAATAATAAAAAATTTATAGAATAAATTTAAAGTAAAAAAATTTATTATCATTTTGCATTTTATAATCCATTTTAAATAGCTATTTTCCATTTTCTATTTTAAATATGTTCAGCCAAACCATTTCCTATTTTATATTTTAAATGCATTTTTGGAAACCATTTTCCATTTTCTATTTTAAATGGTTTCTATAAACCATTTTTCCCAGCCCTGGTATTAATGGATAGATGTTGATACGTACTACTTTCCATATATGGAAAGTAGTACGTATAGGAACCTATAGGAACCATAGGAAGGATGCATACTTTGAGGAGAGAATCGACTAGAGAGAATGCTGTGTATTACAAATACATTAAGAAATTGAAGCAAAAAAATTGGCTGATGTGAGCACAAAAATTGACTGATGGGATTACTTTAATGGCGGTCAAACCATTAATTTAATGAAAATTGAAACAAGGAGTCGACAGCCTGCAAGATTATTAAAAATAACTTATAAAAAGTTCCTTTTTACTCGACGCGTTTCGATCAATTTATGATTATTTTCAAGAGATATATATTTTTTGGACAACCATTGTCGAAATAAAATGAAAATTAGTCGACTTAGAAAAAGTAATAATGTAAGTTGTATTGTAACAACAAAAACTCGTCAGGAAGTAAAATTTTTAATTTTCCAAAAAGGTTAAAAACCATGATTGTAATAACAACAAATTAAGATATGACAAATAATTGTAATAAAATTGTAAAAATGTAAAAAAGTAAAAAACCCCGAAATGGGCACGTTCATGAGTACCAGCAGTACAGCAAATCCAAAAAATAGTTGAATTACGGTTGGAACCGCCGATGAAATAACAAAAAACAAAAGAAAGGCCCTTGTGACCTCTATCAAGGACATGACAACGCCCGAATCCTTCGACGAACAAAGAGATTGAAAACACAGAAAAAACCAACCAATTGTGATAAAATTCACTGGTACACCACACATGAATATTAAAAGTTTTTTAAAAATTTTTTAAAAAACAGATTTTGAATTAAATTACTTGATGTAATGAATAACACTATTAATTTTAACAATCAAACAGCACTCAAAAATTGTCGTGGCGACCGGTATTATACGTGTGAACTGTTGGTGTTGACATATTGAAAAGTTGTAGTGAAATGTGTAGCTGCCATATTCATAATGGGCTTGCACTGATTGAAAGAGAATAATTGCGCAGTCTCATTTAATACTGTAATATTTTGATTTTCCGCATGTGCTATGTTTAAAATTTCGAGTAGGTCCAAGGTGGCGCTTTTAGGTTGGAAATGGAGTGTTTCGAATGCGTCATCAATGACAAAATTATGGTCGGTGTCTAGGATATGTTCGGCTATTGCTGAAAAATTTTTTGTATTTGCTGACTTAACTGATGACAAATGTTCGGCAAACCTGTTCGAAAACTTGCGGCCCGTCTGGCCTATGTAAGTAGACGAACATTCTGGGCAGCAAAATTTGTAAACGCCGGATCTAAGTAACGGGGGAATAATGTCTTTGGTTTTTACTAACAAGTTCGCAAGTGATCATATCTAATACATGGAGTAGATACAAACTTTAACCCTAATTATCTTCACTCAGAAGCGATCAATCTTTCCCAAATTACAAGAACAATCAGATATAGCATTCCTCTTTATACTATTAAAGTTTGAAACTATTTTGTCGAAAAGTTGAATGTCGAGGTAACTACCTTAAAATAAATAAATTTATATTTAATTGTTGGTTGTTCGTCACATAAGATCGGCCATGATAGTATATCATATACATATGTATGTATATATATATATATATATATATATATATATATATATATATATATATATATATATATATATATATATATATATATATATATATATATATATATATATATATATATATATATATATATATATATGCAAGCTGCGCACCATACTACACTAGTACATTCGCATGTTTATTGATACATGATGTGTTTTGGTTGTATGTATCATGATCGCTTGGAAGGGGTAACGGTGTCACATCTTTCGCCGGCTTTTCCAACAGTTATCGTATTTGGCGAAGTTTAACACCGACTTATAATTGTCGAGTGTTTTTAAAAGACTTTTTATCGTCGAAGTTAATAATGTTTTCAATAGACTTTTTATCGTTGAAATTACTAACACTTGAAATAGACTAACACTTAAAATAGACTTTTTATCGTCGAAGTGAATAATACTTTTTTCAAGAAACAATACAAGAAATGAATTTAAATATTTATTATAACAATTAAAAGTTACATAGTACTTAATCTTTTAATAATTATAACAGTTTGATAATTCTTTTAATAATTTTGTGATACTAATAATAATTGGGTCAAGAAGTGGTCTATTTATATGGTTTCTTTACTGACTTTCTATTCTAGGGGATTTTCCTAATGATTATTTGATTATTTTACAATTATAATTATTTTTATGGAATTTGGGTGAAAGTCGTGGCTCGACACTCCTTCCTCATTAAGAAGATTGAATGGGTTGAATTCAATCGTCGAGAATTAATTTGCTTGATCGTAGTCTTCTTGTTTCGAATGCTGTAACGCTTCTGGTTTTTCTTACTAGCGAGGTGTATTCTGGTGGAGGAATCGGCTTGTCTCCGTTGTCTTCCTGCTTGAGCTGATACATGACGAAGGAATTAGTTGTAGGAGCTGTAGGTTGGTACTGATTTCGGACTTGCTTCGTGTTACCAAAACAGCAATTGATATAATTTATTTCGTTACGGCTGTCACATCTCTTGAAATACTTCTTAACTGCGTTGAATATTCGGCTTATTAATGACCATTTGTAAGTGTAGTACAGTGCTAGCGTTGTTACGAGACATATTCCAATTATCTTGGCGTAATACAATATTGTGTTCTCGTGCTGGATGAAGAATGGCTTGTTTAACTGTTGTTGAAGTTCTTCATCGAACTGGTTCAACTTGTGTTGGGCATAGCGAAGATCGTCGAGATTAAACTTCGTTAATTGGATTGGTTTGAGCTGAATCGTGGGTAGATGGGACATGTTGATTTTCTTTTGGATACAGCAGTCGTCTTCGTTTAGCTCGATATTCGGTACGTAGTCGCGTTGAATAGTTTTATTCACTAGTGTCGTTTTTGATTCCAGGTTTACTGAATTGCAGTCCTCTTTTAAGGTTAGGATTCCATTTCCATTTAATACAGTTGTGGCTTCGTTATTGTGTTTGCATAGGATTGTACATCTTGTTTCTTCTTTTAACGTGAAGAGCCATTGATTATTATTGATAGGTTGCCATATGTTGGTGTTAGCGTAAACATTCAGGATCTCGCATATTTCTGGGATCTTGTGCTTAGTAATTTGAAACAGTTGTGTTTCACAAGTATGATGCTGTGTCGTTTCGACGATGCGGACGTCATAACAGATGTCAGGGTTGTCAACTCCTAAAAAAATTTCCCCCTAAATACAATTTGAAATCCCCCTAAAATAATAAATTTAACACGTTAGCGGACACAAGAATAGATAAAATACACCAGACGTGTACACTATTTTGATGGCTAATACACTTTATATGGAATTATTGACGCCGTACGACGTGGTGTGTGAGTTTGCTAATTCCCTTGACGTCTTATGACGTCAGTGTCCTTGAACGTGTTAAAAAAATACAACTATATTTAGTTTTGAAACATTCTTTATTTATAACGTATTCAATATTTCAAACAGAGTCTTGGTATCTTCTGAGGTTTCATGTTATGAAATATTTTTGAAGTTATCTTAATTGTCGCCTATATAGTCTACAGAATCAACATATCAAGTGATTGTAGATCTACCAAGTTTTTTGTCTCTTTTTCCTTTGCGCCATTTTAATATGTATATAAATATAGGCATTTCTTTTCAATGGTGTTTTATTAACTGAAATTTGTTTGTCAAAATTAAATAACGGTAAAAATTTGAATTATTTCCGTTTTTAAATTTTGTAGGCATTGCCGCATTGGTTAGAAAAGAAAATACTCTTTAAAACTTCTCTTTAGAAAAGAATTAAAATATTCAATTTCATATTATAATCCGAGTATTTCAAAACTTAAATCGTTAACTTTTTTAATGCTATTAAAAAAAATTTTATACCCCTAAAAAAACCCCTAAACATTTTTTCCCCCTAAAAAAACCTCAATGCAATTTTTCCCCCCTAAATTTAGGGGGAAAACCCCTAAGTTGGCAACCCTGACAGATGTAATGTTGAATATTATATTCGGTGCATTGGTCAATTGACTGTAGTTGCACATAATGAGTTCTACTCTTTGATACCATTAAATAAGGGAAATTAATTTTTATGATGGATAATATTTGGTTATTAGTTTTACTAGGTACAGGTATAGGATATAATTTGTAAATGTCATATGAATCTATTTTTGTGATGGGAATTTCGATAACAATTACTAATTCATTATGAGTGTGAAATGACTTAACTTTAATTAATTTATAATAATACTCTAAATTTTTCCAGGTAGCTTGAAGGGGTAAATTGTATTTTAATGAGTTTTGTAGTTCCGAAAGTAATGTTCTAGGTGAGAGAATTTTATAATCTATTATTCCATGTCTTGTAAATGTAATTGCATTTTCGTAATCCTTAATTAATTTTTCAGCTAAATTATTTATTTATTCAATTAGTAACAGATGTTCGATAATTTCAATTTGTAATGTATTTTCATTAATTATTTTTGAACTGTTTCTCATATAAATATTAAACAATTGAATATTTGAATTTAATTTTGCCTTTATATCATTTAATTCAACCGTTATTTTATTTAAATTACGTATTGTGTCTGTAATAACCCTAATTTGTGATTGCATAAGAATATGCGTTTGTTTTTGGTCGTTAATTAAACTTTCTATCGAATGCTGGTAAAAATCAGCATCATCTGAGTCCGGTATTCCAAATAATCATTTTATTGGTTTTGAAAAAGCGTTGATTAATCCACGTCGTTTTCTTTTATCGCTGTTTATAGTAAATTGTTTCCTAATATCATTATATCTGACGTCTAGATCTAATAAGTGGTTATGAATGAGTAACAGTGTTTGCTTACATGTAGAATCTACTGAATTTATAAGATAAACTACTAGAGTATGCTAATTTAGATTTTTCAATTATCTTTTCTATACTACTAATGTTATAAAAGTGAACTAACTTAATATTATTATAAGCTATTTGTGCTTCGCCTATATTATTAAAATATATTCCCGGATTTGGGGAAATGGGAGATACGGAAAATAGTATGTTGTTGGCTTGTACTAGGGCCAGGATCGATAACAAAATTATTATTATCACCATCACCTGAAACAAAGGGTTTCAATTGTGATTGATTGTAAGTTCCATATTTATTGTTAGAAATTTTCAAAGTGGCTGTGTTATTATTGTGTATCTCTGAAATTTCGTATGGACCTAAGTATGTGGGTTTCAGTCCTTTATCATTTCGAGATACACGATTTTTATCGAGTAACCATACTTTGTCTTCTTCCCTATAGTTTATTGTTTTAGTTTTTCTATCATAATATTGTTTTGTTTTTTCTTTACTTTTAGTCAAATTTTCTTTCGCTACTCCGCGTATTAGTTTAAATCTATTTACGATGTCTTCAGTTAAATTATTATATGTTGGGTTGTCGTGAGGTTTAGTCATCGTATCTGGGATATTTGGATCGCGCCCGAATACTAATTTGTACGGTGTTTGCCCAGTGGATCGATTTTCATGCGTGTTATATGAATGAGCCGCTAGATAAACATATTCATCCCAATTAGTTTGATCTTTATTTATGTAGCTTCGAATAAATGTTTTTATCGAACTATGGGTTCGTTCTAGTGCTCCATTAGATTGGGGATGGTATGGTGTAGTCTGTTTATGTTTAATTTTTAATGGTTTGTTTAATTCTTTTATCAAATTAGAGGTGAAGTTACTTCCTAAATCTGTCAGGATTGTTTTGGGAAAACCGAAAATAGAAAAGTATTTAAGCATGCAAACGGCGGTAGTTTCAGAATTTGCTTCCGCGATTGGATATGCTTGTACATGTCGCGTTAATTCGTCTTGTACAGTAAGTATATAACGATTTCCTGTGGGAGTTACAGGATATGGACCCATTATGTCTAAAGCAACTAAATCGTTGAACTCATTTGCTGTGAACGTAATAACCATAGGTGGTTTTTCGTTTGTCTTTTTAATTTGTTGGCAAACTTTACATTGTTTTACATAATTTTCAATTTGTTGTTTCATTCCCTTCCAAAAATAAACCTTTTTAATATTCTGCCATGTTCGTTTATTACCGGGATGGCCAGCAAGAACATTGTCATGATATTCTTTTAATATGGTAGGGATTTCGTCTCTTTTTGTGTGAATCAAATCGCCTATTAATATATTAAATTTATTATTTTCTAAATTTAAATATTGAATCATATTTTCAAATGTTTCTGTTTTAATATTATTACTAATATGAGATATATTAAATATATAAACATTGTCATCATTATTATGTTGTATTAGTAAGAGTAAGGTTTTTAATGTGTTGAATAATTGATCGCATTGAACTCTATCCATATGCCATTGCCCTTTCTTTTACGTAATATAAATATAAAATTTGTGTTTTTGAATGATTCTCTAACCTACTTGTTTCTCCTATTTTAACATTATGTTGGTGAAATAGATCATAGTGTTGTCCTATGTAATGACTAAATTTATTATTTTTACTTAAGTCACACGAGTATGGTAGACTAAAATTTTTATTTGTTCGAGAGGTAAATTTGCTCTATTTATCTTAGGGTCTTCAGTATTTTTGTAATGCCATTGTATGAAGTTATCGTATGTGAGGTTAAAATGTAAATGGTATGTAAATGGTCTAACTCGTAATTATATAATACAGGTCGCGATAGTCCGTCTGCGTTTGAATTAAGGGTTCCCTTTTTATATTTAATTTCGTAGTCGTATTCGGATAATTTTAGACGCCATCGTACTAGTCGTGACGAAGGATCTTTTATATTCATTAACCATTGTAATGGTTTATGATCCGTTACGATTACAAATTTTTGCCCGTATAAGTATGGACGAAAATGTTTTACGGCCTTAACAATAGCAAGCGTTTCTTTCTCCGTTGTGCTGTAGTTCCTCTCGGCTGAGTTGAGAGTCAGTGAGTAATAGGATACGGATTTATCTTCCCCTATTATCCCTTGGGATAAAACGGCACCAATTGCATCATTGCTAGCGTCGGTCGCAAGTATGAACTTTTCTTTAAAATATGAATATTGAAGTAAGGGTTCACTTGTGAGTATTTGTTTTAATGTGTTGAAGGATTTCCTACATTTTTCATCGAAATTAAATATTGTGTTTTGTTTTAATAGATTAGTAAGGGGTTTTGCAATATTCGCGTAATTTTTTATAAATTTACGGTAATAGCCCGTTAGTCCTAAAAATGATTTTACTTCTTTTTCGTTTCGTGGTTCTTTTCTATCGACAATAGCTTGTATCTTCGAAGGATTAGGTCTTACGCCCATATCGGAAATTCTATGGCCAAGATATGCGATTTCCTTACGAAGAAATTCACATTTGTCTGGCTGCAATTTTAAATTATGTTTTTGTAGTGATTCGGACACGTTTACTAATTTTTCATTGTGATCTTTCAAAGAGTTGCCATATATTACTATATCGTCCAGATAGACGAAACAGTCATTTCCTAAATTATTTGATAGGACGATATTCATTAGTCTTTGAAATGTTGACGGAGCATTTTGGAGGCCAAAATTCATTCTATTGAATTCAAAATGACCTGTGGGGGTACTGAATGCGGTTTTCTGTTTATCTTCCTCTTTCATTTCAATTTGGTGGAAGCCACTCGCTAAATCTAGGGTAGTGAAATAAATGGCTTCACCAAGTTTATCTAATATATCTTCTATATTGGGGAGAGGAAAATTGTCAGCTATTGTAAGTGTTGGATTAGTAACGTTTATTTTCATGTTTTATTGTAAGAGTAAACGTTAATTCATCTCCTTCTAAAAAGAAAATATCTTTAAAATTGTGGCAAATATTTTTTATAGATTCTTTTTCTTCCTTATTTAAATGTTCTAATATAAGATTTTCGTTCAATAATTTTATACGATCAGTATTTGAATTTAATTCATAATTGATTTTAAAAACGTTTGTGGTATTTTGTTTATTTAATTTAATGTTTAATTCCTGATCTGTTTTGTTGATAACAGGGTAAATTTGTGTATTTTTGTTAATTACTATATTACCAGGTATAATGATTTTATCGTTTTCAAAATATTCTATTACCTGTTCATGGTCAGTGCTATTAATTAATGTGTTTATTGGCACGTAATTGATAGCTTTTGGCGTTAATTTACTTGTTGTACCAAATATTATTCGATTAGTATTGTAACAGATTGTGGCTTTAAAGTGATTAAGAAAATTTTGCCCGAGGATACCAGAGTAAGGCATGTTGTAATCCTGGTCAATTACTTGAAATGTGTAATGAAATACATCGTGTGGTTTTGTCAAAGTGAGTTTACTGTCCCTTGTGTTATTAAATTGGTATCATTGATCCCGGATAAACTCAATTTTTTGGTTACGTCTGGTTTAATTGAGTTATGTAATTCCCCTAATTTCACAATGGATATGGCTGCATCTGTGTCGATAAGGAATTTTAGTTTTCCTGTTTTCGACTGGCTTGTATCGAATTCTAGTTTTTTATCGTTTACTGAAGCTCGTAAGATGGGAGCTCGTCTGAATTCGATTTGTTGGTTGGCGGCCATTTGATTGTTGAAATTCCGAGACTCGACCGTTAGTTGGGATTGATTGGAGTTTAAAGAATTGTAGGAATTATTTTGATTGGTAATAGCAATCCTGTGATTGGATTTAGCGGTTTATTGTGCGTATTTCTTTTTCCTACATTCGGATTCAATGACCTCTAAAGTTACAATAAGTACACTGTTTGAATGGTCTATTCTGTGAAGTTACTTGGTTATTGTTATTATTATTATTATAATTCGATTTTTTATTTCTACAATCGCATGTGTGATGCGTTTTCGTGTTTCAAAATTTACAATATTTGTTATTGTTATTAGATAAATGAGAATTATATTTTAGTTGCCCGTGATTTAATAGATAGGCTTCTTCTTCACAAGCGAGTGAAAAAGCTTCATTCAAAGTACTGAAAGTTTTATGCCTTAGCATTCTAGATATTTCAGAATTTGAACGGAAAATGAATATACGTAAAGCTATTCGTTGGATGACCCGTTGTTCAGATTCTAATGTATGAGAAGTTGCTTCTTTTTTGTAGCTAGAAGGCATTTGTTTGCGATAGTATCTAACCTAACGTAATATTCGCGTATTGTTTCGTTTGATTTTTGTTTCATTGTTTCTAATTGTTCCATTAGAAAATCGTAGCTTTCTATAGGAAAATATACGGCTTTTAATTTATCTTTTAACTCTTGAAATGATCGAACATTTGAAATATTAATTTTCGTTTTTACTTCAGCGCTTAATTTAGAACAAATTAATAATTCGATTGCATGTTTTTGTGATCTATTAGCTAATTCGTATGCACTATTGGCATTTTGAATAAAATTTTGGAGCTCTTTTGGGTCTCCATTAAATGGTGTAACTAACTGCAATAAAGTTTAATGGTATAGTTTCGCTAGTTTGGCTTTCGTCGTCAGTAACGTAATCCTCATGTGTTAAGGATGGAGGTACTGGATTGGATGTATTAGGTTCTTGTGTTGAATCAGGTAAAACAGTATTAGTATTTGGCATTGTGAAGGCTCTGGGATGCAAGTATCAAAGAGAAGAATACTCAAAAATGTACTTACAGTTATTTTCCACACACCGAGTCACAATATGAGTTGCTTAGGGTTCGTCTCAGGTGAATATCGACGGACGGCGTAGAATCAATATCCCTTCGTTTGGTTTGAACTGGACGATGATCTACAGAATCCTTTTGACGATATCCCACCGCTGTCACCAATTTTTATGTCGTATCCTGAGTCCTACGACACAATTGGATAGGAAGGCGTCGCTGTCACCGGGGCAGTTTTCGTTGAAGACAAAACTCCGTAAAATCTTGATTTACCAATGTCGTTGACGGCTTTCTAACAGTTATCGTATTTGGCGAAGTTTAACACCGACTTGTAATTGTCGAGTGTTTTTAAAAGACTTTTTATCGTCGAAGTTAATAATGTTTTCAATAGACTTTTTATCGTCGAAATTACTAACATTTGAAATAGACTAACACTTAAAATAGACTTTTTATCGTCGAAGTGAATAATACTTTTTTCAAGAAACAACACAAGAAATGAATTTAAATATTTATTATAACAATTAAAAGTTACATAGTATTTAATCTTTTAATAATTATAACAGTTTGATAAGTTTTTTTAATAATTTTGTGATACTAATAGTAATTGGGTCAAGAAGTGGTCTGTTTATATGGTTTCTTTATTGACTTTCTATTCTAGGGGTTTTTCCTAATGATTATTTGATTATTTTACAATTTAATTATTTTTATGGAATTTGGGTGAAAGTCGTGGCTCGACAACACACAGCATTAATATTATTAGTACGTGGGAATGAGTAGGCATGAATTAAAACTCTACATCATATTTTTTTGTATTTCTTTACGAATACCCACCTATTCTTTTAAACAAACCATATGGAAAATTTTTTTTGTCTCAAAATGCCGAACTTTTTACTACCAGTGATAAGTACGACAGATAAGGTTACAAAAAAAGAAAAAGAAAAAAAATTAAAGATCCCAACATCAAAAAAGGGAACCCTAGGAATTTACAAAAAATAAATTGTACTAAACTATGTTGATAAAACTGAACATTATTTAGAATTATACCGTATTTCGGAAAATCTGTCACAGATGGCCGCACTAGTACCAGTGAAGCTAGAGTCCCTATAATAAATAGAGTCGTGACATGTGTGCTGAATGCTGATTGGTTCCGGCATTTTGTATCCAAAGTTTTCGTAAAATACATTGGAAATAAATAAAATCTTAACAAAAACTATTCAGTTTAACTTAGAAAGAATAATTAAATTAAAAATTTTTAATTGTTCATTAATTCATAACTTATTAACAATTATTATGTACTCAAAAATATTTACTCAAACATGTGATAATTAATTTTAAAGCTTCCCGCTCTGTTTTGGATACAAAATGGATGACATGTCACGACTCTATTTATTATAGGGACTCTAACAAGTAAAGGTCCCGAGGCCGGACCTATCGATTTTGATGAAACTTAAATATGTTGTAGAACACTAAAAACTAAGGGACACGTATTTTTTTTTATCTGCGGAAAAACGGTTTGAAGGGGTGAAATCGCCCTCCAAAAATTGGGGTAAAAATTTAATTTTTCAAATATCTCGAAAACAGTAAGAGATAGAGCAAAAGTTTAAATTAGCGATATTACTCTTTTTTAAAGAGCTATCTATTGATATGCAATTTGTTCAAATTACATCAACAGGGGTGGTTGGGGGTTAAAATTTGGGGGTTAATTTTGCAAAAAGGGGGTGAAAGATAAACAATATAAAAATTTTGTTTACAGATTTGAAATCTACGTCAAAAAATCTAATTGACCTGTTTTTGCTCAATATCCTAATATTAAGTCTAGGGGTAGTTAACTAGAGGGTGACTGTGTCGAATAATCGTACTATTTGGGTATTTCAAGAAGTTCTTCTTCATGGAAAATAGCTTAAGACAATTAGAATAACGTAGAAATGAAATTCTCGAATTCAAAATTGAGTTTGAGCAACATTGGAGAGGGGGTGAGTCACCCTCTTAAATTACATACTAATTTACATACACTAATTTTTGCAATTACCACACTGACAGGGGGTAATAATGTCACAATAGATGTTTCTGAAGTTAGACTATCGTATATAAGGTTTTTATTAGGTTTCGTTATTTTAGGTTAGGTTATGTAATTTTCGGTATCGATAATTTTCGATAAGGAAAACTATAATATCCATTAAAAAACAAACCTAATAAAGACCTTACATATGATAGTCCAACTTCAGAACCACTTATTGTGACATTATTTTACCCACTATCAGTGTGTTAATAGCAAAAATTAGTGTATATAAACTAGTATGTAATTTAAGAGGGAGACTCACCCCCTCTTCAATGTTGCTCAAACTCAATTTTGAATTCGAGAATTTCATTTCTACGTTATTCTAATTGTCTTAAGCTATTTTCCATGAAGAAGAACTTCTTGAAATACCCAAATTGTACGACTATTTGACATAGTCACCCTCTAGTTAACTACCCCTAGACTTAATATTAGGGCATTGAGCAAAAACAGGTCAATTAGATTTTTTGACGTAGATTTCAAATCTGTAAACAAAATTTTTATATTGTTTATTTTTCACCCCCTTTTTGCAAAATTAACCCCCAAATTTTAACCCCCAACCACCCCTGTTGATGTAATATGAACAAATTGCATATCTATAGATAGCTCTTTAAAAAAGAGTAATATCGCCAATTTAAACTTTTGCTCTATCTCTTACTGTTTTCGAGATATTTGAAAAATTAAATTTTTACCCCAATTTTTGGAGGGCGATTTCACCCCTTCAAACCGTTTTTCCGCAGATAAAAAAAAATACGTGTCCCTTAGTTTTTAGTGTTCTACAATATATTTAAGTTTCATCGAAATCGATAGGTCCGGCCTCGGGACCTTTACTTGTAAGTGAAACCAGTGAATATATACATATCACAGCATTTTGAGCTGCCATACATATTGCAGGGCGAGTTAACTGTTCATAATCATTTAAAAATTAATATATTAAAAATTTTCCTGAGACTGGTCATTTTACGATAATTAATAATCAAAACTTTTTAAAAATATTGGCCGTGTTCGGTATTAACGCAACGTTTTACAACATAAAAACATGTTTTATGTTCACTTACGCCGGACAGAACTGTTGCAAATAGTTTTGACATCATTTGACGTCAAAGAAGTACCAAATAATTTTATCAGCATTATCATAAATTTTAGATACTTTTTTCAGTAAATTATTTTATTTTTATTTTTAATAACTAATTATTTACTTTTTATTATTTTTTTTTTACTTATAGTTATTTATAGGTATAATGTAAATATAAGTAAATCGAAAATAGTAATTCTTCATAAATCACCAAAAATTAAAGGATCATGAAAAATTTACGCTAAATTATGTGGAAATTGACATAGTTAAAACGTACACATATCTAGGTGTATCATTTTCTGCATCGGGTAGTTTTTTAAACTGTTGCTACCATTTTATTTCAAAAGCACGAATAGCAGCTGTAAAATCAAAATCGATATTATCAATCTCAAAATGAAACTGCTGGGAAACAAAGGAAACTCTTTTCGACTCCATAGTTCAATCGACATTGCTGTATGCTAGTGAAATATGGGCAGTAGAATATGTACAAGTACTGGAAAAAGTACAAACACAGTATCGGAAAAATTTACTACAATTATCAATAACGACACCTGATTATGTAGTGAGGTTGGAGGTGAATTATCCACATTTGGCTACACTTATTTTAAAACGTATGCTGATATGCTGGTGTCATATGCTGAATATGACAGTCAAGAGAATTCCGAAAGTATTTATGCTATACAAAACTAAAAGAACTGTCTGATGACCCAACCTACAAAAATTCCAACTGAGTTGTAGCTTTAAAACAAAAGTTGATCCAACTTGGTTACAGTGATTTATGGGAAGCGCAGGATATGTTTAAACCAAAAAGAATGCTGGCCGAAATTATTCAAAAATATAAAAATTTAGTAAAAGACGCCGATCTAAAATGTTTGCACCAGTCTACTTATACCGCAATTTATAGACACCAGATATATGAAGAAAATGGGAATAACTATCTTAACCTCAAGGTTAATTTCTCCAAAATAAGATTAATTAGTCAATTAAGAATCGAATAAAATATATACACAAATTTACTTCAAAGGTTGTAAACTGATTTTGAAACATGAAGAAATTTGTCAACAGTGTAATCTAGAAGTTAACGATCTTGTGCATTTTCTTTTTAAATGTAAAAAGTATTCTTTTAAAAGACAAATGAACTTGAATAGGCATATCAGTGCTGAAGGTGATCCCATGACGGAGTTATTAACTATAAGAGGGCTGGAACAGCTAAACGATATATTTTTATATGTGATTGGGGCTTTTGAGCACTGATCTCGTATTTACCGCCTAATGTGTCACGGTCGATAACAATGTTCTATTCGAAGTTTTGCACTATATATTTTGGACCCTTTTACGATTAGCCAACACAAAATTCAAAAGGTTAAAATTAAAACTTTTCTTCTATGCCAATCGTTTGTGAATGTTTGTGACACTTTTAAATTTGTTTGTGACTAATTAGTTTAGTAGTTATTAATTTGTTAATTATAAACTTACGATTAGCCAACACTTTTTAAAAATTGATTGTTATATAGCCTTCCAGGTACTCAATCGATCGGAAATTGTTTGTGAATTCTAAATATGTTCATAAAAACGTTTGTGAACGCTTCTTTTCCAAAAGAAAATGAAAAATAAATATAACTTTTCCTACACATACACATTAATGCCCTCTAGTGTAACCATAAGTAATCTTGTAGTGGCAATGCAAGACGTTTATTTTTTATTATGTTGGAAGTATACTCACTAGGGATGGGCGGGATGGTCGATGTCGGTAAAAAACATCGACATCGGACTATCGACTTTAAATTTTTTGCCATCGAACCATCGCATCCATGTTATTATAAATATTATATCGAAACATCGACCTTTGGCATCGATGCTGAAAACGAGCACGAAAATTTGAAAATATTATATTTAACTTCTTCGCTACTGATTTTTAAAAATTTTTTACGTCAATGGGTGTACTTTTGTCCAGCATTCTGGATAAAAATTTAAACAAGCGTTTATTGTAACTAAAATTTTTAATCTTTTTTTAATCTTACGTCTTTAAATAAGCGTAGTTTAGTAAATTTAAATGATATAAAATTTTTAATTATTTCTCAATTAAAAAATCATGTTAACATAACCTAAATTTGATGTACAATATATTATTATACGTCGGTAGTGACGAGGTTAAAACAGACATACAATAGCAATAATTCAAAATTTTCTTTATTTAAATAATTAAAATAATTGATTTTAGTAATGAAAACTGAAACAAAATGAAATGAAACAAAAAATTACGCCGGCTCGACGATGTCGATGGTTCAGTAAATTTCGTCAACCATCGATGTTTCGACTTTAAAAAAAATCGACCAAAAACATCGGTTTTTTTCAAAAAAACATCGATAGTCGAAACGTCGATTATTATCACCCTTCGCCCAACCCTAGACTGTAAATTTGAGCAAAATATTCTAATTTTTTTAAAAACTACACCGTCACAAACGTTTTTATGAACATATTTAGAATTCACAAACAATTTCCGATTGATTGAGTACCTGGAAGCCTATATTACAATCAATTTTTAAAAAGTGTTGGCTAATCGTAAGCTCATAATTAACAAATTAATAACTAATAAACTAATTAGTCACAAGCAAATTTAAAAGTATCACAAACATTCACAAACAATTCACAAACGATTGGCATAGATGAAAAGTTAAAATTTCAACATTTTTAATTTTGTGTTGGCTAATCGTAAGAGGCTATATTTTGGTCACTCTGTAGCAGCAGATAGTTTTTTTGTTAATACTAATGGTTTTTGGCGCTTTGTTAATAAGATTATTATACTTGTTATTGATTATTATGTATGTATTTGTTTATTCCTTGTTATGATTATGAATTGTTACGCATATAATTATTGTTTCTGGTATTTGTTGTTACTTATAATTTAATTGTTAAATTAATTGACATTTCTATTGTAAAAGATTATCTTAAACAATAAAATTATTATTAATATTATTACTTTTTATTTTTTTTTTAAATTTGGAAAAAGTATATTGCCGAATGTGACTCTTTATATTCTTAACAAATAATCGCACGATGATTCGCCAAGGTCAAGATTGACTGTACGGGCAGAGTACGGGTTAGGAGATTTGAAGGAATTGTGAATAAAATACATGTGGCAAGTGTGCAATTCAGTCTTATTTTATTAAAAACAAAATAAAAAGCCTTATGTAAAACAATATATACATATCGCCGGTTCATAAGAACAGCGATTCAAATCAAAATTTAACAAAATTGACTTTAACATCAAGATTTAATAAAAATCACATCCTCTATTACACGAACTAATTCTTATTGTCGCCTTTTTGTCTTAGTAAACTACAAAATTCATTAAAATATTAACTGCACAATACACCGTAATTATACGATTAACCATTATTAGAAGAGTTTAAATTACTCCTCCTTAGAAAACGTCTTTTCCGAGTTAGGTCGCTGTTCTTGCCAACCAGCCATGTATTTTATACTTATTAAATAAACATTTTTTAACCTTCACCAACAAAATTTAGAACATCTTCTATTTGGTCGACGTATTCGCCTGTTATGATATCTTAAAAATTGTCCATTTTCTTAAAATTTTAACGTTATTTAATTAATTAATGTAAAAAGTATTAAGATTTTCTTTATTTACAACAGAGGTTAAGTTTTTTTGTTTTGCAACATTTGCAACAGTTGTGTCCGGTCCAAATAAAACGTTCGCACATGCGTAAAAATCATGCACCATAATATGTTTGCTTACGTCATGTATGTTTTACGTTTTGAAACGTTGCGTTAAAATGAACACGATCATTACTCATTAGATTCACTTGACGTCTTACGACGGAAGAAAATCAGCGTTGACACCTTCCTGCCACACTGGCAGGCCGCCGTTCCGACGAAGGATACCGAATTGTGGTGGGTGCTGGCTCCGAGCTGCGATGAAAAGGTTTACGTGACGTTCCTTAGTTTGCGTCGACAGTCGTTCTTTTTTTTTTATTTTTATTGGGGTTTAGTTCCTTGGTAGTTCCTTGGTATGCGTCGGTTTCTCTCTTTAATCGTAGAGGTGGTTTCTTAAAATGCTGATTGATCCTCTGACGGCGAGTTGTGCTATGGCTTTGATGGTGGTTTCAGGGATCTTGAATTGGATGCAAAAGTGTTTGAAGAATCTTGTAATTGTGCCACGAGCTCCCACAAGTAGGCCTATTATGTCAATTGAATCCACGACGTATGTTTCCTTGTAGTATTCAATTGTCGGTATGTAGATGTCCTTTTTTTCTTTGTCGACTTCCTGAGCCTGGTTCTCTCCCGTTTCAAATCTGATTGTGGGATCTATTATGACCGCTTTTTTAGTTTTCCTGTCGATGGCTATGATGTCTATTCTGCGACTTGATCCGTTTTGAGCAACTCCAGGAACCTCTTCATGCACTTCCCAGTTGTTCTGGCGCATGGCATCTGCTAGAATAGTCCGGATTCTGTTGTGTCGATTATTTCGGGGGAGGCTTCCAAATGAACAGTCGCCCAAAACGTGGCTCAGAGTCTCTCTTCTGTTGGTTTGGGTCTCGATGGTCTCGGGAAGAGAGCATCGGCGACAGAGAGCCCCGTCGGTAGACCGTCCAGGAGTGACCCTCACGGGTGCCGAATTTGTGCACATTTTTAGTAGGTCGGTGTATTCGCTGTTCGTTAGTCCTTCTTCTGGGGTTAGCCATTTGTTGTGGGCTTATATTGGTTGAATGAGCTTACTCCTGCTCCTCTCAGCTTCATTCCCGCCCAATTTCTGAATTCTTTGTCCCTTAGTTCTTCTCTCACCTTTTTCACATCTATTTTTCCTTCCCCTGGTCTGGTAATTTCTAAAGCTGCCATACACGCATCTACCTTCTCGTCTAGGTTTCTTACCCTTTTCACGAGGTCATCGTTCAAATTCATGAGGGTGTTGCATAGGTTGATCTATTGGATTTGGATTTCCCATGCCGCTTTGAAGACTTGGAGTCCTCGGCTGGTTTTTGCGGCATATAGCATTGAATCAGGAGTGTCATTTGGCAGGTCAAGGGCTTGTTTCACAGCCGATCGGATGATTATGTCAAAATCTTTAATGAACGACACATTCCACTTGTCTATGGGGATCATTTGGATGCCGTATGTCATCATGGGCCAGATGTAAGTGTTCAGAATATGAATTTTTTGGTTTGCTTTGATGTACGGTGAATTGACAACTTTATTTATTTTTTCAGTAAAATCTTTCATCATGACTTCCTTGTTCAATATGACTCCATCACGGAGGTTGACTCCCAGGTAGCGAATTTCGCTTTCATTTGAAACAGGTTGAATGATTGTTTCCCCCATTTTGATTTGCTTATCATGGATTTTGCCTGTCTTTATATGGATCGCTTGAGTTTTTGTGGAATTCAGGCTCATCCCTAGCTCCGTTAGACGGTTTTCAATTAATTCGTACATAGCAGCTGCCCCATTTACGGTATGGCTGGTCAGACCGAGGTCATCCGCAAATGCCAATGCTGACACTTTGTGGTTTTCGATTACTTTTACTCCGTTTGCCTGGGTAAAACCGTGTTCCGTTATTTCATCAAGGATATGGTTAGTTGCGATGTTGTAGAGGAGCGGTGATAAGGGAGCGCCTTGCATCAAACCCCTTTTGATGGTAATTTTCTTGGACTTATTTATACCAATTTGGAATTGGGTTTGGTTGTCCAGTTGACAGTCCATAATGAAGTTTATTAGGTACTCAGGAGCTCCCATTCTAGCCAGGGCTTTTCTCACCTGAGCATGACCAATTGTGTCGAATGCTCGATTTATGTCTAAGAATAGGCACAATGCATCCCCCTTTTCTTCCTTTGCTGTGTCCGGTATGGCCTGGATTATGGACAGATTTATTGCACATCCTGGGGTGAAATGAAACCTCGTTGGTTGGGGTTCAAAATGTTGAACTGTCTTAAACGGCGTTTGAGTATTTTTTCCAGGATTCTTCTGGTCATCGGAAGTATTGTTATGGGTCTCCAATTTTTGATTTCTTTGACGTTTCCGCTTTTGTCAAGCAGAATAGTCCTTGCTTCCTTCATACAGGAGGGTACAGCTCCTATCTTTAGACATGAGTTAAATATTTTGACCAGAATTTTGTTTATTCCTTTCACTCGAACCGCCCGAGCAATAACTCCCTCTGGACCTGCGGCTGAGTCAAGTTTTATGCTCTTTATCACAGCGTCTACTTCTTCCTGCGTGATATCGGTCACTGTTGGCGCAGGGGGGTGTGATGGGGGCGGCTGGGGGATATTGTCAACCTTCGGGTTTGTTGTTCCGAGTGATTCTTTATAGTGGTTTTCTATTTCTCCCATTGGAATTGGACATTCTCTCTGTTGACTATCTACAACCAACCGGACCGCTATTTTGCGTCGATTGTAGTAGTTGAATTGAACTGTTTGGTATCTGTACGCCTCCTTTCTCTTTTCTTTGTCCCGTTTGGTGGCTCTCTCAGGGTTACTACTCTTATCGTATCTACGATTTTGAGACAACGCAACGTGTCGGTTTTTTCCTTCTTTCTCATTCCGAAATATTTGACCGCAGGGTGTTTTGGACCTGGGAGGTCATGCACCAGATTTTTCAGGAATTCGTGCAACTGTTGTACCTCCTTATTTAGAGTTTCCGCATCCATTAATTCCCACGGCTTTTTTTCCCAGCTGCTGATTGATTCCTCAACTTTCTTGGCCTTGATGGCCGCTTCTGTCGCCACGTTGGGTGTAACATGTTTATCCACTAGTCTATCTCTATGTTCTGTCGGGTGGGAAGCCGCAATATTTTTATTTATCCCTTTATATCGTTTGCCACAGAATGGACATGTTTGGAGGGGGTTTCCTTGGGAGCTCTGTGCTGATTCTATTGTTGTGCTAGTGGTTGATATGGCATTATCAATATTTTAGATTATTATCGATAGGTGGGTCATTGTTAGGAAGTGAGGGACAAGGTTCGCCCTCGGTCCCGGAGATAATGGTTGGAGGCGGGCTGCAATTATCCGGTATCGCAGGTACTACAGGTCGTATGATATCGTCTTGGGTTCTTCTGTCGCCCTGTAGGTTAGGATCAATTTGGTCACAGTTTGCGTTTAGGTTACTCCTTGCTGGAGGCGGGCCGTCATTTTGTGTTTCTCGTTCGTTTAGGACTAGAGATCTACCATTTGGTAGTGGAACTGATGGTGGCATGACTAGAGCCGTGTGGTCGGCGTGCGGGTTAGGATCCGTTTGGTTGTTACAACCTGTGTTTTGGTGCGTTCTCGTGACTAGAGCCCTATCGTCAGCTTGTGGGTTGAGATGCGTTCGGTTACTACCCGTGTTTCTGGGACTTATATGGTTATTAGGTATTGAGGTGGTAGTAGGTGGTTCTCTTCGGTTCTGAGTGCAGTCTGGGCAACACCAGTCCGAATCGACCGGCATCTGCTCGACTCTCTTTTTTGTTAGACTCACACAGGAGTAGTGGAACCATGATTCGCATACGTCACATTTTATGTAGCTACGGGTTCTTATGTCGCTTTTTCCGCATTTCTGACAGTTGTTCGTGGTCATCATGGGTTTTGTCGAAATTACTAGATGCACTGGCGAACCAAGCTTGAGCGTATGGGGGTCGTGCAGACAAGATTCGCTCACGTACGATGAACTGCGCAATGCATCGCGTCAATCATGATCGACGAACAAACACTCAGGTTTATTGATCCATAGCACCATCAATTCCGAAGCCCGAAGTACGAGGGCACAGCCGTTTAGAGATCAAATCCGTTTTCTATCCACAGCGGGGCCTCCGCGGTATAATTTTAGATGTGTAAAAATTTCATAACGTACGTTTCACAACAAAAAAAAATTTGGCAAAAATTTGAAAAAATTGCTGTACCTTTAACACATAACAAATTTTTTTAGCAATTGCATATAATTTATTTAATATTTTTAACTGAATTTTAATAAAAATACCCCTGTCGCAGCATCTGCATAACATAGTGAATTTCGAAATATTGGGCACTGGCGGATCTCATCTAAGACTTGTATCCATTTAAAATAATTCAGCTTTCTAAGAGTGAAAAGATTTTCAAAATCAGTTGAGTAGTTAATTTTTGGTGCTTTTTCGCAAAAGATGCTTGGCGCATATACCCATCTAAACTAGTTTAGCTTTCTAAAAGTAAAAGAATTTTCAAAATCGGCTAGGTAATTTATTTTTGGTATATTTGGGACCCAAGACCCCGAATGGACTTTGTACAGCATAGTGCTATCCACCTAAAATAAGTTAGTTCTCAAGCAATGAGAAAATATTGAGAATCGGTTCGGTAGCTTATTTCTATCCTATATAATATAGGATATTTTATCTTTCTAACAGTAAAACTATTTTTAAAACCCGTTGTGTAGTTTTCTATGCCGCATTTGCATCCACAGGACAGTTGTGAATCTCAGATAACATACTGTTGCAATCGGGCCATTTGTTTGACACAAGTTGTTAACGAGGCTAGTAAACCAAAACAAACAACCAAAAAATATCGACGATTTACTAATTCATACTTTCTGCTGACTCTGATAAAAATGACGTGATTATGTGGGTCAAACGATTAGTATAAAAAGAATTGTAAAACGATAATCAAGAGTAGTCGAAGTAGAGTAGTCGGGGAGAAGGTGGAGCGTAGTTAAAAGAGGTAGTCAGAGTGGAGAAGTAAAGAAGTAGTCAAAGCGATGTAGTCAAAGTAGAGTAGTCGGGGAGTAGTCGGAGAAAGAGAAGTCGAGGAGAACAGTATGGAGTGGTAAAGAGCACTGGAGCTTGTAGCTAGTTGCTAGCAGGGGGATGGGCTACTCAGGGTAATTTAACATGCTCTATTGGTCATAATTGGGAAGTTTGTTTTGGTGGCCAATAGCAAGAGCCTGTAATTAAACCACGGGAATAACTTGTGTCCAGGTGAGTCCTTATTCTTTCACTTTTTCTATCTTTTGTTTATATATGTATATTTGTCCTTTTTTGGGGAAGCGATTCCCATTTTCTTTTATAACTTGCATTCATGTTCCTATTTTCTTGTAAATCATTTATTTCGGGTTTTGTTAATAAAATTGTTAAAATTGAAACCATTATTTTATTGAGTGAAAAGTGATCACCCTTAAATTTCCCGCAAATCTATCGTAGTGATCAGGAGTTCGAACCCAGGCCTTTCTGTGGGGTTTTCAACGCTACCACTAACATCTATTTACCCCCTACAGAAAAGGTCCGTACGCCCCGTCGTTAACAATACTGTACTTATCTAAAATAGTTTACCTCTGCAATAGTGAAAAAATTTTCAAAATCGGTCAGTTATTTTATTTTTCACACTTCTGGATCCCATGGACTTTGACGGACCTTACATAACGTAATCTATAACTATCTAAAATAGTTTAGCTCTCTAACAGTGAAAAAATTTTCAAAATCGGTCGCTTATTTTATTTTTGACACTTCTAGATCCAATGGACCTTAGCGGACCTTGCATGAGGTAATCTATATCTTTCTAAAATAGTTTAGCTCTCTAACAGTGAAAAAATTTTCAAAATCAGTCGGTTATTGTATTTTTGACACTTTTAGATCCAATGGACCCTAGCGGACCTTACGTAAGGTAATCTATATCTATCTAAAATAGTTTAGCTCTCTAACAGTGAAAAAATTTTCAAAATCGGTCGGTTAGTTTATTGTTGACATTTTTGGGTCCCATGGACCTTGGCGGACCTTACATTACGTATTCTATATCTATCTAAAATAGCTTAGCTCTTTGACAGTGAAAACATTTTCAAAATCGGTCGGTTAGTTTATTTTTGGCGCTTAAAAGATCCCAGGACTCATACAACATATAAGCTAAATCCATCTAAAATAGTTTACCTCTGTAATAGTGAAAAAATTTTCAAAATCAGTCGGTTATTGTATTTTTGACACTTTTAGATCCAATGGACCCTAGCGGACCTTACATAAGGTAATCTATATCTATCTAAAATAGTTTAGCTCTCTAACAGTGAAAAAATTTTCAAAATCGGTCGGTTAGTTTACTGTTGACATTTTTGGGTCCCATGGACCTTGGCGGACCTTACACTACGTATTCTATATCTATCTAAAATAGCTTAGCTCTTTGACAGTGAAAAAATTTTCAAAATCGGTCGCTTATTTTATTTTTGACATTTCTAGATCCAATGGACCTTAGCGAACCTTGCATGAGGTAATCTATATCTTTCTAAAATAGTTTAGTTCTCTAACAGTGAAAAAATTTTCAAAATCGGTCGGTTAGTTTATTTTTAACACTTTTGGGTCCCATGGACCCTGGCGGACCTTACATTACGTAATCTATATCTGTCTAAAATATCTAAAATAGCTTAAATCTTTGACAGTGAAAAAATTTTCAAAATCGATCTAGTTCTTTAAAATTTTTTTCCTGGCATATAAACATTATTATGTTATCTTTCTATAATATTTAATAATATTATATCATGACATTACCTTCATTATCTTGTTCATTTAAAATTCAATAAAAAAATTAAAAAAATCTTCATTACACATGCTTAAAATATCTGGTTAATTTTAATTTAAAAAAATGAGACAGAGATAATTATGGTATTTATAATACATAGATTTTGAATAACTACCGTTTGTTTTACGTAAAAAAAATGAAATTTTTGTATATGTTATAAGCAACTGAGATAGATATATAAATACTTATTACAATGACAAAGAGAGCAAAATAAGGCAAACGTGAAAATTACGATTTTCTCGAAAACTACTTAACATAGAAAGAAAATTATAAGAACATTTTCTTCGTAATTTTTTTTTTCCTTTGATAGGATCGAATGATAAAAAATGGACAGAAAACCTACTTCTGGGCATCCGACGTGTCTGGCTAACGAACTTAGCCAAGCCAATTCAGAATCCAGTCCGCACACAAAATTTCATAAGCGTTAGAGCGTTAGACGTTTCGTTCGAGAGTTATCGTGGCAACATATATATATATATATATATATATATATATATATATATATATATATATATATATATATATATATATATATATATATATATAAATATGTTTTGAGGTCCCTAGAATACGAAAATGATATTCACTAAAATTTATATATATATATATATATATATATATATATATATATATATATATATATATATATATATATATATAAATTTTAGTGAATATCATTTTCGTATTCTAGGGACCTCAAAACATATTTCTGCCATAGTCCCGGACTCAGATTGCGTCATGAGATTTACTGTAATAGCTGAATTTCGAGTTTTCGAAATTCGCTAAAAGATGTTCCATCAAGGTGTTGTTAAATGGAAAACAAATAAAGTTCAAATTATTTTGTGGTTCAAACAAGGTTTGTTGATATGGGAGGTTACAGAAATACCTATCTTTACAATGTTAAAAAATTGGATGGGGGGGGGCAAGGAAACGGGCATTCAGAGACGCTTAATTTTAGACATTTGAATTAGGCTTGCGCATTTTAGTTCACTTGTAAGAGCGCTTAGTTTAGTTCATAGTTCTTTAATGAACTAGTTCGTTCTTTTAGTTCATTAGTTCACAGTTCTGGATCAACAGTGATGAATATGAACTGCATTAATTTAGTTCTTTAGGCTAAGCGCGCACTACGTTTTTTTTTCCGCTCGGCGCATGTCCCTGCCACTTGTTTTCAAGGACGGGCCAATGACTGTCACAGTTTGCTAGGTGGCACTGATGGTAGGGGAGTATACTAATTAGAGTTGGGACATGTGAGCATTTTTCATCAAATGGATGTCAAAATTAATTATCATATGATTGAGTACAAAAGTATCGTTACCAAGTTATGTGTTAACGAAAAATTAAAATTTTTTAATTTAATTAATCTTTCTAGGTTGAGTTGAAGTATTTTTTTAAATATTTAATTTATTTCCAATTTATTTTAGATGAATCTGATGAAAAATAGCGAACTATCGAAACTCATGTCCCGACTCTAATTTTAACTCCCTGTACATCAACGCCATCTGGTATATTAGTTACAGCGGGTCAGAATACGGTCCATTTTTTTATAATGGACTATATGCAGAGTGGCAGGGACATGGCTCGGCGTTTTTCCACAAAAGCTGAAAACGCATCATCAGCGCGCACTACGTTTTTTTTTTCAGTAGCGGAATTGGCGGGACTTAAAATTATTTCGAAAATGGACGTTCATTGAGCTTGCTGCACTGGTGCTTTACATTAGTAATATGACGTTATAAAATTATAAATAATTTTAAAGTATGTAAAATTCTGAATGTTTTAATTTTAATACTTTTTTACTTTTAAAATATTATTAAGAAATAAAAAATGATTCAATATTAATTATCAAAATATGTCAAACTTATGAACACATTTCCATTTTCTTCCACCATTTACATATTTTAGATAGTACCCACTCTTCTTTTTAAATAATTAAATTTGTAAAAATATTCATTTACCAAGATCTAAATTATCTTTTTTATCTATAATGCAGTCCAATTTATTAAATTAACTATTTTATCAAAATCAGGACGTTCGTTAAGCTTCTTTTACTGGGGCTTTACGATGGCAACATAACATTATAAAATCAAAAATACTTTTTGTACGCAAAATTCTGTCTAATTTAATGACTAAATAAATAAAAATACAAAACGATAAACATATTAAAACATTTTATTTTCAAAATACATAATTATTATAATTAAATACAAATAATTCAAAATTAATTATTAAAATGTCAAACTTATGAATGGATTCTCATTTTTTCTCGCTTTTCCCATTTACATATTTAACAAAGGATTTAACCAATCTTCTTTTCAGATAATTATATTTGTAGAAAGATTTATTTACCAAAACCTAAATTACCTTTTTTATCTGTAATGCAGTCCAATTTATTAGTTATTTTTTAACAAACTTCTCGCCAAAAACATTTATAATATTCTTAAATACCTTAATATTAGAATTTTATCCAATACTGGGGGGCTTTTGTCTATTTCATATATAATTTTCTTCGTCAAATTTTCTATTAAAATTCCAAATCTGGCGATATTTTGACTAAAATTTTATTTTACATACATTTCTGTTGTGTATTAGTGCATCATAATTTATGATACATAACCACACTAATCAAGAAAACCGCTTGCTTATTTACGCAAGTGCGCGTGTTGTCATATATTTATACGTGTTACAAAAATGACGCGTTTTTTTTCCAGCAAAAAAAAATGTAACTTTTTGCGTTTTTTTTTCCGCCGCTGAAAAAAAACGTAGTGCGTTCGCTTATATGGAGTATAATGCTTCACACTTTTTTGCTGAAAAAAAACAGCGGCGGAAAAACGTAGTGCGCGCTTAGCCTTAGTTAATTTTTCTGACGTTTTTATCTTAAAGATTTAAGAATTTTTTAAACTAGTAATCTTTTATTTTTGACAATTTTCCCATATCGGGAGCGAAGAATTTCGATATAAGGAAATGTCTAATAATAACAAATTTACCTGATTTTACAATGCTCATTTGTGTGTCTTTATTTTTTTATAATAGGTGTTTTTTTAAAAAAAAGAAAGAAAAAAAAACAATATGTGACAATTTTTACAAAATTATTTAAAATGTTCATTTGTATGCCTTTATTTTTGTGCGCTCTGCAACGGTAAACACTACCTTGATTTAATAGTACTTTTTACAATTCGCGAACTAATGAACTTACTGAACTGAATGAACAAAGTAACTAACTGAACTACTGAACTACCAAAATAATTTAGTTCACTAAATCCTCATAGAACATAATTATATGATAAGTGATAAGTATAGACCGGATGAAATAATTTTTCACAGGACCGGCTTAACGATTTCAGTGTAATACTGTTAGACTGTTTGTATTTATGTATGAGTCTGCTGCAACAGAAATAACAGAATCCTGAAAATTTATTGAAATTCAACATAGAGAAGCAAAAACTTTTTAGAAAAATTTTATTATGTGAGATTTATATCAAAAATATAAAGGGGCCCCAAATTTTATTGAATTAAAGTTTTGCAATATTTATTTGTCTAACTAGCTCGCAGTTACATATAAAACAAAATTTATTACTTCCGTTCTCACCGACAGCTTTCTTTGAGTATCAATTGACAAACAAACTCCTTATCTCTTTTTAACTTTTTAAAATTTAATATATGTACCTTGTTTACAATTTTTTAAAATTTTTAGTTTTCTACATAGGTACATACACATGCAATGTAAATCAAGCAATATTTAATCTAGTTGTACATTTCATTCAAACACATAAACAAAACATCATTTTGATGACATCGTACGTGTCGTACGTATAAATATGTACGTATGCATTATTTGTATTTAACCACAGATACTATTGATATTAGAATATTTGTATGGACCATACAATAGAAGTTTTTTAGATATTATTTTTTTGAAGCAAAATCGTCATATTGATTAACACCTTTTTATGATCTACAAACACAGAATACCTACAAACTATCGATGGTAATGAATATTTTTTAATTTTTATGTGATTTTTGTTGTAATTGGAGAGTATTTATTAATAAATGTTCTAAAAATATTTATACTAACAAATATAACATCAGTTAATCTAGAAAAATTTTAAATCCCCTCTTGTTTAACCATCCATATTCGTCAACACTTTTAGTCACTTTTCATTTTCATATAGATTGTGTATATAAGTGTATTCCCACTATTTATTCAATGCTCAAAAGTATATACAAAAAAAATATTAGCAAAAATGAAATAAATACCTACATAATATTTTATTAGATAACACATTATTAACGTTACATTTTTTTTTCTTAATATGTATACTTTTATTTGTGTATAGTTTGTTGGCAAGATATACTAGTTTTGTATGAACATTTTTTAAGGAAAAATTAAGTAATATTTTCTAAAACATATTATGTTAATTCGATTTAAGTTAATCAGTTTATGTATGTATGTATGTAAAGGAACATTATTTGCTCTAGCAGTCTCATACATAAATACAAACAGTCTAACAGTATTACACTGAAATCGTTAAGCCGGTCCTGTGAAAAATTATTTTATCCGGACTATAGTGATAAGTATGATAAGTATTGATAGCTACATACCAACGATACTTACCATAGATATATGTAAGGGCCCGTCCACACGCTCAAGCTTTACCACCGACTTACTTGCGCAAACCAGGTTTGTGCAAGTAAGTCGCTACGTTTTTTCCCGTCCATACGTACATGTTTACTTGCACAAACTGGTTTGCGCAAGTAAGTCGGTGGTAAAGCTTGTGTCGTGTGGACGGACCCTTATACCTACAAGTCAGTGTCTCTAGTGATCCAGAAATTGAACTAACGAACGAAGAGTGGAATTGATGATGAACTAGTTCGTTCAGATCACTTGTAAAAACGCTCTTTTGAACTAGTTCGTTCACGAACTACACAAGCCTAATTTGAATGCGGTGGTACAAATATTTGTATCTGTCAAATACAATTTGTTGGTAGTGTTACAAATTGTTTTTACGCGTTTTTCTTTAATTTATTGAACTTTTGGTGATTAAAAATCAAGTCACAAATAGTTTAAAATATTTTATACTTATACAGTGCATAAATTTTTACTTAAAAGTAAGTATTTCACACTTTATTTTTCTAACCTATAGAACTGTTCCTAATTTATAGGCACAGAGTCGTATTTAAATATATTGCACCTTTTTTCATATTTGCATTTACTAAAAATATTATTTGTTTAAGCAAATTTTTTTGTTTGCATTAACTTTCAAAATTTTATGTATTTAATGGATAATTTAAATAAAATTTATAGTCAATTTAAATGGAACTTTTAATTAATTGTATGATTATATTTACAGAAATGCCAGGTGCTCGTTGTTCCATGATCAATTGCAAAAATTACTATGATTATACTAAAAATCTAGGGATTCATTATTTCCGTTTCCCACGCAATCCCCTTGTATTACAAGAATGGTTGGTTGGATGTTACAGAATATTTAAATGATGAAAATTTCAATCCAAAAACCCGGTATGTTTGTTCTGATCATTTTAAAAAAGAAAACATTAATGAAATGGTGACAATAAAAGGAATCAAGTATTTACTAAATAAAAATGCTATACCAATATCTGCTCCATCAAAAATATCTTGTACAAGCACTGCAACTACTAATATTCACAATCTGGACATAAATGAACCGTCCGTTAGTAATAATAAAATTGTTAACGAGATTGAGCTTCTCAGAAACCATATTAAAAAACTAGAAGCGGAAAACAAATATTTGAAGCGCCAGCTAGCAAAACATAGTCAGCAAGTAAAAGAAAAAACAATAAATGATGAAATTGAAAAACGAGTCAATAATATTTTATCCAAATTTTTAACTCAAAATCAAATTGACATAATTACTTAGAAAAAGAAGAAAGTAGTTTGGACTAGTCAGGAACTAACAAATGCCTTTACTTTGAGGTATCTTGGTGTTCGAGGCTACCGTTACGTTAAGGAAAAGCTAAAATTTCCATTGCCAAGTAAATATATATTTATTTATATATATATATATATATATATATATATATATATATATATATATATATATATATATATATATGTATATATATACACGGCATACAAATATAATATTATAGAAGGCATTGTAATTAGCAGCTTACAGTCGCCATTAGATACATTTTGTGACGTCATTTTGACTGAGATAAATAATTTAACTTATGTCAAAATTGTTTAAATATTTTGAATTTAAATTATTTAAGTATTTTGAATTGTAAAAGTTTATAAAATATTTAAAATAGTTAAATTTACGGTAAATATACCTATGAAATAATTATAGTGAAAAAAAATCTAAAAATAATAAATTAAATTTTTTGACGTTTCAGTCAGATGAGATTATTTGTGCAAAATGGGTAAAAGCATATGGAGAAAACGTCGTTTTTAATTTAGCTACAATAAAAATTTGCTCTGATCAGTTTGAAGAATCAGACTACACTAGTTAAGATAAATTATGAAATACCCCAGTAGAAAAACGACATTTAACTAAAGGTGTTTTACCTTCTAAAAATCTTCTCAAGCTTAATACAGTTACTGAAAGAGAAAATAGAAAACAGAAAAGAGAGCATAAGATACCAGTTTCGGAAATTAACGAACGGTTTGCTTTTAAAATTATGCGTTTTTAATATTAAATTTAATAAAAAGTAATAATTACAAATATGAAGCAAAGGAAACGAAAGCGCAACATGATACTAAAAACGATGAAGTTAAATTTAAGATTGGTGCGCAAACAGACTAAATATTTTTAAAATTAGTTTGTATTTTCTACAAATTATATTTTTGGATTAATAAATAAAAATCGTATGCATACTGATAATTTTATAAATATTTGATAAGTTATCTTCTTGATACATCATATACATATAATTACTGATTTACCACTGAAGGTAAAAAAAATTTGTACTTCAAAATACGCTTGTTATTAAAATACTAAATCAGAATATTTCCAAACATAAGCATTAAAAAAGAAAATTGAACAAAACTACGTTGTAAATGTTATTAATAAATGCAGTAAGTTATACAAATATCGGATGGGTGTATTTATTTAACATTAAAGTTAAGGTTAATTAATAAATTCCAATGCACAAAAATAAAATAAAATGAAATAAATCAACATTTTTGATTCTTTTTTGGTGGTTTTTGTGTATACATTGATATATCTTATTCAATAGATCGGGCCGGATGACGTCACATTTATCTATCAAATAGATTGCGTTGGTATCCATAATATAATGTGTGTATGCCGTGTATATATATATATATATATATATATATATATATATATATATATGTATGTATTAATATATATATATATATATATATATATATGTATGTATTAATATATATATATATATATGTATATATATATATATATATATATATATATATATATATATATATATATATATATATATATTAACAAGTATGCATACTTATTAAATGTACTAATGCATATTTTTTTTAGGTTTATCAACATTACAAAAATGGGGATCGAGAATGAATTTGAAGCCTGGAATTTTTAATGGTGTGTTAAATTTTATGAAAATTACCGGCTAAAAACTGAGTAATAAAGAAAAACTTTGCGTTCTTTCATTTGACGAAACGAAAGTGAGACAAGTTGTAGAATACAACCAAAAAACCGACCAGATTGTCGGACCACATACGCAAATGCAAGTAAGTTTTGTTAGAGCATTATTTTCAAATTGGAAACAACCAGTTTACGCAGATTTTGATAAAAAAAAATGACAAAAGAAATAATCAACAACATTATATCACAACTTTATGAAGTCGGCTTCACAGTAGTGGCAATCGTGAGCGACTGCGGCAGTTCAAATATGGGACTATGGAAAGATTTGAATATAAATATGTCATACTAGTTCATTATTGTGTTTTTATTGCTTAGTTACCAACTATCTAATGTCGTACTTTATGCCCGCACGGTCATAAAGTTCACTTTATGGCCCGCGCGGGCATAAAGAGAAATAATTTTTTGTTTAAGTTATTTACTATTAAAGTCTTCTTTACCATGGAATATTTGAACCACAAGGAACTCGGAGAAAATGTTTTAGCGAGATCGCCGAAGTATCCAAGCAACACAGTTTCATTAACATCTTTTAAGTAGTATTCTTGCATCCAATTTAATAATTTTTCGTATTCCATGTCGTAAGCTTCCTTAGACTTTTTTGGCAACAGATTTTCAGTTGCTTTCTTTGCTTTTTCAATAATTTCATCAGGAATTCCAAAATCTTCGTTCATTTTGACTTCTAACTTTGACACATATAAAAATTATTGTGATTTTATGACATTTACGTTTGTCAACATTCACTTAGCAACGATAGTGTCTACTATGATAAAATGGCAATGTTATTAATTCAAACCGGATTTTTTAAAATACTGATTTGTATTGAGATTGGATTGCAGTAACGAACTAGTATGACATAAAAGTTTGTATGTACCGCAGGCATAAACAGATGTGTATACCCTCGGGCGACTTACAAACCCTCGGGCCAGAGACCCTCGGGTCCGTAAGACGTCGCCCTCAGGGCATAAATATCTGTTTATACCCTTGGTACATAAATAACTATTACGTCATTATTTTTGAACATAAATTTTTGTAAAAATTGTCATTACATATTTTTGTAATATATTTTTTGTATATTTTGTATTTTGTATATATTTTCATTAATTATAAAATTGTTAAAATTTACTGGAAATAATATTAACTTCCCATTATAACTTGATTTTTATCGTATAACAATATATATGTTTAAATTTTAGTATAAATGCCGTTGTTAATTCTGTACGTACAATTGAAAAAATAAATCAAATACGGTCCTGTGCTGTGTGAATGCGCTTTAGCTATAGTGAATTCCGTAACCTCCCATATCAACAAACCTTGGGTTCAAATAAAAAAATAAATACATAATTAAGTAAAACTACGGTAATAACCGTAATAACGTCAGTGTTTTTTTTAATTATTCGTCCAGCATGGTGTTAATAAACAATTAAAATTAATGATACTTAGAAAATAACCGTTTCTTTGAGTAAACTGAAAATTTATGTGATAAGTAACCATAAATAACAGATAATTTAACTACATAATCCATCAACTCTACAAAATTGCATTTTGCGCATGATTATTTTTGCTAATTTGACGTGGAACTGACAGATAGTAAAAACGGTAAAAACATCAGTCATTTTATTACATATTTATAAAACTACATAAATAAATATTATACGTCTTGATTAAATAATCAAAATAAAATGGATAAATTAGATGAATTAGGAAAGTCTACTTCCAGTTCCTCTATCATAGATGTAGAGGATGTTTCTGGTGAAATGGAGAAACCAATGTCAACTCAATCGTCAATTTCAAAGTAATGTTTTTTGTATAAATTATATTTTCCCAAGTTGATCAATTAATATTTTATAAAATCATGGGATATTATAGCTTTTTCAGCCCAGCAGAAACATTGGCATCCCCGGCAGTAGGAAATTGGTTAATGCAAATGAAACAAAATATTCGACCATGGAGTCAGTTTTTAAATACACAAAGTTATAGTAAACCTCCCAATATAAAGGCAATCAGCAGTAGAATATTAGCAAATTTAGTTTATTTTCAAAGCAACTATATCATTATTTGTCTACTATTAACTGCTTATGCTTTGTAAGTTTAAATTTGGAGTTAAAGGTTTATTAGTTTTTTTAAACTAAGTTCGTATTGAATTTTCAGAATAACGAGTCCTCTTTTATTATTAGTGATTGTTGGTAGTATATACGGTGGACGTAAAGTGTTACAAAGACACGATCAAATTAAATTTAGATTATTTGGCCGTGAATTAACCAGAAAAGAAATATATGCTGGGATAGCATTATGCACATTGCCTCTACTTTATTTAGTTGGAGTTGGAGCCGTGGTCTTTTGGGCATTAGGTTAGTAAAAAATTAAAAAAACAAACAATTTAAAATATTTTCAAATAAATTTTTTTTTTATAGGTGCATCCGTTTGTGTGATTGGAGTACATGCCCTCTTTTACAATAATGAAAACAATGAAGATAATTTCGGTTTAGTTGAAAATATTTAATTGTATACATTTTTATAAAAATAAATTTTCCCCTCTTGTAAAAAAAATCGAATATTTTTTCAAGTTTTTCTCAATAAAATAATGTACAGTAGCACACATAATTTATTATAAATAGTTATTTTTCTTCATTTCTTTTACTTTTAACAATTATATTTTAATATATTGGCCATTCCAACTATTTTAAAAATACATTTTTTTATTACATCATCTATTTTTTCCAAATATTCAGTTATGACTCGTTGTAACCTTTTTCCCTACATGCGGTTTAATCTGAACGCTGGCATTCAGCATGTTAATAAATTTGATGAAAATAGGTTGGCTCTCTTGGTGTTTCTGTTTGCAGATATTTTAAATAAATCATCTCTGATCTCTGACAATGCTGGGGTAATATGCATTCGAGGTGTCCATTAGTAATCTATATTAATTGTTAATTATTTTGGGTACATTATGAATACAGTATACAGTATTAATTTATAGCAGTCAACCCAATTAAGGGACAAGATGGAAGGGACAATTCAAATTCCAGAAATCCAGGGCTTATTTCCTGCCAGAATGGGACCTCAGAGATTTTCCCAACAGCGTTCCGGCACCTCTAAGGTTTTTTTTTGTGATAAGCGTTTTGAAGGCCATCCTCAATAGCTCAAAAAATTAACTATATATATATATATATATATATATATATATATATATATATATATATATATATATATATATATATATGTATATATATATATATATATATATATAAAACGCCGTGAGCAGCGGAGCCCCATCACGGAAGTCGAATTTTTTCTTTCATCTTCGGTATTGAATGTCTACAAGCGAAATGTAATTGAAAGTCCACAAGCGATTTGTCATTTTGGTGGTTTCAAAACTAATGATGAGTGTCCGGTTGATCGGGGCTTTAAAAAAAGGTTTTAAGTTTTTAAGGGCTAAATCTCAGTAAATTTCAATTTTGTGCCCATACCAGTTAACAGGAAAAAAACCAACAAAATTCGTACGAGGGCATTCCTATACATGCTTATCCGCCAATTGCCTTTGTGTTGTACTTTTAAATATTAAAAAAAGGAACTTAAATCGTAAACTGGAAGGCCTTTATAAAGATATTTTTTCTTTCCAAAAAAATCCAAAATTTCTATTTTATAAATAATAAAAATCCAAAATCCTAATTTATAAATAAACAGTGACTTTAATAACATTTTTAAATTACCTAATATGCATGTATTTCATTTGTTATAAAAGTACGTTCATTTTAGCGAATTTCGAAAACTCAAAATTCAGCTATCACAGCAGGTGTCACGACGCAACCTCCGGCGGAGACCATAAAAGAAATATGTTTTGAGGTCCCTAGAATACGAAAATGATATTCACTAAAATTTATATATATATATATATATATATATATATATATATATATATATATATATATATATATATATATATATATGTCGCCACGATAACTTTCGAACGAAGCGTTTAATGCTTATGAAATTTCGTATCGAGACTCGATTTTGATCTGGCTTGGCTAAGTTCTTTAGCCAGACACATCGGATGCCCAGAAGTAGGTTTTCTGGCCATTTTTTATCATTCGATCCTATCATTAGACAGTTTGATTTTTACATGGTTAAAAAGCCAAAAAAAAAATTATGAAGAAAATATTCTTATAATTTTTTTTCTATTTTAAGTATTTTTCGAGAAAATGTAAATTTTCACTTTTGTATTAGTTTTCTTTCTTTGTTAGTCTAATAAGTAATTTATATTTATATCTCAGTTCTTTATGAAGTATAAAAATATTTCACTTTTTTATTAAAGAATTTTGTGAGAACAACTGAAGTCTATCCACATACATGTGTTATAACACACATACATATATAGAGTTTTGTTTCTGATTTATTGCATTATAATTAGCATGGTTCTGTCTCAAGTTGAAAAATGAAAATTAAACAGATTTTCTAAGCTAATGTAATGAAGAATTTTTTTTTTATTGAATTTTTAAATAAACAAGAAACTGAACATTATGTTATGATAAAATATTATTACATTTGAAACAAAACAACATACATAATATATGTATGTATGTACGGAAAAAAATTTTAAGTGAATCGATTTTGAAAATTTTTTCACTAATTAGTTGTTAAAAAGTTAAACAATTTTAAATGGATTTAAGGTATTTTATGTGAGGTCAAGGTTTTTGGGACCTAAAAAGGCCAAAAAGTAATTACCCAATCGATTTTAAAAATTTGTTCACAGTTAGTAAGTTAAAGTATTTGAATTAATTAATTAAATGATGTCCGCAAGAACCTTACGGACTGCATTAAGTTATATGAGATCCCTAGAACCCTTTTCTTACTGTTAGAGTACTAGAGTTTCGCCAGGGTTTACTGATCCCATAATTGTAAAAAATAAACTAAACGACCAATTTTAAAAATTTTTTCACTGTTACAGAGCTAAACTATTTTAGATAGATATAGAATACATTATGTAAGGTCCGCCAGGGTCCACAGGACCCAAAAGTGTCAAAAATAAACTAACTGACCGATTTTGAAAATTTTTTCACTGTTACAGAGCTAAACTATTTTAGATAAATATCGATTACGTTATGTAAGGTCCGTCAGGGTCCATAGGACCCAAAAGTGTCAAAAATAAACTAACTGACCGATTTTGAAAATTTTTTCACTGTTACAGAGCTAAACTATTTTAGATAAATATAGATTACGTTATGTAAGGTCCGACAGTGTCAGTGGGACCTAAAAGTGTCAAAAATAAAATAACTGACCGATTTATATTACCGAGGTAAACTATTTTAGATAGGTACAGGTTGTGTTATCTGAGATCCACAACTGTCCTGCGGATGCAAATGCGGCGTAGAATGCTACACAACGGGTTTGGAATATATATATATATATATATATATATATATATATATATATATATATATATATATATATATATTACATAAAGTCCGCCTAGAATATACGGTCGAGCTGATTTTTTAATGAGGTCCACCGGGATCTTGCAGATCCGCAAACACCAGTAATAAGCTACCGAACCGATTCTAAAAAATTTCTCACTGCTAGAGAACTAAATTATTTTAGATGGATACAACTATGCTGCACAAAATCCGTTCGGGTTCTTGGGTCCCTAAAAATACCAAAACTAATTACCCAGCCGATTTTAAAAATTCTTTTACTCTTAGAAAGCTAAACTATTTTAAATAGGTACAGGTCTTAGATGAGATCCGCCAGTGCCCAATATTTGGAAATTCGCTATGTTATGCAGATGCTGCGACAGGGGTATTTTTTTAATTTTTTTAAAATTGCTATTCGCCTACTTGTATTTACAATAAAATAATGCATTTAAAACACATTTAACAATACCATTGAATTCCGATGTAAAAATAAGAGAAGTGGGGGGAAAAGTAATGTAACTTAGAGAGTCTCTAGACGTATTGAAAAAAAAGCAAAAAAATCAATCATATATTGGCGTAAAAATCGTGGGGGTAAGGGTTAAAAGTTGAAACCTCCAAAAAGCAGTGGCTGGCTATTAGCTTAACCTGTACATAAAATTTCAGCCCTCTAGGTTTATTTGGGTGACCTGTGCGAGTTTTTTGGTTACTGATAATTAAAATTTTGGTTACTGATAATTAAAATTGAAAATGAGATGCTTTCATTCTGATACAAAAAATTAATTTTATTTACATTATATTAAAAATATTTGGAAATAGTATATTGTACAATAAGGGGGTAAAGAGGCTTATCTCTCACGAAATATGAGTTTATTGCGCAAGGCCGCAGGACGAGTGCAACAATTCATATGGGTGAGAAATAATGTATTGTACAATAAGTGAGAAATAAGCTTTTCCCACGTATTTTACACAATACTTTTTCTACGAACATATTTTTTTTCGTAAAATTTACTTTATTATTTATTTAAATAATAATAGTAACAATTTTTTAAATTTATAATGTCAGTGGTAAGATGTTCTTGCACAAACCATACTTTGAAACTATGGAAACAATAATAAATAGTCAACTTAGGTACATAATTATGTATATTTTTAGCGAATTTCCAAAACTAGAGATTCAGCTATTTGTCAACAGTAGGTGACGCGACCTAAGTCCGGGACATAACAGAAATATGTTTTGAGGTCTCTAGAATACGAAAATGATATTCACTAAAAATTATATATACATATATATATATATATATATATATATATATATATATATATATATATATATATATATATATATATATATATATATTAGGGTGTTTCATTTTTCCAAAGATGTGGTTTTCATATGATTTGCTTACGCCCCGAGTCTCAGTGATGTGAAAGACATATGCCAAATTTCAAGAAAATTGGATAATATTTAGGGGTTGCACACATTAATCACTTTTTTCTCTAACTAAAGAAATTGCTAATATTGCAGTACTTTGTACTAATGGAATTCTCATGTACTAATATATAGATAATATTGAAGGGAGTGTCTGAGAAGTGTACTGTAGCATAGAATCAAGTGGTCCTAATTTTTGGGAAGTTCCGAAGTCTGTGGGCTTCATTTGACAAGGAATAGTCATATACGACAATGCTGGATGAGGAAAATCGCATTCAAGGTTTTCTAGAAGAATAAAAAGTCGAAATGTTTAACTACATTCAAAATGTCTTAAAGAAATGGAAGTTATCCAAAAGAAGACTACAAAAAAATTATTACAACTCTCACTCCTGTGCCTCGGTGACTGGTCTAAAAACGACTCAGTTTTAGGATTCCAGTGGCTCTACATCAAGAACATGGTGGATGGTAAAGACAACTATGCACTTAAAATTGTCCTCTTCACTAAACTTCATTCAGTTTCCAAAAAGCTGATTCACATTTTGTCAACTTCATATAGGTTCACTTTGGGCACGAGGCAATTGTGAGTCGATGGGCTCCAAATAATGATTTAGATACGCTAGTTTCTGAGCACTTACTCAGATGTAGATATTAATAAATGTTCTCATATTTGCTAATCACCTAAAGCATCTTTCGTATTTGTTAGAAACTTTCTTTGTCTTTTGGAATTGTTTTTTGGATTTTTTGGACGGACGTTTTACTCAGACTGATAAGTAAAATATGACTAAAAATTTAGAAACCAAACCTACAAAGAAAAAGGAAATGAAATGATTAGAGCCTTTTACAATACTTTTACAAAACTGATCAAAGTGTGCAACCTCTAAATATTAGCCAATCTTCTTGAAATTTGGCATATATATCTTTTATATCGCTGAGACTCGGGGCATAAGCAAAGTCTGCAAAAATTTTACATTTTATTCTTTTTCCTTACAAAATGAAACACCCTAATATATATATATATATATATATATATATATATATATATATATATATATATATATATATATATATATATATATGTATATATGTGTGTCGCCACGATACTTTCGAACGAAACGTTTAATGCTTATGAAATTTCGTATGGAGACTCAATTTTGATCTGGCTTGGCTAAGTTCTTTAGCCAGACACATCGAATGCCCAGAATTAGGTTTTTCGGGCGTTTTTGTCAAAAAACTAAGTTTTCTGTCAGAATTGAGCAACTTTTTTTTTATACCATTGTAAAAATGAGAAAAAATTATATAGGACATGTTTTTGAATTTTTATTTTACGTAAATTAATTCCAGAGAAAAATTAAGAAATTTGTTAGAAATGGATTAAAAAATTTCCAAAGGGATATTTGTTGTCTTTTTTTATTATATGGACAAACTATCTCCATTTCAATTTTTAAAATGGTACATTTTCAAAAAGGAAGCCTTTTGAGTGATATGTAATGAAAAAATTTTTTTAAGCAAGGCAATCGGCGATATACATTTGTTCCACTCCCTCACCCAGGATCCATACGTGTTTCTTTCTCATGTTATTTTTTTAAAAAAACTCCCAGTTTTGTGTTTTTATGTCATGACAATTTGAAATTAATTATGTGGCCTTTTCCACAATAAGTATTGTTAGACCACTGATATGTATATGTATCTGGATACGAGTTTGCATACAACTTGTCTATGAGACACTGATCTCTGACACCGTCGTTGCCTTCATTGGGATCTGTCCTTTTTTAGCATAATATATGTACCGTCTGTCTCTTTTTAGCATAAAAGTTCGTGTCAATTCTTCTCTTCTCTTCGTCCTGCTATTAGAGATCGTCGTCTCATAGACAAATAGTCATAGAACACTAGAAGCCAACTAACATAAAAAAAGTGAAATTCGCTTGGAGTCATTTGTAAGCCAGTCACAGCTTAAGGCATTAGTCCGTCAGTAGTCGTCGTCGAGTCAACACACCATTATAATAACAATATACCCATTGTTAGTTGAACACGTTGAACAGCTCTCTCTGGTAATACGTGTGTTGTGATTGTATTAGTGTATACACATACTACTACAAAAAACCAAACTAATACACTGCAAACAGTGTGTATGTACACAAACAGACTACGTCACAAACTCATTACAAGTGGAACAGAGGCAAAGCCAATCTAGTTTGTCCCCTTGCAAATAGTAGACAGGCGTGTGTTAGCGACTGTTCCTTATCGGACGCCTGTCGATCAGCCAGCGTACTACACGTACTACATTATTTATGTCAACATAACCATAGATAATTTATATAACTACGTATTTGTCTATGTATTTTTCTATGAACCTAACGAACATAACCACTAAAAACCAAGTGTAATCGTGGTTTGAGTTTGGCGAGTGAATATTATATTTTATATTCAATAAAAATAGGATTTATTTTATTGGTTTTATTATTGTAATTGGAAAATTAGAAATAAATAAAAAAATTATTTCCAAATTTAATATTTTTTCTTTGTATGATAATTATTGAAGCAATCACCTAATAATATAACTTCTTTACGTTCAATACAAGAATGAAAATATAAACTTATACTGTCAATATAATAAATAATAATATAAAATACACATTTCTTTTAAACATATTTTGTTTATCCTAAAAATTTTTATAGAAGCTAACCACAAAAAGTATGTTTATTTATATAAATATTTTTTAACATCGCACATATAATATGTAATAATAATTGTTCACGGTCGGCCTCTGCGATTATTGTCATCATTTTCAGATGGTGAAAAACTGAAAACGTGGACCGTAAAGTGTTAATAATACAATATGTAATCTAATGAAATGCAACCCTACAAATAAAAAAGATGTTTTGTTTCATTATGTGTATTGTTATTATTGTCTTAACCTATAATCCATCATTTTCTACTCCTAACCACGTTGATTTATTTAAAATCACCGCGTCCTACGGTAGTACCTTGGCTGATCGCCAGGCGTCCGATTAGGAACATCAACATGGCGGACACCCCGTATCCATATATATACATATCAGTGTGTTAGACGCAAAGCGTCAAGCGCATAGAGAAAGTACACCAAAATTTTATTTCTGAAAGATAGCTAACTTCAATACATTTTTTTAACTCTCTATTACCTCTCTATGGCACTGAGAACGGGGGCAGCAGGTATAGATGTCATCGTTGTCGTAATCATCATGCGTAGCCAGTGATATACATGGATGGCCAACTATGTACCTATTTTTGAAGCAAATACATTGTAAACAACTGGGATCTATGACAACAAAAACCCCAATATAAACAATTGATAAGAGTGTGACAACAAGACATTAAAAGTTTAGTATATCTTTGTTTATTCCTGACTCAAAATTAGCATTTCTTTGTAATGTATGTAATGTATGAATGACAAAATGTATTTTGTCATTCATTAGATAAAGACAAAATATAGTTTAGAAATACAAATGACTGCTGTCATCTTTTTCTTTAATGACTATTTAACGTTTTAAACGATTTTTCAAGTTGTCTCTCTATGTATCTCTATGTGCGTAGCACACTTGAGAAGAACAGAGATGTCACTATAATAACTTTAAATTATCTTTAGCCTTATCCGATAATGTAGGTTACTACTAGTAAGATAATCCACTAAAGTTCTCCAAACTGCATTTTATTTTAATCAGTTTTTCAAGTTTAAAACTCATATATTTGTTTAAAAACTCAAGTAAATTTATTTTTATTCAAAATTATACATTAATCAAATATTTCGTAAAAGAATATCACTATCACAATTCTAATTTTTGACAAGTGTGCTCCCATTTTTCTGCAACCGATAAAATGTATTCTAATTTTCTAATTAATTTACTGTGATAATAAAATAAGTAATTATTTTCAAATAAAAATAAAGTAATAAATGTTAATTATACATACCTCCAATAAAAATTAAGTAAAATTATTAAATTTAAAATTGAACTCAAAAAAATAGACGAATTTCTCATAAATAATTCGAAAAAAATGAAAATTTCTTGATAGAATTTTTTGTAATAGTTACTCATAGATATCAGAACATGTATGTACCACACAATAGATGGAGTACACATTATCTTTTTTGAAGCAAATCGCCACATTGGTAAACACCACGTTAACACCTTTTATAACCTATAAAGTGTCAGTGGTAATAAATATTTTTTAATTTGTATACGATTTTTGTTGTAATTTGATACTATTTATTAATAAATATTCTAATAATATTTATAGCAACAAATATAACACCAGTAAATATAGAAAAATTTTAAATTAAACCTTGTTTAACCGCCATATTGATCAACACTTTAACCCTTTTTTTGGCTTCATTTTCATATACAGTGAATATATACCTATATTCCCTCTATCACTTCGATACTCAAAGTTGTTACTATAGAAATGTTATAAATTATAAATTTCTAAAATATAGAATAAGTTCTATGAACAATAAATTCGACAGATATCAGCTAGTAGCACCGTCTACAATTAGGTTTTTGAAGAAAAATTTTTTTTGTCATAAATGGAAAGATCATATATAAGTTTTATAAGAAAACTCTTTTCATTTTTTTTTAAACGTAATAATTAAGAAGTTGTATTAAATTAAAAATAAATTTTCAAACTTAGAATCGATAACGGGCCGATAGTCGGCGTTTATGTGACGTAATAAAGATTATATGGCCTGAACATAGCTACATTAGTGTCTTTTTATTTTCAAATAGATTATAGACCAAGAGCTACTGGCCGATTTGCGATGGTCATTTCAACACGCGTTAAATTAGGAAGATAGAATCTTGGATACTTACTCTACACAGAAATTTAGCTCTGACAAGCCTATTCGACTCAATCCGGCCGAATACGCTTGCCAGAACTGAATTTTTATGTAGAGTAAGTAGTGTCCAAGATCCTGTCCTCTCAATTTAACGCGTGTTGAAATGACTATTGCAAATCGGCCAGCAGCTCTCCTACTATTATTGCTGCTATAAAATTATTGTTATACTATGAAATTATTGTTGCTCTGAAATTCTTGTTTCTATCCAAATTATTGCTTGCTATAAGCTCCACTGTGGAAATATCGAAACTAAATAAATATCGAGCTTGTTTTGTACCACTTTGTGATAGTAATACAAAAATAAATCCGCAAAAATGTCCCTCAAGATTTTGAACGTCGAAATTAATGAAACAACCATCAATAATTTTTTCTACTAAATTTTAATAATTTTGACACTTTTGACATATTACCTTTATGACGTCACAGACATCGCGATCTTTTGTAGTGCTGTTTTTAACCAAATGATATTTTTTAAAATTTTTCAAGTTTTAATTAATTTATTATTTATTATATATCATTTTTAAAAAATTTTTCGCATCGATTATCAATATTATTTATGATGTAGAATTGAAATGAAATAAAAAAAATGATATTTATTTTTTATTCAAAAACCCAATTACCATTTTTTTAAATATGTTGTGCAGTGCTACTGCACTGCCCTCTGAACTCAGTACCAAAATAACCACCTGCTAAGAAAAATCCTATAATTTAACGGCGGAGTCCATCATAAGATTCTAATTTACATACTTTCTTAAAACTATCAAAAATATTTTAACAGATATAAGTGGGAATAGGTTTTGTTTTACGTATATATTACATTGAACCAATATTAGGTAAAAATATTGCTAAAAAATTATAATTAATTTTTTTAAAATGAAATATTCGTGTTTTATAGTTGCTAGTATCGATTGTCGCTAGTATCGATTAATAAGTATTTGATACTTCCTATTCAAATTTATCATACACTGCTGCCATATTTAGCACGAAAATACCTACATATTTGTGTGGACCAAAGATTATATCTCTATAAAGTATGGTGTATTTTATTTATGGTGTGACACATCAGATACAAAAAGTCCACAAGCGATTAGATATTTGTTCAAGTTGAAATTTATTTTTACTGTAATCTATCGTATGTATGTATTGTGTATACAAAAGTCGGATATGAGAATTCTTACTGAGAGAATGAGAAAACTTATGGATATATTTTTTTTAATAATTTATTAAAAAATTTGATATTGTATTTTAAAATCTGATAACCAAATGAACTATAATTTATTTATATCACTTTTTAATAAAAATATCAAAAACAAGAGAAAGGAAAATCACTCTCTAAAGGAATGTTTCTTATAAAATTTTAAAATCTAAAAATAGTTTTTTACGACTAACGCTTCCCAATATTGGTATACTTTGTTATTATAGAGATGGAGAAAAAGCTTAAAATAGGTAATCTTTTTGAAAAAAAGGTAAAAGCAGAAATTTACAATCTATAAAAATTAAATTTATATTTTGCTATGTAAAATATTTTTACAATAAAAATTTTTATTTTGTTCAGCTCTTCTTAGAACAATTTGAGGTATACAACAATTTTTAAAAAAATGTACTAATTTTGTTACATTCGTATTCCAAAATTGAACGTCTCTTTCAATTTTTTGGACAAATAGATCCTTATCTTTATCGATAAAAACTATTAAATAACAGAACTTCAAAAAAAACTATTGTCGCACACGAGAACTGTAGGAAACAAAATGCAAAATTGGTCAGAAGATGTAACTGATCTAACTTACGTAGGTTATCTAAAAATGATTTAATCGATGATCTAATCATCCTTATCAGTATTTTTCCTGTTTATCCTTCTTATTTGAGTGAATTACAACAATCATAATCAATAAAATTATAAGTAACTCAGAACAGTAAGACGATCAAGACCTACTTCGCACGAGATTAGTTCTGTGACGTACTTCACGTACATCAATGTGTACCTCGCACGCGGCTCAGTTGGTGATACTCGGTTTATTTTCATTTTTATTAGAGTCCTTATAATAAATAGCGTGGTGACATGTGTGCTGAACGCTGATTGGTTCCGGCATTTTCTGTCCGAAGTTGGGTAAAATAAATTGAAAACAAATTAAATATTTAACAAAAATCATTTAGTTTAACCTAGAAAGAACAATTAAATTAAAAATTTTTAATTGTTCTTATTAATGATAATTATGTACTCAAAAATATTTACTTAAACATGTGATAATTAATTTTGAAGCTTCCCGCTCTGTTTTGGAAAGAAAATGGATGACATGTCACGACTCTATTTATTATAGGGACTCTAATTTTTGTTGTCCTAATATTATGCTATCTGGCCTATTTTCTATGAGTGTACATATTGTGTTTATCGATATGATTTACGATCTTTATTGGGCAATAAGACAAATTTGACAACATGTATCGCTTTTACTGGTTAACTTTTAAATACATTTTATTTTGAACGTAGGCGGCAATTTCTTTACTTATTTAATTGACACACTTTCAAGTTTATATGAAGTTGAAAAATTATAAAAAATTTCAATTAAAATTAACTAGTTTTTAAAGATTTTATAGAAGATTTGTCTTTTATTAATTAAATATTTGTGACTATAAAAAAAATAATAATTATGAAATTAATTACAAATCGATTGTGCTGCTAACTTGTGGATATTCTTATAAGTTTGTCCGTGGACTCCGCCGTTAAGTGAGTGCTCTTCTATATATATAGAGAATAACCATAGAGAATAACACTATATATATATATATATATATATATATATATATATATATATATATATATATATAGTGTTATTCTCTATGGTAAAGCGTAAGAAATATTCTAATCTAATATTAAAATAACAGCCGTATTCCGATATATACTGCCAGTACTGGAAGCACGGTAAATTACGTCACGCCAGTACACTGGCAAGAGCGTTCCATTTTAAATTGTCATATTTCCGTGTACTGTCAATCATGAATAACGGAACAAATCTATAGATTCCTCAAAAATAGAAATTAAACTAGGTCAACCTCTTTCTGAAAAAAAATCACGTGAACAACCCCTTAAAATAAAATATAATAAAAAAAGAAAGCATGTTTTTTGAAAACAGTACCTGAACTAATAGTGCATACTCCGTCTCCTTTTTTAAGTTATTAATGTATATTTCTTATGAAAACGTGTGCCAATAAATTTTATGACCTAGTCCACTGGGGTACGATATTAGGTACAAAATATTCAATATTTAAATTTTAGTTTATTTTCTGACGCGTAAGTTTTGCTATCAAATTCTGATATATTTTTTCTGTGTAATTTTTAATAATTTTTTTCAATTTTAATATTATTTATAATTCTCTTCGGCTTTAAATTTTTAAATTTTATATTTTTCATTAATCATTTTTAAATTTTAATATTAGTATTATTTTTTATCTTTTGTATATAATTTTTAATTTCTTGTACACATTTTAATATTTATAATTATAATTGTCTTAGATTTTAAATTTTTTAATTATTTTTTATTAATCAGTTTTAAATTTTAATATTCTTATCTTTTGTATATAATTTTTAATTTCTGTACATATTTTAATATAGTATTATTAGTACTTTATAATTTTTTTGTTTATATCAATATTTATAAAATTTCCCAAGCTGTAGTGTATATATAATTTTTTTTTTTGTAAATTTTTTTTAACAATGCTTGCAAGACCAAAGAGAACGCCAGTAACAGAAGCTGAAAAAGTAATAATTCAGTTAATTTATACAAAAAAAAAAAAAATGTCAGAATATGATGTAAAACCGTTGTCTATAAAATCGGTTGTAAATTATATAACAGAAATTATAGGCGTTACAGCCCAAACAGTTTATCGAATTATTAATGAATATAATGAAAACAAAACAGTTTCGGCTCCGAAAAAACGATTTAGCCATGTACTTAAAGAAGAAGGAAAAATGTGGGGTTTAGATGAAAAAGTAGACAATGTAACAGACCGTTTCATTATTTCGGTAGATGACACTTCTTCAGAAGAAATTTCAGACAGTGAATAAATTTGTATAAAAAAATTGAAATTAGTGTACATATTTTTGTAATTTTTATAAATTATATAATTTCACCACTTTTGTATATTTTTGTAACTTATAAATTATATAATTCCACCACTGTTGTATATTTTTGTAAATTTTATAAATTATAAAATAAATAAATTCTAAACTATATAAACATTCACTAATAAAATCAAAAATATATAAATGAAAATTAATTGCATTTAATAGTATTCATATAATTACACAGTAGCATACATAATGCAATTCAAAAATAAATATTTTTTTCCGTAGTACGCACTCGAGTATACAAGGTACAGTTGTCATTTTCAAAAACATGTACGAAACGAGTGATTCGTTGACCTAGTTTAATTCCTATTTTTGAGGACACTGTACAGTATACTCATACTGGTTACCACATATATGGTCTCAATACGACAGTATGTATATTTTTAGAATTACATATGACATTATATATTAAATCAGACATAGCCAACTTTTTTATTATATTAAGCCGTGCGAAATAATTTCCCACGCTATTTCCACACAGTGTGGGCAATTGTTAATTTTTACATATAGTTGGCCGTGCGCAAAATGTTACTTTGAATCGTAGGAGTAGAAAAAAGCTTTTCCCACGTATTTTACACTATATTTTTTCTACGAGCACATTTTTTTTTTCGTAAAATTTACATTAATATTTATTTAATTAGGTAAATTGTAGAGCACGTCGACATGCTGTAATTTCGATGTTTACCGGAAAAAAGAAACAAATGCGGCTGAGAATAATTGTACTTGAAGTGTTAAAGGGCGATCACATATTTTTATTAAAAATAATTGCGTTTTATTATTAATTATCACACTTTAAAAGGATCAAAGTATATTGCTTAGGACAATTAAAAAAATTCGTTAAGTGCGTGTTTTTGACACGCACTAAGTAATGCCATCTCAGTGAAAGTGTTAATTTATGATTTTTTGTTAATTCTATAGTTGTTTGTTAACTCTATAGTTGTTAACTCTACAGCCCTCTTGCGTTTATTCAATATGGATGTACAACTCAATAATTATTCAATCACGTGTTCAATTCAATCACACAACGATATTAATACGTCATCTTCGATGACATAAAAACGGATTTTGATATACAAAAACTAATTTGCCTAGTATATTAAATGGCCCCGCGTTAGCGGGGCCGCTTTATTCACTTGTGTTTCGCATTGTTCTGTTATTTTTATTGTTTTCTATAAATAAATTATACAATAATTTGTTTCAAAAAAGTGTTATATCATACAGTTGTCATTATAAAAAATTGTGAAAAATATTAATAAATTCTTTTATATTATCTACCAGCATAAACGTGTCTTTATATATCTATACACAAAGTAGACGACTGTCAATATCATTGTCATTTTGTTTTTAATTAAAAAATATGAGGCGTTCTAAAACGAAACTCTCCTAATTCATACAAAACGAGTTATTTAACGAAAAAAATGAAAAAGACGAGTTTTATCACAACTTACTGCTAAGGCCAGTTTTGCTATAACTATAATTTGAAATAAAACCCCTTTTTGATTAAACTGTACTAAACAATGCAAGCTGAAGAATCCATTTTCATCGCTAACTCATTTTCAACCAAAACTGAAATAAATGGCTTATTTGGAACGTCTCGTTATTTTTTTTTTTAGTTTGACATTTCAAATAATTTTTTTTTTACTAATAATAGATTCAAAATAAATATCATTGTTTATAATTTCTAACATAAAACTCTTGAATTATACGTATTTTATTTATGTATTTGACAGGTGGATGCATTCATGCATACGAAATGCATAAAAATTTTAACATATTCTTTTTCATAATATATTTCTTTTGAAAATAATAAAAACTTGTACAAATAAATAAGAATAATGAAACACAAAAAGCTAATTTCGTAAGTTAATTAGTAAAATTTCGTATATTTCAGCACCTGCGGTGGAAAATTTGGTGTTATTAACAGAATAGTATTTTACAATATAAGTTCGGTAAGTTGCTTTTACTGATCGAGAAAATGTTGTGAAAACGAGACCCGCAGGGTCGAGTTTTTGCAATTTTCGAGATCAGTAAATGCACTTAACGCATCGTGTATTGTATGATGTAAGGATGTTATGGATATGAAATTTCGGATACGGATATGGATATTTAAAAACATTTTTTTCGGTTTCGGTTACGGATAATTGCTTTCAGTGAACATAATTTTTAGAGAAAAAGGGTAAAGCTTTTACCCAAAAAGTGAACGTCAAAAACGAATCAACGGAAATCTACTAAGAGAAATATGCTGCAAAAACTTGCTTCGATTTAAACTAAGTTTTCCAATGGCAGTTGCCTCTTATTATCCGGAACAAATCCGAAGCTTTTATTTTCGGATACGGTTTCGGATATACAATTATTTCGGATATCCGGTAGTTTCGGTTACGGTTACGGATATCCATAACATCCCTAGTTCTTAGTTAGTCATTTTTATAAAAAAATTTATTCTGTATTTTAAAAGACAAAAATGAGTTCTGTAATTCAAAAAAATGTTGTAATGAAACAAATTTTACTAAAAATAATAAAGTTTATTTAAAAAAATAATAAAGTTTTTATTAAAAATATTTTATCTGTAATTGATTCTTAACTCTTGCAGAGCATTGGACATTTAGTAAATCACTAGTGTCACCTGCAGCAGACCTGTCTATTTTTCAGTAAATTTGCACAGTCTTGCCAATCTTCACTTTTTATCAACCCCAATGAGCCCATACGCGAAATAGCTTTTGAATTTGTATGTGAAAAGAGTTGTGTTGCAAATTTTTGCATTTTTAACATTTAAATGTTCGTCAGTTATTTTGTGGGCTATTAGTTTGTGGGTTAGATTATTAATCACATCAGGGTCAGTTATTTTGTGGGTTACATTATTAATCACATCATTAATTTTAAGTTTTTTGTTATTATTGCTATTGCAACCAAACACAGCGCACATAACCATCACGAAAGTGCTTAAATATGCCAAATATAAAAATGTCTTTCTGCATGTCAGAGTATGTCATTCAAATCAGTTAAAAATTTCTGTTTTAGTTACCTAGGAACACGAGTTTTACTAGATAGCCATCTATGTGTCATAAATACAATTATCATTTAGCTATTTTCCGTAATATTGAGGCCTGTTTGAAGTAGGAGCTCTTAAACTTACCAAAATTCACTTAAATAAATCACTTTTAAGCGCGAAAGCTGTAAAATTTGAAAAAAAAAAACTTAAGATAAAAATTTTTATTTTTTTATTTTTGGTTATTGTTGCTTTATTGAATAATTTTTATCAACAAATAAGTATACTATTCCATTTAAAAAAAGGTAAGTTTGTATCGTATCTCGAAAACCACAAGAGCTATAAAGTTCCTGATTATTGTAACTGGTTGCCCCCATCGATATCTACAACTCTTATTTGAACAATTTTTCGATTAAATCAACGGTTTGGCTGTAATAAAAATGGCAACTCCCGAAAAACTCACCTGTATATATATATATATATATATATATATATATATATATATATATATATATATATATATATATATATATATATATATATATATATACCGTGAAAAACCAAAAGTCACAAAAAAATATTTAAGGATGTATACCTGAAACGAAAATTCCAACTTTTTCCATTGAGTTTGAAATATATTAAACAATAGACAATTCTGCATCGATTAGCAAAAAGAAAATTGTATGTCACAGACAAATTAAACGAAATAATTAATGTTAATGTTCTCATTTATCATGTGTTGTTTGAACCGGAAGTAGCTTAGCTACGAATAAAGGACCCTTCCGGATAAGATAGGTGAATCTGCCTAAGGTCCAACCTGGGTCGGGGGTGCCATAGTAGGGTTTGCCCTTACACATGTACAGCACGGAGCCTAAACAGGGAAAGGTAAACAACAGCTTTCCTTAAATAATGTCTTATATACAGGGTGTGTAAAAATATTAATTACTGTAATTTTATGTGTATTTTTCTGAATAGGATTGTAGTCGACAAAAAGTATATTTTTAATGCGTAATGAATACAATACAAAATCTAATTAATTTGAAAGTATTAAATTACTTCTTTAGTAATATTAAATATAGTAAACATCTGTAATACGTATTTGTAACCCAAATTGGCCTATTTCTATTAAAAAAAAAGTGTTTTGTCTTACTATTACCGCCAGTTGTTACATACGCAAGAGATACCTATAATGCACATACATAGATTGATGTTGTCCTGTGATAGATTGACTATATAGGCATACATATTATGTATGTATGTACCTACTATCTATGATGTGTGAGAAAATGGTTTACATATGAAGAATACATGAGACAAGACACTGTTCTGTGTACAAGACCGTACAAGTCAAGCCGAATGTGCCACACATAATAGCTACGTAATACATACGTATATATGCAAATATAAGCGATTAAAATTTGCACAAAAGCTGACAAAAGATATATCAAATTACTTTATATAATAATAATAATAATAATAATAATAATAATATCTTTATTAAGGGTTAGGAGAGACCATAAAGGCCATATATTCCCCCCTCTACAAATTTACTTTACACCACTTGTACAGCAATTAGTAGACGAGAAAAAAAATTAATAAATGTAACAATACATAAAATAATGATAAAACACAAAACAAAAAACAAAACAGTATAACAATGAACAAACAATATAAGTACATATACAAATAAAAAATAAATAAATAAATAAGTAAATAAATAAATAAATAATAAATTTTTCTTTTTCCATTTTCTTCCATTAAGTCTCATAACGGTAGCATATCATTGATAAGTAGGTTAAAACACTTTTCAATGAAAAAGTGAGTTAACGCTGTGTCTCTGATTTCTACGGGCAAAGAGTTCCATAGCTTAGCACCAATTACGTAGAAAGATGAACCGCCAATCGCTGAAGTTGTTCTAGGGACACATAATTTCGTTGTTCGTGTGTTGTATGAATGGAAACTACTCAGTTCTACAAAACTGTTGAAAATGTATATTGGTTTATTGACCACACGAATAACTTTATGGATTAGCCGTAGAATATTAAGTATGCGAGTTTTCTTACAATCCAGCATATCTTGTCCAATTAGAAATGGGTGAATGTGCTCGCTTCTCCGTAAGTTACATGCAAATCTTAAACAAGAATTTTGAATTTTTTGCAGTTTATAAGATAGTTTTTCGCTGAGACCATGATAGCAAACATCACCGTAAGTAATGTATGGAAAGATAAGCTGTTTAATTAAGCCGATTTTAACTTCCGTACTCAGCATGTATTTAGTATTATATAGCATTTTCAGTCGATAATACGACTTGGAACAGACGGAATTAACATGCTTATCCCAACGTAAATTTTGATCCAAAGTCAATCCGAGTACTTTAGCTGACTGGACAAAATCAAGAGAAATACCAGATATACAGATTTTAGTATTTGTCTCACTTAAGAAGTTTTGAATAGTAGATCGAGTCCCGACTGGCATAACAACTGTTTTGCTTGGATTTAATCTTAGATTATTTGCATTTGCCCATGAAACAATGGTGTTTAAATCCTTATTTAGAAGATTAATTTGACGATTGACATCAGTAGTTGAGGCAATAGTAATAAGTTGAATATCATCAGCATATTGATGAATATCCGAATATTTAATATATTTATGGAGATCAGCAACGTAGATGTTAAATAGCAGAGGTCCAAGAATGCTGCCTTGAGGAACACCACAGTTTACCATTAGTGCATCGGAAATCATTATTTTTCCTTGACAAAGAATCTTTGTTCGTTGGAATCTATTTGAGAGATAGTCTTCAAACCAGCTTCTTGTGAAGTGAGAAAATCCTAACGAGTCCAATTTTGAAATGAGACGTGAATGGCTAACTGTATCAAATGCCTTGGAGAAATCTAAGAGAGTCAAAAAGGCAATGTTACCATTGTCAATGCAACTTTTTAACTAGCTTACAGTATGTACCAGTGCTGTTGTTGTACTGTGATGTTGACGAAAACCAGATTGTTTTTCATAGTAGAAATTATTCCGTTCAAGATATTCATCAACTTGTTTGTGGACTATCTTCTCAATTATTTTGGACATAGCCGGCAGAATGCTGATAGGCCTGTAATGTTCAACTTTGTCGGTATTTTTTGTCTTAGGAATGGGTGTTATAACGGACAATTTCCAAATTTCTGGGATCGAGCAGCTATATATGGAAAAATTAATGATTTCTGTTAGAGAATTTAAGCAAAATGGTAAAAAGAGCTTAATCTCTGCCATCGATAAATTATCAATTCCTTTAGCGGATTTGCTGAGTGACTTTATAGCAAGTAGGATTTCGTTATTATCTACACACATCAGCTCAAACTTTTTCGAATTATGCATTACTGTACGAACATCAAATAAATGATTTATTTCCATGCTGTTATCTGTTACAGTTTGATGAAAGTAGTTGTTAAAAACAGTTGGATCGGAGAGGAAATGTGGAATATCATTAATCAAATTATCATTCACGACTTGCATTCACGACTTGCATACGACGTATATAATACACATTATATCTAATTAAAATTAAATACATATTAATTAATTGATTTTTCGCATGAATATTAAAATTTTTTAGAAAGAATTCTTATTTAAAATAAATACACTAAAATATTATTAAATTTCTTTAATCTGTCACACCTTTATATTACAAAAATGTTAAATATGTTGATTAAAAAATGTTTATTTTTGTTATGTTTTGTTTACATAAAGAATAAAAAGTTGCGTATGTATTAATCTGTGTGAATACCTTTCCTTATATTAGGCTTTCCTTAAAGAGGCTCCGTGCTGTATTCCATAGCTGCAATATTAGGTCAAGGTTGCGTTTTCGAGTTGTAGCAAAATGTTCAATTTTGTACTTTTCCCGATTTTCCATTTTCCTTCCCCCCAAGTGCATAAGTATAACCTATACGTGTGTAGGGTTCTAAGAGCTCTATAAGACAGTGCATGCAGTCCTCCAAAACACGGTGTTTAGAAGAAGATATTTGCAAAAATTTCTAAATGACCTATAAAAACACAAAATTCAATCTTGGACCAAAATGAGGCATAGATTTTTGAAATCTACGCCTTTGAATTAGTAAATATATGTTTAAAAATATTTCGCAAAATTGGGCCAAGTAAGGCTAATTTAAGGATTTAAATATAAGGGGCTCTAGTGACACTCAGTGTTGCAGCCGCCTTAGTGGGCTTGTTTAGCCATAAAATATGGCGAAGCCTTCCTCTCACCCTTAAAAAAAGCAAGCGTGTGCGATTAAGGCTCATTACCAGTATTTTCATCAGTATGGAAAGGTCTCACAAAATATCATAAATCAAAAAAACATGACTTCTGTCACAAAAAGGTAAACTGAAAAGTTAAATACAAGCTATCCTTGAATTCTTACCGCAGTTATTGAACAGTTTTGTTAAAGGCACATGCTTCTTAAGGTTTCTTACCCCCAAATTATCTTTATCCACACTTAACGACAACGAGCCATGCCATTGTCCAGGAGGTAGGGCGAGGACCTAGTGAGCGTGTTTTTTTTTTTTTTTTTTGAATTTTTGATGTTTCGCAAGACCTTTCCAGCAGGAAACCCTGGTTATGAGATTTTATCACGCACAGCACACGTGATTTTACTTAAAATGACAGGAAAGCTTTGTAATTTCAGATGGCTGTATAAAGCCATTAAAACGACTATAAAGCCGCGTAGCTAGAGCTCCTTCCATTTACAGAGCATTTGCCCTAGTACAACTCGAAAACACAAAGCTAGTTTGCCTCAACATTGCCAAATATTTTTTGATGTTTTTTTACTAACTGGAAGCTAAATTATGTCATATAGCCTATGTTTGTCAGAATAAAGTAAGAATTTAAACAATATCATACCCATCTAAATTGTTTCAGATGCTTTTCTGTGCTTTTTAGTTGCAGTGCTTATCTGTCTACCCAACTGGTTTTTCTACGACGTCATCTAACCTATATTATGCCGCTGCTACACGATGCTACGAACACCTTCCAACATTCGACGTTGGATGGTTCATAGCATCGTGTAGCCGTTGTTCGAACCTACGAGTGTCCAATGTCGAGCGTCAAACATTCGCATTTGGTCGTGTCCCGTTCGATGTCGGTTTCTTGCACCGAGTCAAAGGGATGCTTCGAACGTTTGAAGGTCAATGTTGGTTGCATTCGTTGGTTGCGCACGACTCGTTCATGTGAAGAGAGACAACATCAGTGTATAACATTAGAGATAACATCAGACAGATAACAGCGTTGTCGACTGAGTACCAACACATCATCATTCGTATTGGATCAAACATTCGATTCACCGTGTAGCAGATACATTCGTCGCATCAACTATCGAACTTAATTGCCTCAAACGTTCGATCGAACGTTGGAAGGAACGTTCGTAGCATCGTGTAGAACCCGCTTTACTCAGAGTAACGTAAGGATTCTTATGATACAATAGACATTTATTATTAAATCAGCTCACATGTAGTTGCTGCCATCTATCACCTAACAAAGGGTCGATTTTGACCAGGATATCACAGTCAGCACCATAGAACACTAGAAGCCAACTAACATAAAAAAAGTGTAATTCGCTCGGAGTCATTTGACACCAGTCACAGCTTAAGGCATGTAGTCACTTATTGACCGTCGTCGAGTTCGCACTGCATTGTATTAACAATATACCCATTGTTACTTGAACACGTTGAACAGCTCTCTCTGGTAATACGTGTGGTGAGGTAGTATGCGTGAATACACATACTACTACAAAAAACCAAACTAATACACTGCAAACAGTGTGTATGTACACAAACAGAGTACGTCACAAACTCATTACAGGTGGAACAGACACAAAACCAATCTAGTTTGTCCCCTTGGTCAGCACCTTGGAGTAATGGAGACACAGCAACTATCTCTATCATGAAATCTGCAGTGTGCATTTTTGTGTACCTTAGGCTCGTAGGTAGTCAGTGCCTCACTGGCAATCACCCAGTGTAGGTCAGTCAAACAACAATGGATTTGATTGTTGTTAGTACTGTAGAACCCCCACACGCAGCGTTTTGGTGTCACACATATGTATGCGAGAAGGGTCACGTGACTGCCACCTCTATTTCGATTACGCACACATACACAGTGTAGCGCGCCAATACAAAGTAAACACCGTGCACGTATACAACATATTTTCTATCTCTTACTGGTTACACTGATTCCAGTAGTGGAGAGATACGTATTGTACCTCTGTCCTCTGTGGTCAGCACAAAAATTTTGAGTAACTTGTAAACGACTACTTCAGTAACAGTTCAACTAAAAACACATTAATACACTCGTTTAGGGGTTTTTGATAAGGTTCTCATCATATCAGCGTAAAGATAAGGAGGTAAGCAATCTTAAGAAGCATGTGCCTTTAACAAAACTGTTCAATAACTGCGATAAGAATTCAAGTATAACTTGTATTTAACTTTTCAGTTTACCTTTTTGTGACGGAAGTCATGTATTTTGATTTATGAATTATGATATTTTGTGAGATCTTTCCATAGATAATACTGATGAAAACACTGGTAATGAGCCTTAATCCTGCCTGTAATGAGCCTTAAGCCTGAGAGGAAGGCCTCGCCATATTTTATGGCTAAACAAGCCCACTAAGGCGGCTGCAACACTGAGTGCCACTAGAGCCCTTTATATTAACGAATTTCCAAAACTGGAAATTCAGGTATTACAGCAGGTGTGATGACGCGACCTAAGTCCGGGACCATAACAGAAATGTGTTTTGAGGTCCCTAGAATACGAAAATGATATTCACTAAAATTTATATATATATGTATATATATATATATATATATATATATATATATATATATATATATATATATACCCCTGTCGCAGCATCTGCATAACATAGCGAATTTCCAAATCTTGGGCACTGGCGGATCTCATCTAAGACCTGTACTTATTTAAAATAGTTTAGCTTTCTAAGAGTAAAAGAATTTTTAAAATCGGCAGGGTAATTAGTTTTGGTATTTTTGGGGACCCAAGAACCCGAACGGATTTTGTGCAGCATAGTTGTATCCATCTAAAATAATTTAGTTCTCTAGCAGTGAGAAATTTTTTAGCATCGGTTCGATAGCTTATTACTGGCGTTTTCGGATCTGCAAGATCCCGGTGGACCTCATTAAAAAATCAGCTCGACCGTATATTCTAGGCGGACTTTATGTAATATACATATATATATATATATATATATATATATATATATATATATATATATATATATATATATATATATATATATTTTCAAAACCCGTTGTGTTGCATTCTACGCCGCATTTGCATCCGCAGAACAGTTGTGGATCTCAGATAACACAACCTGTACCTATCTAAAATAGTTTACCTCGGTAATAGTAAAAAAGTTTCAAAATTGGTCAGTTATTTTATTTTTGACACTTTTAGGTCCTACTGACACTGTCAGACCTTACATAACGTAATCTATATGTATCTAAAATAGCTTAGCTCCCCAACAGTGAAAAAATTTTCAAAATCGGTCGGTTAGTTTATTTTTGACACTTTTGGATCCGATGGACCCTGGCAGACTTTACATAACGTAATCTATATTTATCTAAAATAGTTTAGCTCTGTAACAGTGAAAAAATTTTCAAAATCGGTCGGTTAATTTATTTTTACCACTTTTGGGTCCCATGGACCCTGGCGGACCCTAAATAACGTAATGTATGTCTATCTAAAATAGCTTAGTTCCCCAACAGTGAAAAAATTTTCAAAATCGGTCAGTTAGTTTATTTTTGACACTTTTGGATCCCATGGACCCTGGCAGACCTTACATAACGTAATCTATATTTATCTAAAATAGTTTAGCTCTGTAACAGTGAAAAAATTTTCAAAATCGGTCGGTTAGTTTATTTTTGACACTTTTGGATCCCATGGACCCTGGCAGACCTTACATAACGTAATCTATATTTATCTAAAATAGTTTAGCTCTGTAACAGTGAAAAAATTTTCAAAATCGGTCAGTTAGTTTATTTTTGACACTTTTGGGTTCTATGGACCTTGGTGGACCTTACATAACGTAATTTATATTTATCTAAAATAGTTTAGCTCTGTAACAGTGAAAAAATTTTCAAAATCGGTCAGTTAGTTTATTCTGACACTTCTGGATCCTATGGACCCTGGCAGACCTTACATAACGGAATCTATATTTATCTAAAACAGTTTAGCTCTGTAACAGTGAAAAAATTTTCAAAATCGATCAGGCAGTTTTTTTTTGACACTTTTGGGTCCTATGGACCCAGGCGGACCTTACATAACGTAATCGATATTTATCTAAAATAGTTTAGCTCTGTAACAGTGAAAAAATTTTCAAAATCGGTCAGTTAGTTTATTTTTGACACTTTTGGGTCCTGTGGACCCTGGCGGACCTTACATAATGTATTCTAAATCTATCTAAAATAGTTTAACTCTGTAACAGTGAAGAAATTTTTAAAATTGGTCGCTTAGTTTATTTTTTACAATTATGGGATCAGTAAATCCTGGCGAAACTCATACAAGTCTAGTACTCTAACAGTAAGAAAAGGGTTCTAAGGATCTCATATAACTTATGGCAGTCCGTAAGCTTCTTGCGGACATCATTTAATTAATTAATTCAAATACTTTAACTTACTAACTGTGAAAAAAATTTTAAAATCGATTGGTTAATTAATTTCTGGCCTTTTTAGGTCCCGAAAACCTTGACCTCACATAAAATACTTTAAATCCATTTGAAATGGTTTAATTTTTCAACATTATTAATTATTAGTGAAAAAATTTTCAAAATCGATTCAAAATATTTTTCCGTGCATACATATGTACATTGTACATATTTTGTTTTGTTTCATATTTAATAATATATCATAACATAATCTTCAATTTCTTGTTTACTTAAAAATTCAATAAAAAAAAAAAAAAATTCTTCATTACATTAGCTTAGAAAATCTGTTTAATTTACATTTTTCAACATGAGATAGAACCATGCTAATTATAATGCAATAAATGAGAAACAAAACTCTATACATGTATGTGTGTTATAACACATGTATGTGAATAGACTTCACTTGTTCTCACAAAATTTTTTAATAAAAAAGTGAAATATTTTTATACTTCATAAAGAGCTGAGATAGAAATATAAATTACTTATTACAATGACAAAGAGAGCAAAATAAGGCAATAGTGAAAATTACGATTTTCTCGAAAACTACTTAACATAGAAAGAAAATTATAAGAACATTTTCTTCATAATTTTTTTTTCCTTTTCAACGATGTAAAAATCGAACTCTCTTATGATAGGATCGAATGATAAAAAATGGCCAGAAAACCTACTTCTGGGCATCCGACGTGTCTGGCTAACGAACTTAGCCAAGCCAATTCAGAATCCAGTCCGCACACAAAATTTCATAAGCGTTAGACGTTTCGTTCGAGAGTTATCGTGGCAACACATAAATATATATATAAATTTTAGTGAATATCATTTTCGTATTCTAGGGACCTCAAAACAGATTTCTGCCATAGTCCCGGACTCAGATTGCGTCATGAGACCTACTGTAATAGCTGAATTTCGAGTTTTCGAAATTCGCTAATATATATATATATATATATATATATATATATATATATATATATATATATATATATATATATATATATATATTTATGTGTTCCCACGGTAACTCTCGAACGAAACGTTTAATGCACATGAAATTTGGTGTGTGTATTGGAATCTGGTTTGGCTCGCCTAAGTTCGTTAGCCAGACACGTCGGATGCCCAGAAGTAGGTTTTTCAGGCATTTTTTGTCAACGAAATGAGTTTTTTTGCCAGAATTAAGCAATTTTTCAAAATTTTCTTTACACCAATTGAAAGTAAAAGGGAATATGCGTAAAAAATGTTTTTACACCGTTGCTCTAAGTTAATTACTTTTTGAGAAAAGTTAGAAAATATGTTGGAAGAAATCATTTTGCATCACACTCACACTCACACTCTTTTTTTTCTGTCTCATTTTTTGCGAGCTAAATTCGAAAAAAACCGCTTTATAAGTAGCATGTCATGATTTTTTTAATCCAATTTAACGATTCGGCTATATTCTATTTCTCTGTCAGTTAAATGTTTTTATAATGTTCTCTATTCCATTTTTTTTGAGAAGAAAAATCACGGCAATATTTTATATGTGATATGATCAGAATTTAGATTATGTTTACACCTTAGTAAAATTAATAAGAGTTCGTTTCAATCGCATAAAAATTACGTTAAATCATATAGTACAATATTTTAACGCAATTTTCTATCCGATTCGCAATACAGTTATGATTAGATACGCATAAACAGAGTATTATACTTGTAAATAATTTTACACATTCAATTTTTTTTTTTTTTAACAAAAAAAATAATTTTAAATTTTGACATATTTTAAATCGAAAATTTTAAAGAGCTGAAATTTGTTTAATAAAATCCATACATCTGCTCATTTTATATCAAAAATGTCTGAAAATAGAATATTTTTCAATAATTAACCCAGAAAAAGTATATTAGAGCTAATTTTTATAATTTTTTTTTAAAAATTTCAAAATAAAATGACGTTTGATAGTACCTAGGATTACAAGTGATTTTTTCTATCAATAATAGATTCAAAATAAATATCAAATTGTTATAATTTCTAACATAAAATTCTTGAATTATACGTAATTTATGTATTTGACAATTCAGGTGGATGCATTCAAGCATACGAAATGCATAAAAATTTTAACATATTCTTTTTCATAATATATTTCTTTTGAAAATAATAAAAACTTGTACAAATAAATAAGAATAATGAAACACAAAAAGCTAATTTCGTAAGTTAATTAGTAAAATTTCGTATACTTCAGCACCTGCGGTGGAAAATTTGGTGTTATTAACAGAAAATATATTTTATTTCTCAAAGTATTGCGGCAGTTTGAACAAAATAGTTCTCCATTTTATACTCAAGTTCATAGCAGTTACCGAAAATACACGAAAATCCTTTAATTTCCACATATTTTGTCAGTCATTTCAACTCGTGAACAGTATAATTTAAAATTGGAAAGTAGATTTAGCTTAAAATAGTGCTGGTTAAACTGACACATTCTATTATTTAGTTAAACAAGAAAACACGTTTTTATTATTTATTTATTTTTTTAAATACATTAATTAATTATTTTATGATTTCTGGTTTTTTCTCTTCATAAGGCAAATATTTCCTTCATTTTTTTGTTTTTGCTTCGTAACTTTTCTTTCAATTTATAAATAAAACTTCCAGTTTAAAATCTGTTGCAAATATAACAGCAATTTTTACTTCTATTAAACCAAAATCAAAATTACATTAAGTAAAAATTCATTTAATTTTAGTCTTCAAACGTAAATCAAATTAATTTTTATTCATCTTTGTCCGATCCTTTATAAAAACCACAATAATTATCGTTCACTTTCCTTAAACCTTGTATCTAGGAAAAAAACAAACATCAAATTTAAAGAGAAAAGTATATAAAATACATAATTATAGATTATAAATACATATAGATATACCTCTTTTCAGATAAAATTGATCATGAGTTTTCGTTAAAAAATTAAATTATTCTTACATTCGAAACAAATCGATCTTCTATTCTTTTCTAAAAATAAACTGCAAATTTAAAATTTACATAAATGCAATAATAAAAGAGATAAAGCCAAAAAAACGGAAATTATTTGAATTCAAAGTTACGAAGCATGGTTAAATTTAACTGAAATAGACCATAATTAATATTTACTTGATATATTATGTATATTATACATAGAACACTAGAAACCAACTAATATTAAAAACGTGTAATTGGCGCGGAGTCATTTGGAGTCGTGTCACAGCTTAAGGCATTAATCAGTCCGTGTCCGTCGTCGAACCCACAGTGCATTATATGTACATTGTTACCATTGTTGGGTGAACACGTTGAACAGCTCTCTCTGGTAATACGTGTATTGCGGTAGTGTGCGTAAATACGCACACTACTAAAAAACACCAAACTAATACACTGCAAACAGTGTGTATCTACACAAATAGAGTGGGGAGATTTACGTCATAAATTCATTACAAGTGGAACAGAGACATAGACAATCTAGTTTGACCCCTTGATATTATAGTTAGGTTAAATTATAAAACAAATTTAATAAAAATATTGACAGCTTGCATTTAAACGCATGTAACAAACAATGAAATTTGAATTTAGAAGAAAACTAACCGCTATAATCAGAGAATAAATTCGAAATGTAATAATTATATTGGCGACCATAGAGCACTAGAGATAACATACCTGTCTCTATACTACTGGAACCAGTGTAACCAGCACTGATATACGTAACCAGTGAAGGTACGAATCCACCAAGCGCGCAACCTGTTTGCGAACACAAAATTTGTTTGGTGGATACGATCGTCACGAATGTTTGCTAATGTTTGTAGTGTTTCGTCCAAAGTCGGTACATCAAAGGGAATTTGTTGTTTGGTACGTTTTGTGTTTTTCTGGTGGAGACGGTATGTTAATACGAAGTACATACCCGAAGTACGAACAACAAACGAGTATCATAATATGTATGTACATTATACATATTGCGATATAATATACATGTATTTATATACGAATACGAATACGTGGAACAACTACAAACATTCGCAAACGGATTATCGTTTGTAACGGTTTGTTCAGTGGAAACAGTGTGTTCGCAAACAGTTGCAAACATTTGCAAACAACTACAAACATTTGAAGCAAATGTTTTTTCGGTGGATTCGCACCTTAAGAGATAGAAAATTTCCCAATAGTCCCAAAAATCAAAAAAGCGTGGATGAGTTCGTCAGCCAGATACGTTCGATTTTTAGAAGCGAAATTTTTTGCCATTTTTTGCCATTTTAAGTGGCTTTTTGCAAAATTTAAATTTTTAAAAAATTAACTACTCAACCGATTTTGAAAATATTTTCACCGTTAGATAGCTAAACTATTGTAGATAGATACAGGTTGTTATATGAAATCCGTCAGTGTCCAATCTCTGGAAATTCGCTATGTTATGCAGGTGTTGCGACAGGGGTATCTTTTTAAATTACGTAAAATCTTAATCGTTTGCAAGTACTTGAGTACGAAATTTAAAAGTGTCATTTTTAAAAAGTAATTACTCAAAAATATGAAATAAAACAATGAGAATTTGAGTGTTACTGGTAGTTTTGAATCATAAATAAATTTTTGAAAAACTTTTAAACATACGTTTCCATTTAAAAAAACTATAAGTTTGTACCATTAGACATCCTATCATTAAACAGTTCGATTATTACATCGATGAAAAGCAAAAAAAAAAAAATTATGAAGAAAATATTCTTATAATTTTCTTTCTATCTTAAGTATTTTTCGAGAAAAATGGAATTTTTCACATTTGTATTAATTTTGTCTCTTTGTTAGTCTAATAAGTAATTTATATTTATGTCTCAATTCCTTATAAAATATAAAAATATTTCTTTTTTTTTTAAAGAATTTTGTGAGAACAAGTGAAATCTATCCACATAATTATATGTACCGAGCTTTATATATCGGTATATATATCGGTACCCACGTGGTCAAATTCTTTTTAAGGCGCTTGGTAATTTGTTTACTGTATGTTGGTGGCACTGTAGTGAAGTTAGTTGGTAGCTGAAAACACTAAAAATAAATAACCGAAATCATTCGTATATTTCAGTGATTCGTATATTACATTAAAAATTTAGTTGAAGAATATAATAAGTTTCATAAATAATCTTAAATTAAGTTCTTATTATAGTTAGTTAGTTAGTGTATTATATATATATATATATATATATATATATATATATATATATATATATATATATATATATATATATATATATATATATATATATATATATATATATATATGTCTATATATCTATATATATATATATACATGGCCACTTAAAAGTGAGGTAATTGCCTCACTTTGCCTGCATTAGTTGTTAGTCTTACAGCATACTTCAATGAGTAAAGATCGTACAAATGCGTAGTAAAATGCCGTCATGTTTAATGAAAAACTGTAGGAATTATACAAGAACTGTAAAAAATAGAAAAATATCTCATTTCATTCTTTAAGTATTGATAATTTCTTTACCATTAATTATTTTTAATTGCATTGTTCCTATGAATTATGTAACCAAATAAACAAACATTCCTTATATGGTACATAATCAAACTTATTCACATACTCTGTCTTTTTCTCACAGACGTATTTCCTGTAGTGTGTTCATGTCTTGTGATCTCTCTTTTACAGAACATGCGTAATTCGAAGGTACACACTACCCACACTACAGTTGCATAAAGTGGCTATTTATTTTGTACATTTAGTACGGTTATAACGTATCTATATATATTATACATGTAATACATCATTGCATATATATATATATATATATATATATATATATATATATATATATATATATATATATATATATATATATATATATATATATATATATATATATATATATATATATATATATATATATATATATATATATGTAGTTTTATACAATAACATTTTTCTATAGATTATTATTTAAGTACAAATTACTATATATTATAAATTATACATACATAAAATTTATATTATATATATTATAGGTATACTTATATAAAAGTTTTACAATATTAAGGGTTATAATGCATATTTTTGATAGTGTATTTTTACGAGTAAAGATACATTTAATATTTAATATTGTTACATTATTCATCAGGAGTAAAATTTTTTTGTTTTATTAAAGGTACAATTTACAACAGGCAGGAAAACATTTTTCTAAATGGTTTATTATTGGGTTTTAATTTTGCAGCAAGCCTCCAGGAATTGATATACAGCATTCATCTTATTGTTTATTTGCAGATTTATTGTTTATTTGCAGGATATCAGGTAGATTTACTTGTATATTTTTTTGCGTGAAGAATTGTTCTCTAATAAAATCGAAAGCAGGGCACTCTATTAATAAGTGGACTAATGTATCTCTGTTGTTCACTTGTTGTATATTTGAGATCCTCAGCTGACTAATTACCCTGATTTTGTCTATATGCACGTTGAATTTTAAATTCTTATTATATAAAATAGTATAGTTATATAACAGATTTTTAAATAATACCGCATTTAGGGTATTTTTTTAAGAATTACCATACACACAAATATGGCGGAAATCATATTTGGTCACGTGGGTCTCGATATATAATGAAATGAAAGCCCTGTATTATAATAAAGAAAGTTTTGCTTCTCATTTATTGCATTAAAATTAGCATAGTTCTGTCTCAAGTTGAAAAATGAAAATTAAGCAGATTTTCTAAGCTTATGTCATGAAGATATTTTTTTTTTACTGAATTTTAAATAAACAATTGAAATTTATGTTATGATATAATATTATTAAATATGAAACAAGACAACATCATATGTATGTATGCTCGGAAAAAAATTTTTAAGGAATCGATTTTGAAAATTTTTTCACTAATAATTATTAATGTTAGAAGGTTAAACAATTTTAAATGGATTTAAGGTATTTTATGTGAAGTCCGTCAAGGTTTTCGGGACCTTAAAAGGCAAAAAATTAGTTACTCAATCGATTTTAAAAATTTTTTCAAAGTTAGTAAGTTAAAGTATTTGAATTAATTAAATGATGTTCGCAAGAACCTTACGGACTGCCATAAGTTATATGAGATCCCTAGAAACCTTTTGTTACTGTTAGAGTACTAGAGTTGTATGAGTTCCTCCAGGGTTTACTGATCCCATAATTGTAAAAAATAAACTAAATGACCAATTTTGAATTGAATGAATTTCACTGTTACAGAGCTAAACTATTTTAGATAGATATAGATTACATTATGTAAGGTCCGCCAGGGTCCATAGGACTCAAAAGTGTCAAAAATAAACTAACTGACCGATTTTGAAAATTTTTTCACTGTTACAAAGCTAAACTATTTTAGATAAATATAGATTACGTTATGTAAGGTCTGCCAAGGTCCATAGGATTCAAAAGTGTAAAAAATAAACTAACCGACCGATTTTCAAAATTTTTTCACTGTTAGGGAGCTAAGCTATTTTAGATAGATATAAATAACGTTATGTAGGGTCCGCCAGGGTCCATGGGACCCAAAAGTGGTAAAAATAAACTAACCGACCGATTTTGAAAATCTTTTCACTGTTAGAGATCTAAACTGTTTTAAATAGATATAGATTACGTTATGAAAGGTCCGACAGCGTCAGTGGGACCCAAAAGTGTCAAAAATAAAATAACTGAATACGGTCGAGCTGATTTTTTAATGAGGTCCACCGGGATCTTGAGATCCGAAAACGCCAGTAATAAGCTACCGAACCGATTCTAAAAAAATTCTCACTGCTAGAGCACTAAATTATTTTAGATGGATACAACTATGCTGCACGAAATCCGTTCGGGTTCTTGAGTCCCCAAAAATACCAAAACTAATTACCTAGCCGATTTTAAAAATTCTTTTACTCTTAGAAAGCTAAACTATTTTAAATAGGTACAGGTCTTAGATGAGATCCGCCAGTGCCCAATATTTGGAAATTCGCTATGTTATGCAGATGCTGCGACAGGGGTATTTAAATCCTTAAATTAGCTTTACTTGGCGCAATTTTGCGAAATATTTTTACACATATATTTACTAATTCAAAGGCGTAGATTTCAAAAATTTATGACTCATTTGGGTCCAAGGTCGCGTTTTGTGTGTTTTTATAGGTCTTTATAGGTCATTTAGAAATTTTTGCAAATATCTTCTTCTAAACACCATATTTTGGAGAGCTGCATGCACTGTCTTATAGCAGCTCTTAGAACCCTACACGCGTATATATTATACTTATGCACTTGGGGGGAAGGAAAGTGGAAAATCGGGAAAAGTCCACAATTGAACATTTTGCTACAACTCGAAAACGCAAAGCAACCTTGACCTAATATTGCAGCTACGGAATATATTGGGTGAACCCTACCATGGCACCCCCGACCCAGGTTGGACCTTAGGCAGATTCACCCATCTTATCCGGAGAGGTCCGTTGCAAAATTGATTATATTTTATTCAACTTTTGTGAGAAACAAAAATAGTTTTATAAACCTTATACTTTGTATTATTTTTTAATGAAAAAAAAAAGAAAAAAAACCGGACCCACCGGCCTATCTTTTTCGTAAAAATTAAAATAAAAATTAGAAGGATTAATGCGAATTTGACACTATTTTAAAAAACTGTGCCCGCCATTTTTGACGAGAAAGGTGGTACTAGGTATGTCGTTTTTTAATCGATAAATCGAGAAATCGATTAATCGGAAGTATGAAAACCGATTTTTAATCGATTATTGATTTTGAGATCGATTCACACATCGATTTTTATTTTATGGAAATCGCGAAACGATTTTTTTTTTTCAAAACATAAATTGTTTTTTTACTTATACGTTGCTATTTATTTATTAATTTAAATTTAAATCTATTATCGGCAGTGGCGTAGCTAGGCGTGGGCGGTATGGGCCCACGCCCACGACCTCGCACTTATAGGGGCCTCGCGAGTGGCTGTTTTTCGTTTTTTTTTGCTGGTCGCCTAATTTTTAAGACAGAAATTTTAAAAAGGAAATTAAAGGGGGCCTCGCAAAAATTATCTTGCCCACGTTTCATTTTCGTCTTGCTACGCCACTGCCCAACTGCAGGCAATATTATAGGAATTTTTATAAATAACGACAAAAAACTTGCAGGTTGTTGTTATTTCTAAAAATTCCTTGGTCAATTTGTGTTAAACTCTCAATGAACTTGCATAAATTTTTACAGAATGTAGTTTATTGCGGTTGTAGGACTAGCACATTCTAAACTTCTAAAGACTAACGAATGATTTTTGGAAGTTATTTTTAAATATATAATACACAAAATGTAAAAATTTGAATTAATTCTGCCATTATAGTATATTATAAAGTAAAAATTATTGTTTAACATGCAATTAATGGGAAAATTCCCAGAAAAGACCGAAAATCAACACTTTGAATCACAAATTAGCTTAGAATAAATAAATATCTTCTTCTAAAACACTTATTTTAAAAAACTTTAGCAACATTCAAAGAATAAGATCAACAAAAACTTACGAACAGTATTTTAGTCAAACTTATTCACATACTCTGTCTTTTTCTCACAGACGTATTTCCTGTAGTGTATTTCCTGTAGTGTGTTCATGTGTTGTGATACATAAAGTATTTTAGTATGTAATTTAGTTTTAAAAACTGAGAAATTTATCCAAAATTAATGTTAGTCATACTAAATATTAGATGAACATCCATTTTTTAATACATATTTTTAATCTGTGAAATCAGTGTTCTCATTGTCAGTGTAAATTTAAAATTAAAATTAACACGTTCATGGCCAAACACGCGATATCACGTGATACAGCTACTTTACTATATGGCGAATAACGCGATATCGCTAGACAAATATAAGGATCTACTTATTTAACATAAAATATTTGGCCATCTCACGAAGTCTCTATTTTTAGCTTGGTAATGAACGTGTTAAAAACAGAAAATTTAAAAAAAAAAATTGACAAAATATAAAGGAAAGCAAATAAGTTTGCAAAACAAAAATTTTATAATTAATCAACTTTAATTTGCGACAATAATTTCATTGATAAATTTGGGATTTAATAGTTTTTGAATCCCTTTAACTGCGGCAGTCAGTTTAATTTTAAAATGCGTAGTAAATTTATTTTTAAAAATACGTGATGTTGTTTCTTTAACATAATATAATGTTTTTGTTAAATTTTTCTGTCCAAAATTTTGTTTAATATTTAACTGTGGATTGAAAATTATGTAGTAAAAGATTTTTAGACCAATACTTTTATAATCAAATTTTTTTTTAATTTGAATGTAATTATTTTAATAATTTTTACTAAAATTAATGTAACTTTTTAACTGGTTGTAAGAAAATTTGAGAAAAATAAAAATAACTTTCTTTTTACATGTTGCATTTTATTTATATGTATAAAACATTAAATTTACAGATTTTAAAAAAAAGAGTATAATTATATAATTTAAATTTGGCGCGTTAAATTGTCTGTTTGGCCTACTGGGAAAATTATGAATAATCTATTTCAGGTAACATTTTTAATGCTCCCCCGTTCCGCCCCTTGGCAGCTAACATTTGAAAAACACGTACCCCGAAAACGAAAGCTCATGATGTTAACGTATACGTACATACATTTTTAGATCATTGAGTGAGGTATACCTGATAAATAATGAAAATAAAGTCTGAAAATAAGTTTTCCCCAAATTTCTACCTAAATAAATGTTAAAAAAGAGTTTATAATATATTTTTAAAATAAATTATTTGCTTTTTTTACTTGAGTATTAATCGTCAAAATATGTAGGTAAGTTATAATGAAATTTCTTATGTTTATTTTCATTTAAATTATTTTTATTTTCATAATTTTTATTTAAAATAATGCATGTTAAGAATTGTATAAAATAATTTAATCCATATCAATTATTAAAAATTTAATTTAAAAATCGCGGTTTTCCTAACTGTGCGTTTGACCTTGCACAGGTCAAAATTTGAACGCTATTTTTGCGTTCTATTATCGCAAAATATTATTTCATTGTATTTAGAGCAATTTGTATTTCATTGTATTTAGAGCAATTTGTATTTCATTGTATTGTATTTAGAGCATTGTATTTCATTGTATTTAGAGATATTAACAAAATTTATTATATTATTAAGTTATTATTTAACCAAATTCTTCGGTGGTGCTGGATTTATCACTTTGGAGGCTTCGGGGCATCTTTAATGTGGTGGGCGGGCTCCCAACTACTTGACATGTTGAAACCCTTTAGTACCTTTGTGAATGCCCTCGCTTGTAATTTAATATAATTATGAATTACGTTTTTAATATCTAATAAATATTTTGTTTCAGATGCATATTTCGGATATCCGAAAATGTATTGTGAGCAAGAATCCAAAGAGCGGCTGAAAATTTCACTGTTTTCCACATTGTCTCGACAGGTAATTATAACAGTTAATAAATAAAACCAGTTATTATACTATATTATAGTCAATTATTGTATTTTAGATGTAAAAAATGGTTGACTTTATTCAAAATCGAAGATCTATGCTGTGTATTTGTCCGTGTCCAAATTCATCGGTACCCGGTATTTCTGTTTGAAGCACTGGAGAAATGAAATTGAAGTAGCCAAGTTTAGAATTAATATAAAAATAATGACTCATATTAAGTTCAATAAATCTTAGAAGATTGTAAAGCAACTTCTACAGTGGTATTAAAAAAAATCAAACATTAGAATGTTTGTTCTGAATCCTTTTTAACTATTAACGTTTAATAATATTGTTAAAAATACAATTAGCTAATAAGTCAATTTGTTGTACAAATTTTGTTCCAACTGCAGTGGCGTAGCTAGGCGTGGGCGGTATGGGCCCACGCCCACGACCTCGCACTTATAGGGGCCTCGCGAGTGGCTGTTTTTCGTTTTTTTTTTTTTGCTCGTCGCCTAATTTTTAAGACAGAAATTTTAAAAAGGAAATTAAAGGGGGCCTCGCAAAAATTATCTTGCCCACGTCCCATTTTCGTCTTGCTACGCCACTGATTATCGGTACCTACTGCGATTATTAAATTTTAAACATCAAACGCATCAAATGCATATAATCAAATTTCTATGCATCAAATCAAATTGTCAAAATTGACAAATTGACAACTGTGCCATGTACAAAACAATAAAGTTTAAGCGGGAAATTTAAAAAAAATATATATATTATTCTTTTTTTATCCCTTAATCTATAAAAAAAACTTTGTATGCAATTAAATAAAAAAACTTCTCAACATTTAGTACAATTTAGATAATATTATTTATACAATTAGCATTTTTATATCAAATTAAAATAAAAATTGTCAACTTTGTTGTGATGTTGTGATTCATATCTATACCATAGAATAAAATTCTAAAAAAATGTTGGTAATTAAGTATGTACACGCTTAATATTTTTCTTCTTAAAAGACTTCGAAAGTTCATCTTTCTGAATTATAAATTCTTACTTAAAAATTACGGCCACTTTTGCAACAGCAAATTTGAATCGATTTCTTGGAATCGATTTTGAATACAATCGATAATTTAAGTATCGATTCTTTTGTTGCCAATTACGAATCGATTCAAAAATCGATATTTTTTGTAAAAAACGACATCCCTAGGTGGTACCAACGGGTCAAACTAGATTGTTTATGTCTCTGTTCCACTTGTAATGAGTTTATGACGTAAATCTCCCCACTCTGTTTGTGTAGATACACACTGTTTGTAGTGTATTAGTTTGGTGTTTTTTTAGTAGTGTGCGTATTTACGCACACTACTGCAACCATAGAGCACTAGAGATAAAATACATATTTCTATACTACTGGAACCAGTGTAACCCATATATGTAGTATACATATATAGCCAAATGGATATGAAAAAAACGTCCCAACATCACGGTGCAGATTTGGAAGTATTTTGTTCGTTTTGCGCAAACGCGACTTTTTTGGTGGTAATATGAACCAATCTGAACAGTAAACACGGTAAACACTAATTGATGCATCTGCGCAAAACAACTGAAGTGCCTCTACCCGATGTCTATCCGTCTCACTTCATCGGAACCACTGCCTCTTATAGGGATTGGCCATATAGTTATAATACATATATGGTGTAACCACTTGAGATAGAAAATATGTTGTATACGTGCACGGTGTTTACTTTGTATTTGTGCGGTAAACTCTGTTTGTGTGAGTGGAGATAGCCGTCACGTAACCTTGGTTCGCATATACATATGTGTGATGTGTGTGATACCACAACGCTACTTGTGCCGGTTCAACAATCAAATTCATTGTTGTTTGACTGACTTACACTGAGTGACGGGTACTGAGCAAGTGACACTAAGCAGCCTAAGATGCACATACTTGCACATAAGTGATTGCAGAAAAGAAACAGTTATATTCATTCTATTTGTTCTGTGACTGCAACACACGTATTACCAGAGAGAGCTGTTCAACGTGTTCAACTAACAATGGTAACAATGTACATACAATGCACCCAATGCACTGTGCGTTCGACGACGGACACGGACTGACTAATGCCTTAAGCTGTGACACGTCTCCAAATGACTCCAAGCCAATTACACTTTTTTGATATTAGTTGGCTTCTAGTGTTCTATGGGTGGTACGGTACAGCGTATTTTGAAAATATACTCGAAGTCAGAGCTTGTGACGTCACTGACCGATCTAGGATCGGGTATAATTTACGAAACAGAAACTAACAAAATGACTCTTTAAAATATACCTCAATTTCAGAGCCAAAATCGGGTATATTTTCAAGTACAAGAATACTACTATGAGAATTTGAATATATACCCGACAATAAATTAGTGTAATCTTATTCGCCACGGGAACTGATTCTAGTGTCGTCTGGTGGTTAAAAATAAAAGCTATCTATGACAAGTCGTATTTATACATGGCCTGTGACAATTGTTTGTGATTTGTAATGATGAGTGAAGTAAATAAAAAGAATTTACTTAAATTATGTAATGTACCACAATGTAAAAAAAGACGGCATTCATAAATTTCCCAGTGATGAAAAATTAAAGAAAAAATGGTTAAAAGCCTTAAAAATGCAGTATGCTATCAAGAATGCGAATCTGTCATCGACACTTTTTAACTCTTTAAATGATTAAGACGAGTTAACTCGTCCTGCAATATGGCGACTCAAAATGCTGTCATATGTATATATTCACTGGTACAGGTGCCGCCATCTGTGACAGATTTTCCGAAATACGATATAATTTTAAATAATGGTCAACTTTATCAACATAGTTTATTATAATTTATATTTTGTAAATTCCTAGGGTTCACTTTTTTGATGTTGAGGTCTTTGATTATTTTCTTTTTCTTTTTTTGTAACCTTAACTATTGCACTTATCACTGGCAGTAAAAAGGCCGGCATTTTGAGACAAAAAAATTTTTCTATATGGTTTGTTTAAAAGGGTTAAAATCTGATTTGTTTTCTACTAGTAATTATTTTTATAGATTTAAATGTACTCGAAAAGAATATTTACCTTTCTATGTATACAATATTTTATTCTATATTTGTATTAATTATAATAAAGGAAGTACCTTGGATTAACATTTTGGAGCAAAGTTTACGTTCATCGTCATCTAAATCTTTACAACTTTCATCATTATTGTCCTGAAAATGACACATTTCAGTAAGAGAGAAACCAGCAACATACTAATCACATTTATTTTTTTTATATTTCCCCCATTTTCTAACTCAGTCATATCATTGCTAGAAATAAATTTTAAAAGAAAGGATAGAAATGTAGGATTAAGTTCAGTTTAGAAAGAATTTTGAAATTTGTATCATTATGGAGAAAAATTTTATCATTATTTAGCAGAAAAAAAGAAACGAAAAATTAGTTTATGTATGTAAGTACATACATATAAACAGAAAACAAGAGAACCAACAAATAAAGAAAAACTAATGTTGCAAAAATGTGCTTGCATTTTGCTGCACCCGCAGTACAAGAACCACAGAGGACAGAGACAACATATCTATGCCTACACTACTGGAACCAGTGTAACATGTAAGAGATAGACAATATGTTGTATACACACACTGGGTTTACATTGTATTAGTGGGATTTTGTGTATTTGTGTGAGTAACGCAGATAGTAGGGGGCGGTCACGTGGGTCAGACACCACACGCATGTACTAGGGGATGTAACCGATGTAACAATACCAACAACAATCAAGTCCATTATCGTGTGGTTGATATTCAATCATCGACTGCTACTGACAAACTGACAACTACGAAGCCTAATGAGCACAGAAGGACACACTCGTGATTTCAGAAGAGATAGATGCGGCGTCTCTGTCCTCTGTGACAAGAACCGTGACAAGAACATTTTGCACAAATATTTATCTCATTACTGATAAGTTCTAGCTTCACCCTCGTGCGAATAGCCAACATGAATTTTAAAAAATGAGTTTTTTTTATTTTTACTTCGATTAATCGTTTGTGAATCGTTTGTGAATGTTTGTGACGATATTATTTTCGTTTGTGACTAATTAGTTAATTAATTATTTAAGTGTTAATTAAGAGTGTGCGAATAGCCAACATTTTTTAAAATTTATTGCAATATTGACTTCCGGGCACTTAATCGATCGAAAATCGTTTGTGAATTCCAAATATACTATTAAAAACATTTGTGACAGCGTATTTTTAAAAAAAAAATAATAAATAAAGTTCAATTATTTTTTGTAGTAATGAAGTTTTTATATTGGCCACTCTGTTTATCCAGTGCCCTCTAGTGTGAGAAATAATAACTATCATAACTATTTTGTATGACAGCAGAGTTACTGAAAGTGAAGATAGTTTAGAAAAAAGAAAAATATTGACGTTTTATGATTGACTAAATTAAAATAGTTTATTTGAAAAAGCTCCCAAAACTCTTTTTAAAGGATCTTAGGAAACTGTTAAAGTATATAAATTATCATATTGATGATTATTTTAGTAATTTTTTTTATTATTAGTAACGAAACCTAATACTTATAATACTTGCGTTGGATTCTATAAATTGTTTAACTGGCTATTTATAATCAAAAATAATTATTTCAGATGAAAACTACATTATTTGACATATTTAATAGCATATCGTTCATCTTGTCATCATAACTATTTTGTAAATGACAGCAGTATACAGACATCATTGACATATTATATGGCATAAAGAATTAAGAAATAAAGAAAATTCATTCATTCAAAATTCAGTTTCACAATAAAGCATGGTCAGCAAAGATATATTTCAGCTGAAAAGACCTGTAAAAGCAAGGATTTCGGAAGAAATTTCCAAGCAGATTGATGTATTAATTATCGAGTCACCAACAGTGCAATTTGAATCATCTAAAACTAAACCTCTAACGTTCAAACCAAGGACTAAACTAAACAACTTAAATCTCCAAGTACCAAGAAAAAAAATCACTTCTTATAAAAAATTTAAAGATGGCTTTTGTTATATATCTAGATTGAATGATAGTTTTCTAGATACAAGGCATCTTATACAGAAGCATCTAGATATCAAATATTCACAACATGTGATAAATGTAGGAATTCTTCGCCATGACTGATGTTACTGAGTATGTTAAAGCTGTTGTCTCGGCCTTTAGAGATCTCACACATCCTGGGAAACTTAATCTCACAATTTTTCTACTGGGGAAGATTTTCAAGGGTGTTAACACTGCAAAAATTCGAGAGACAGGTAATCAGTAATAATTTTTATATTTATCCAAATTCTTAGAGTTTAATAAAAAGTTATTTTTTCTATATTCCAGGTACTAATTCACACCCATTATACGGTAGAGGCAGTTTTAGACATATCAGTATTATTGGCAGATCCCTACATCAGCTTGTGGAAGAAAATTATCTAAAAGTTTCAACAGGCAAATAGTGATACCATCATTGCTCACATCAGATTTGATGACAAAACTGAAGATTTAATGACTAAAAATATTAAGGTAGTTTATTGACTAAAATTATTTTTTTCGTAATGTTTGCTGTTAAAGTTAAAGCAAGTAGTCAAATCACTGTCATAACAGTTTCAACATCTGTCAAGCCTCATAAGAAAGTTCTTAAAGACCTTGGAGATCAATGCTATGCTACCTTAATGCAAAACTTGACTAGTATAGCTGAAGCTATGAATCTCTAATTGCCGAAAACTAAAATGTTACAAATACCTCACATAACTAACTCACTAATTTTTTTAAATCTAATGTTATTTAAATTAAAAAAGCTTTTGTAACTTCTTTCAATCAATCTCAAAAAACCGTTTACGTATCTAAACTATTAAAAATATATAACTTTACGTATTAATGATTGAAAAATAATTTTATTTTTAAAATGTAGTATTGGGAATAGTAAAACCTTGATACGCAAACTAGTGGTCAAAAAACTAACTACTGCCAGTAGGCAAGTTTATTTATTAGCTTTTGACAATTCACAAAATTTATGTTGTTTAATCTACAAAATATAAACTAGCATATTTTTTTGAATGTCATTCTAATTTTTTTCATAATAATTTACTATTTTCAAATTAAAACGGGCAATTCCAAATTTCTACCATTTTTTAAAGTGTCAATTTCTGCCGTCTGATCACGAATAAAGAAATTATTGCCAGGAGGCTAAATATTAAACCACGCCTCCATTTGTTTTCCCAATACTTACGTTGAATTTTTAGATTGAAAATTTTTTAAATTAATTATAACATTATACCAAATTTTGTAAACGATTGTGTAACTGATTCATACCTAGCTAATTAAAAGAAATCATAAATACTAAAAGACACAAGAAATTGGGAGAGAAAAGAATCGGTTTACGATTTCCCATTTTTAAATTTGGCGCTAAAAACGAAAATATTTGAATTTGAATTTTCAAACAAAGAAAAGTATAAACGCACGTGTTTATATATTTTTAATCGTTTGGTTATAATTTATTATTGTTGACAATAATTTTTAGTTAACTGTTGTCGTTTGCTATATGATTTTTCTTGATATAATTCATTCTTTTTATTGAAAAATGCCTCGTAAATGTGCAGTTAGTGTAGATGAAGCAGTCGAAGTAATTATAAAATATTTCCATCATTTTCGAACAGATATTCCTGATTATTCAAATGAAGTGTGGAATGAAATAAGTTCTTCGTATAACAAAGTATGGACAAAAAAGTCATGGTATACAAATATTCAATGTAACAGAAGAAATATTTTATCAATTGCTCGGGAACGAATGGGAATTGAAGCCAATTCTGACCATCAGAAGTCTTTAAACAGTCAGCATTTAGACGGTTCCTACGAAGAACTAGACTCTACGATTATATCAGAAATTTCCAATGGAGATACAGTTCGACTAAATGAAACTCTTCCTGGTGAAGAGATTTTTAATCTGTATTTATCTCCAGAGGAGTGGCATAAAATCAAACCAATAAGTGATTCAAGTTCAAAACGAACTTCAAATACACTGCAAGCCCACGTTTGGACGAACATAATCGCCTTAGCTTTCTGGAAACAGCATAAATTACCTTGCGCTTATTCATTTAAAAATGCTCAAGTAAATCAATCGTCTAAAAGGAATTTTTTTTTAAAAATTAAAGGAAAATGTCGCAGTCACAAGTGTGGAAATTATTTTCTTGGAATTGGTTACGAGGAGCCTCAAGATAATACTGAATATCTTATTCGGGTTAAAACCCGAAATACAACATTCGATGACCATGAAGACGTTCGTCGATATTTAAATGGTTATTTAAGGCAGAAGATAGGAGAAGAATGTTTTTCACAAGGGTGTCATAATGTACAAAAAGAATTAATCAGTAAGTCGTTAAATCGTGGAGATTTAGCTCAACCTATAATTCCATCAAGTTATGCTCTTCGACATGCTAAATGTGAGAAAGTTGACAAACTTTTAGGTATCGAAGATGAAGATCGTATAGATCCCATAAAAGCATTATATGACATGCAGTTTGACAATGAGTTTTTAGGAAGTATTCAAGATGTATGTTATTCGCCCTTCTATGTTTTTTATGGAACATCAGAACAAATTTCAGCGTATCAAAAATATTGTCGGACTGTACGAAATTCATCGAAGATAAGTATTGATGCAACTGGTAGCTTGGTGAGAAAATTAAATAGACCAAAGGGTGTTAAAAGTGGTCACATATTTCTTTATTCTATTGTGATTAATTTCCATCAAACTATTCTATCTGTATATCAGATGCTTACGGAAGCTCAAGATGCTGACACCATAAATTTGTGGCTAAGTAGATTTTTGAAACGAGCCGAAAAGAAGCCAAAGGAAGTGACAACAGATTACTCTCGAGCTCTACTCTCAGCTGTTTCTTTGGCATTTAATAAAATGTCATTAAAAATTTATGTTGAAGAATGTTTTCAGATGGTAATGAATCAAAAAACTTTAATCAGTCCTTCTATAACTTATGTTCGAGTTGATGTAGCTCATCTTCTCAATTTGGCTTGTAGATGGAAATGTTGGAGGAAAATCCAACAGAATTTGGTGCGAGATTTTTTTCTACGTTGCCTAAGCTTGTTGGTAGACTGTCAAACTATAGATAATTTTGAATATATTCTACAATTAACATTAATTATTGCATATCAACCATTTATTGACACAACAGTTCAGATAAATGGACAAAAAATTACAATCAGAAATGTTTTTAAAGAACTGCAAAGTACTGTAGCTTACCGTAAAATTAATGTTAAAAATGTAGAAAATTCAATAGCTGAAGATAACATGATGATGAAGAAATCGATGACAATGAGGGATCTTCTAGTATTTCTAAGTATTTAGATAAAATAATAAAAAATTCTAAAACCATCATTAAAGAGGGTGAAGAAATCAATGGGTTTTACTGTCCGGAATATGCAAAAAATTTAATTCGAATATGCCACGAATTTCCTTTGTGGACAGGAGTAACGATACCTTATATTACAAGTCATGCATCATCAAGCAGTTCTGAAGCCAATTTTGGTGATCTCAAAAATTTGGTACTAAAAAATTATAAAAAAAATTTACGGATCGACAAATTCGTAAGAATTCATTTGAGAGATTTAATTGGAGGAACCAGAAAATTTGATTCAGATTTGTCAAACTTTATTGAAAAGCGATGCCGTCCGGAATCACCAGAAATGAAACAGATTCAAAAGCCAAAAAGTTTAGGTTTCAGTGAGCAGGAAAACTGGCGAGATAAAGCTAGTACCTATATTTTTCATAATAATAATAATAATAATGATGAACCCGAGAGTGAAGAGCATCAACAGTCCACACTAACTGATAGCGGTGATGATGATGATATCGAAAGTGGTAAAAACAAGATGGAAAAGATAAATATAAATATTAAAAAGGATGAGAAATTTGGATGGAATTATAAAGATTATAATTATAATGGAAATGTGCAGTATCAAATAGGCAAAATACATAATAATAATAGAGAAGATAAGAAGTTACGGTGGAATGATGACGATGACGATGATGATAATGATGCAAGCAGTCAAAACAAAATAGATAAAATAAATAATAATATCGAGGAATGTGACAAGTCAGAATGGAACGATAATGATGATCAACCTCAAGTTGAAAAAACAAACGATGATACCAAAAAATCAGTGCAATTAAATGGAATCAAATTAAAATGTAATGATGATGACAATAGACAGGATAGACAGTATAAACAAGCTGAAGTAAAACAAGATTCTAATGATAAAATACAATCTAAACTATTGAACTTAAAAAATGATGGTAATAAAGAAAATCGTCAACTGAAACAGAATGATAATGATAGTCAGAATCATTGTCAACAGAAATCATTAATAACAAAGAAAAATCTGTCAAAATATTTTGCAAATTACCCGGAAATCCAATTGTATGATTCATCACTTCCGCCAAAAATAAAACGAAAAGATATTTTTCTAGTAAATGGAGGGTTATGTAGAGGAGTTATTATGAATGGAACAAACTTTTTAATATTTGCACGTAATACATGTGCTTTTGATTCCATTACTTCAATTCTAGCAACATCAGCAATTGACAATCGTCAATATTTCGCCACAATTGAACAAAACGTAAGAAGTGTAAAGATGTTCGATTTTATTAAATCGCTAGTCACCTCTGGAGTTGGAACATTTATTGAAAGAAAACGTGTAGATCTATTGTACGCATTTTATGAGAACACTTTGGAAGTAAACATGGTCGAGAACATAATTTTGTCTGTGTCTATTAATTGCTGGGATGCAGTAAGAACCATGTGGGTTAATCTATTTACATCTCAACCATCAGCAATTATTACGATGTATTGTAGTCAGTGTTTAAAAGAAAATGAAGAAAAATATAAACCAATAGTATATAAATATCCAACAATTTCTCCAAACCATAATATTATTTTATCGCAAGGATTCTCTAATTTGCAATCAGCTATAAATTTTAAAATGTCAACAATAAAATGTTCATGTGGTCAAATGATGGAACAAGATTTAGTGATTAATGACCAAATCTTCATTGAATTAGATGTTAGAAGAGGAGATGATTCTAATAATATGTCACAGCATGGTGAATGCTGTAAGATTAAAGATATCCCTAAGATGTTATGTTTAAACAATCGATTATATAGATTAGCTGGTGTAGTGGCTTATACGCCTGGTCATTTTGTTGCATATTGCTGGCGTTACAACAATTCTTGGGAATATTATAATGATATGTTGAAAAGAAAACAGCCAGCAAGAGAATCAACGATAATTGAGCCGCATGGCCTAATTTATATAGATTTTGACTATTTTGAGTACAGAGTTTAAATATTATTAATAATTTAGATATGTGAAAAGTTTTCTGAGATTAATTAAGAGTTATGAAAGCTTTTTTTTAGTATGATTGTGTCCTAATTCAATTAACATTAGAATTAAAAAATTAGTTTTATTAATAGATTCACTAATATCAAAAAGTAGCAAATTATTTTTGTTGATCCAGAACTTCTATATAACTATGATTAAAAAGAGATATAAAACGAAGACATTGAAACATCAAAATCATTTTTATTATTGTGACAGTTTACAAAAGTGTTATTTGATCCTGAACAGTATTAATTTGGCACCAATCAACTCATGCACTTGGCAAATAATTGAATCTGAAAGAATTTATTGTTCCCAAGTGCCCCGGGTAGTAAATATTGTTGAAATAAATAAGCAATAAATTATTTTATTTCTATATTTATTATGAATTATTTTTCTTTTACAAATTCTAACATCTTTTCATTAAATTTGCTTTATTTATCTGAAGTTGAAGTATTATTAATATTCTTAAAAATAACATTCAGTTCGATGTTAATCACCTTCTCCTAAAATATGATATCCACAATGTTTCGAAAATTCTTTTAATTTTTTTTTTTTAAATACAAAAAAAATTATTATTAGTTTTATTTTTGCAATAATTTTGTATTACAAATTAATTTTTTTTTTTTTTGTTTAACAATAAATTATTTTATGTAAAGATAGTATAATATACTAATCAATCAAATGATCTTGATTTTATGTGACATTATTGTATTATACTTTTGTTTTAAACAAAGGTATTTATGGTTAAAAAATAAATAACAGTTTATCTATATTAAAGTGATGGTATTATTTATTTATTTATTTCCTTTTTTTATTGCACATTGTACATACTCTCTTACTTGCAGAAAGAAAAGTTTTGGAGTATATTAATACTAAGTGCTACAATTAATGTGTTAAAAATAATATTAAAGTAAGTAATGTTTCAATTTAATCGTTATTCATTACAGAAAATAATTATGTTTGATTTTGGTCAACTTCAAACAACTAAATTTTGTATGTACTATGAATTACAAAATGCAATAAAACATTAGAATAGAAATTTATTTGGATTAATAGTCGCTCTATTGTTAACTTAATCATTTTGTTAGTTTCTCTGAAATTCATAAATTTTGATAAATTCTTCTTACATTCATTTATACTTTGAAATAGATTAGTTATAATTAATGGAAAACAATATACATATTTCAATACTTCATCGAAATTAAAAAAATTATTAAAAACTATACAATATAAGTTATAACATACTTGATTTGCTTTATTGCAAATAAGCAAATTTCAAAAACATATTAAAAGTTAACTATTAATAACAATAATGAGCAATTTTCTCAAAATATGTAGCAATCTGTCACCAGGGCGGCGACACAAGTATTTGAGATTACATGTCTATAATCGTGATATTAATTTAACCAACCAAAAATCATCTGTCAATTCCACTTCAGCAATGCAATTTTCCAATTCGGTTGCCTGGGAATATTGTTTATTTTTTAGAAATTAATATTCCAACTATAGAGATGTAATTCCGAATAACCCGTGTCGCCGCCCTGGTGTTAAACAATTCTCTTATGCGGTTACATAGCAATTTTTAAATTAAAATTTCAATCATAGAGATGTAGTCCCAAATTACCTGTGTCGCCGCCCTGGTGTCAGACTGTCACATATTTTGAGAAAAAGGCTCATTAAAAAATTCATTTTCACCAACAGCAAGTTTTAATGATATAAAAAGTTATTACTTCATATGTCAATTAAATCATTACCTACTTTCTCTAATTCGAACCTATTTTCAATTATTTTAAAATTAACATCAAATTGGTCAACTTGCTTTGAGTTATTGATGTGGATTTTTTTTTAGTCTATTCTAGAAGTTTTTAGTCCAGAATTTATTGTTCCGAAGTGTCCTGAGTGCCAAATGTAAAATATCGCACTGGAAACATTTGTTTTTTTGAGTCTTTCAAGCTGTGATGCTGCGAAGTCAAGTTGACATCCTAAGCTAGATATAAAATTTGAAATTAGTTTTGAAATGATACGTATTATTATAAAGGGTGTTTGGTAGAAAGACCGATAAAATTTTTTGGTGGGTTAATGGGCCCATTTCTAGTACTTTACCGTTCGAACCAACGTTCTAAGTGTTGCGGTTACTGAAATATGATTTTTTCTTGTTTAATTAAAAAAATACCCAAAATTCCACTTCTAAAACTTTATAACTGTTTTACTTGTGATCACAATAGCATGAATTCATTTTTTATTGTGTCTTTGGTGTATCTTCTGCTTCTAAACGCAGTTTCATGGAATTTATTAACAAAGAAAGTACTTATAAGCTTTTAAAATTCCAAAATCGGAGAAATGTGTGAAGAAACCGTTTTCATTAATCGTAACATTTAGAACTTCGGTTCCAACGGTAAAGTACTAGAAATGGGGGTCATTAACCAACCAAAAAATTTTGTCGGTCTTTCTACCAAACACCTTGTACATTATTTTATGTAAAATATTTTATTGATATTTTTAAATGTTATCAATTTTATTCATATTCTTAAAAGTTATTAACATGCAAAGAAATAGTGATTCAAGTGATTGCCTTTTCGTTATTTTAAAGTTTACCACTCTTGGATCATTTATTCTTCTTCAGTTTTAGCATCAGTTAATTCTTTCATTAAAATCTCCATTGCTCCATAAACTATCCGTATATTCATCACAAGATGAATGATATGCTATTAAATATGTCAAATAATGTAGTTTTCATCTGAAATAATTATTTTTGATTATAAATAGCCAATTAAACAATTTATAGAATCCAACGTAAGTGTTATAAGTATTAGGTTTCGTTACTAATAATAAAAAAAATTACTAAAATAATCATCATGGGGAGTTCAGTTAAATTAGAACGTACGTATGTATCGTATGTACAGTGGACCACCTCAACAAGAAACATCTCCCTCTTTCTCTATATATATATATAATATGTATATATATAGAGAGAGAGATGTTTCTTGTTGAGATGGTCCACTGTATGTCCATCTTCGTCCTTTTCCCCTTGGCAGCTGGCCCCCGCAACGTCTAAGATCTCTAATTGTAAAGATCTAAATTTAGCGCTATCTATTCAAAATTAACTTAAACAAAATATGCGCGCTTGCGTTATAAAAAAAATACCCCTGTCGCAGCATCTGCATAACATAGCGAATTTCCAAATCTTGGGCACTGGCGGATCTCATCTAAGACCTGTACCTATTTAAAATAGTTTAGCTTTCTAAGAGTAAAAGAATTTTTAAAATCGGTTGGGTAATTAGTTTTGGTATTTTTGGGGACCCAAGAACCCGAACGAATTTTGTGCAGCATAGTTGTATCCATCTAAAATAATTTAGTTCTCTAGCAGTGAGAAATTTTTTAGCATCTTTTCGATAGCTTATTACTGGCGTTTTCGGATCTGCAAGATCCCGGTGGACCTCATTAAAAAATCAGCTCGACCGTATATTCTAGGCGGACTTTATGTAAAATATATATATATATATATATATATATATATATATATATATATATATATATATATATATATATATATATATATACATATATATATATATATGTATATATATATATATATATATATATATATATATATATATATATATATATATATATATATATATATATATATATATATATATATATTCAAAACCCGTTGTGTAGCATTCTACGCCGCATTTGTATCCGCAGGACAGTTGTGGATCTCAGATAACACAACCTGTACCTATCTAAAATAGTTTACCTCCGTAATAGTAAAAAGGTTTCAAAATCGGTCAGTTATTTTATTTTTGACACTTTTAGGTCCTACTGACACTTCAGACCTTACATAACGTAATCTATATGTATCTAAAATAGCTTAGCTCCCCAACAGTGAAAAAATTTTCAAAATCGGTCGGCTAGTTTATTTTTGACGCTTTTGGATCCGATGGACCCTGGCAGACTTTACATAACGTAATCTATATTTATCTAAAATAGTTTAGCTCTGTAACAGTGAAAAAATTTTCAAAATCGGTCGGTTAGTTTATTTTTGACACTTTTGGATCCCATGGACCCTGGCAGACCTTACATAACGTAATCTATATTTATCTAAAATAGTTTAGCTCTGTAACAGTGAAAAAATTTTCAAAATCGGTCAGTTAGTTTATTTTTGACACTTCTGGATCCTATGGACCCTGGCAGACCTTACATAACGTAATCTATACTTATCTAAAATAGTTTAGCTCTGTAACAGTGAAAAAATTTTCAAAATCGGTCAGTTAGTTTATTTTTGACACTTTTGGGTTCTATGGACCTTGGTGGACCTTACATAACGTAATTTATATTTATCTAAAATAGTTTAGCTCTGTAACAGTGAAAAAATTTTCAAAATCGGTCAGTTAGTTTATTTTTGACACTTCTGGATCCTATGGACCCTGGCAGACCTTACATAACGGAATCTATATTTATCTAAAACAGTTTAGCTCTGTAACAGCGAAAAAATTTTCAAAATCGATCAGGCAGTTTATTTTTGACACTTTTTCGGGTCCTATGGACCCAGGCGGACCTTACATAACGTAATCGATATTTATCTAAAATAGTTTAGCTCTGTAACAGTGAAAAAATTTTCAAAATCGGTCAGTTAGTTTATTTTTGACACTTTTGGGTCCTGTGGACCCTGACGGACCTTACATAATGTATTCTAAATCTATCTAAAATAGTTTAGCTCTGTAACAGCGAAGAAATTTTTAAAATTGGTCGTTTAGTTTATTTTTTACAATTATGGGATCAGTAAATCCTGACGAAACTCATACAAGTCTAGTACTCTAACAGTAAGAAAAGGGTTCTAAGGATCTCATATAACTTATGGCAGTCCGTAAGCTTCTTGCGGACATCATTTAATTAATTAATTCAAATACTTTAACTTACTAACTGTGAAAAATTTTTTAAAATCGATTGGTTAATTAATTTCTGGCCTTTTTAGGTCCCGAAAACCTTGACCTCACATAAAATACCTTAAATCCATTTGAAATGGTTTAATTTTTTAACATTATTAATTACACTGGTCGGCAAAAGAAAACAAAAATCCGGGAGCAAAAAGCTTGCTATGTGATTTCTATCAGCTTTGGTTTGCTGAATCCAAATTTGTTTACAGATTTATCCGATCACGTCTAGTTTTCGAGATATTTCCATTGAAATAAAATACCGGAATTAATATGTTACATACGTGTTTATTTTGAAAAAAAAGTCTTACACAGATATTTACTTTTACAATCCAAATTAAAATCATATTCATATGAAATCAAAAACTAATATAACATAAAAAATTAACAATTATTTGGTAGATCGCTTCCATTTATAACTTTTATGTCTTGTTTCTCGATTGATTTCCCCACAAAAATCAGCTAGCATTGGTGGGGTCTATTTACCGTTACACCTTTTTGTGCGCAATTTCTTGGTGAAATCTTTCACCATGCTCATCGGACACGGCACCAAAATTTTCTGGAAAAAAATCTAAATGCGAATGCAAGAAGTGTATTTTTTATGACATGTTACATCCGAATTGTTGATACGATGAAAGGAGTTCTTGTACTAACTCTTCATAATTTTCAGCCTTTTTATTTCCCAGAAAATTGTAACATATATTTTCAAAAATTACCCATGCTCTTTTTTCTTTATCGACCAACTTAGATTTGAACAATTGGTCTTTAAAGATTTCTCTTATTTGAGGACCAACTAGTAGGTACATGCATAGAGTTGTTCGGTAGTATGTATCCATTCCCACCATGCACCTCAACCACATACATAACGAATATCACACACACTAACATTCACTTACTACACACACAAACACAAACTCTAAATATGTATATTACCATAGAGAGTGGGGGCCAAGTAAAATAACGTAAAATATTGGCTACAGTCGGAATGCTAACTAACATATAGTAGTTTGGCCCCTTGGTTAGTAGTAAGCAATAGCTTGCTACCTCTATCCGCTCTAGGATGAATGCAGATAACAACAAAATTTGTGTACCAACGTTGAGAATTACCGCTGCCTGCTCGTAAATATAACGAACTCTAGTGAAATCGAAAAATGTTTATTGCATCAAAACTAGACGTACTGAATAAATTCTGACTACGTATTTAGATTTACCATGTTCGTATGTATTTAATTCACATATACATTTCTTTGCTCTTATTTTGATGCCGACCAGTGTTATTAGTGGAAAAATTTTCAAAATCGATTCAAAATATTTTTCCGTACATACATATGTACATTGTACAGATTTTGTTTTGTTTTATATTTAATAATATTTATATCATAACATAATCTTCAATTTCTTGTTTACTTAAAAATTCAATAAAAAAAAAAAAAAATTCTTCATTACATTAGCTTAGAAAATCTGTTTAATTTACATTTTTTAACATGGAATAGAACCATACTAATTATAATGCAATAAATGAGAAACAAAACTCTATACATGTATGTGTGTTATATCTCATATATGTGAATAGTTTTCACTTGTTCTCACAAAATTTTTTAATAAAAAAGTGAAATATTTTTATACTTATTAAAAACTGAGATATAAATATAAATTACTTATTAGACTAACAAAGAAAGAATAAAAGTGAAAATTTACATTTTCTCGAAAAATACTTAAAACAGAAAGAAAATTATAAGAATATTTTCTTCATAATTTTTTTTTTCCTTTTCAACGATGTAAAAATCGAACTGCCTTATGATAGGATCGAATGATAAAAAATGGCCAGAAAACCTACTTCTGGGCATCCGACGTGTCTGGCTAACGAACTTAGCCAAGCCAATTCAGAATCCAGTCCGCACACAAAATTTCATAAGCGTTAGACGTTTCGTTCGAGAGTTATCGCGCGGATACATATATATATATATATATATATATATATATATATATATATAAATTTTAGTGAATATCATTTTCGTATTCTAGGGACCTCAAAACATATTTCTGATATGGTCCCGGGCTTAGGTCGCACCATGACACCTGGCGTAAAAGCTGAATTTCCAGTTTTGGAAATTCGCTAATATATGTATGTATAAAAAAAAAATTACACGTGGCCACATGTTTAAAATTTTTTGGTTATATACGTGTAGGTTATGTATGCAGTATAAATAATGAAAATAAAGTATGAAAATAAGTTTTTTCCGATTTTCTACCTAATAGAAATTAAATAAGTGTTAAAAAAGAGTTTATAATATATTTTTAAAATAAATTATTTGCTTTTTGTACTTGAGTATTAATCATCAAAATACGTAGGTAAGTTATAATGAAATTTCTTATGTTTATTTTCATTTAAATTAATAATTAAGAATTTTTATTTTCATAATTTTTATTTAAAATAATGCATGTTAAGAATTGTATAAAATAATTTAATCCATATTAATTATTAAAAATTTAATTTAAAAATCACGGTTTTCATGATTGCCTAACTGTCCGTTTGACCTTGCACAGGTCAAAATTTGAACGCCACTTCTATTATCGCAAAATATTATTTTATTGTATTTAGAGCAATTTCTGTTTGATATTAACAAAATTTATTACATTATTAAGTTATTATTTAACCAAATTCTTCGGTGGTGCCGGATTTACCACTGGGGAAGCTCCGGGGCGGGTGGGCGGTCTCCCAAGTACTTGACATGTTGAAACCCTTTAGTACTTTTGTGAATGCCCGCGCTTGTAATTTAATATAATTATGAATTACGTTTCTAATATCTAATAAATATTCTGTTTCAGATGCATATTTCGGATATCCGAAAATGTATTGTGAGCAAGAATCCAAAGAGTGGCTGAAAATTTCACTGTTTTCCACATTGTTTCGACAGGTAATTATAACAGTTAATAAATAAAGCCAGTTATTATACTATATTATAGTCAATTATTGTATTTTAGATGTAAAAAATGGTTGACTTTATTCAAAATCGAAGATCTATGCTGTGTATTTGTTCGGAAAAGGTACTCTTTCATCAACTTCACTTCTCCGTGTCCAAATTCATCGCTACCCGGTATTTCTATTTGAAGCACTGGAGAAATAAAATTGAAGTAGCCAAGTTTAGAATTAATATAAAAATAATGACTCATATTAATTTCAATAAATCTTAGAAGATTGTAAAGCAACTTAACAACTTCTACTGTGGTATTAAAAGAAATCAAACATTAGAATGTTTGTTCTGAATCCTTTTTAACTAGTAACGTTTAATAATATTGTTAAAAACACAATTAGCTAATAAGTCAATTTGTTGTACAAATTTTATTCCAACTGCAGTGGCGTAGCTAGACGTGGGCGGTATGGGCCCACGCCCACGACCTCGCACTTATAGGGGCCTCGCGAGTGGCTGTTTTTCGTTTTTTTTTTTGCTCGTCGCCTAATTTTTAAGACAGAAATTTTAAAAAGGAAATTAAAGGGGGCCTCGCAAAAATTATCTTGCCCACGTCCCATTTTCGTCTTGCTACGCCACTGTCCAACTGCAGGCAATATTATAGGAATTTTTATAAATAACGACAAAAACTTGCAGGTTGTTGTTATTTCTAAAAATTCCTTGGTAAATTTGTGTTAAACTCTCAATGAACTTGCATAAAATTTTACAGAATGTAGTTAGTTTATTGTGGTCGTAGGACTAGCACATTGTAAACTTCTAAAGACTAACGACTGATTTTTGGAAGTTATTTTTAAATATATAATACACAAAATGTAAAAATTTGAATTAATTCTGCCATTATAGTATATTATAAAATAAAAATTATTGTTTAACATGCAATTAATGGGAAAATTCCCAGAAAAGACCGAAAATCAACACTTTGAATCACAAATTAGCTTAGAATAAATAAATATATTCTTCTAAAACACTTATTTTAAAAAACTTTAGCAACATTCGAAGAATAAGATCAACAAAAACTTACGAACAGTATTTTAGTATGTAATTTAGTTTTAAAAACTGAGAAATTTATCCAAAATTAATGTTAGTCATACTAAATATTAGATGAACATCCATTTTTTAATATATATTTTTAATCTGTGAAATGAGTGTTCTCATTGTCAGTGTAAATTTAAAATTAAAATTAACACGTTCATTGCCAGTCACGCGATATCACGTGATACAGTTACTTTACTATATGGCGAATAACGCGATATCGCGGGACAAATATAAGGATCTACTTATTTAACTAAAATATTTGGCCATCTCACAAAGTCTCTGTTTTTAGCTTGGTAATAAACGTGTTAAAAACAGAAAATTTAAAAAAAAAATTGACAAAATATAAAGGAAAGCAAATAAGTTTGCAAAACAAAAATTTCATAATTAATAAACTTTAATTTGCGACAATAATTTCATTGATAAATTTGGGATTTAATAGTTTTTGAATCCCTTTAACTGCGGCAGTCAGTTTAATTTTAAAATGCGTAGTAAATTTATTTTTAAAAATACGTGATGTTGTTTCTTTAACATAATAATATAATGTTTTTGTTAAATTTCTCTGTCCAAAATTTTGTTTAATATTTAACTGTGGATTGAAAATTATGTAGTAAAAGATTTTTAGACCAATACTTTTATAATCGAATTTTTTTTATTTGAATGTAATTATTTTAGTAATTTTTACTAAAATTAATGTAACTTTTTAAATGGTTGTAAGAAAATTTGAGAAAAATAAAAATAACTTTCTTTTTACATGTTGCATTTTATTTATAGGTATAAAACATTAAATTTACAGATTTAAAAAAAAGAGTATAATTATATAATTTGAATTTGGCGCGTTAAATTGTCTGTTTGGCCTACTGGGAAAATTACGAATAATCTATTTCAGGTGACATTTTTAATGCTCCCCCGTTCGCCTCTCGGCAGCTAAGCATTGAAAAATACGTACCCCGAAAACGTCTACAAGCTCATAATGTTAACGTATACATACATACATTTTTAGATCATTGAGTGAGGTATACCTGATAATCATCAATATGATAATTTATATACCTTAACAGTTTCCTAAGATCCTTTAAAAAGAATTTTTGGAGCTTTTTCAAATAAACTATTTTAATTTAGTCAATCATAAAACGTCAATATTTTTCTTTTTTCTAAACTATCTTCACTTTCAGTAACTCTGCTGTCATACAAAATAGTTATTATTTCTCACACTAGAGGGCACTGGATAAACAGAGTGGCCAATATAAAAACTTCATTACTACAAAAAATAATTGAACTTTATTTATTATTTTTTTTTTTAAAAATACGCTGTCACAAATGTTTTTAATAGTATATTTGGAATTCACAAACGATTTTCGATCGATTAAGTGCCCGGAAGTCAATATTGCAATAAATTTTAAAAAATGTTGGCTATTCGCACACTCTTAATTAACACTTAAATAATTAATTAACTAATTAGTCACAAACGAAAATAATATCGTCACAAACATTCACAAACGATTCACAAACGATTGATCGAAGTAAAAATAAAAAAAACTCATTTTTTAAAATTCATGTTGGCTATTCGCACGAGGGTTCTAGCTTCATTTCAATTTGATGCACTTGTTGCACCTGAGACGATGATTGACAAAGAGCAGCTATTTGTATGCATTCTGAGCTTCTTGTTTCTTTCAAACCACATGCAATAATGTGGTTTGCTTTATAAACCTGTTCTCCTTCAACTAAAGGTCTTTTAGAATTACCCAAATACTTAATAATATCATTGATGTTTATTTCAAATTGTTGATTATCAATTATGTTAAAAAAAGTTGGTTACGTTTGTACTTTCCTATTTCTTTTTAAAATTGACTTGTCATAGAGAGATTTTATTTTTAACCACCAGATGGCACTAGAATCAGTTCCCGTGGCGAATAACCGTAACTACGATAAATGACATTTTACATATTTTTGTCAGTCATAATAGTGGTCATAGCTTATGCACCTGTATATTTGCTTATATACATACAAGTAGATTATTTTATAAAATAAAAAGAAGTTAAATTAGTTGATATTTTGTAAAATATATATAAAGTAAAATAAAAATGTCCGAATTTGTATGGGCCATTAAAAATGGTGATCTAGATACAGTTCGAGATATGGTTGAAAATAAGGTTCTTTATGCACTTTGCTTTGTACTTAATTACTTTTATTTTTAGTTCAAGGAAATTAGTATAATTTTTGTATTAGAAAATTAATTTTTTTAAGCAGTTACAGGACTTTATTTTAGCTATAATGTTTTTTTTTTTTTCATAAGGACTATTTCAGTTGAGCGAAATTAAAATTTAGTAATTTGTGTTCCCGTCTCTTCCGCGTTGAATGTTTAATTATAAATTCAATTTTAGGGGCTTGATGTAAACCAAGAAATCGATGGAAGAACGCCATTACATTATGCCGCTGATTATGGTCAGTTAGAAGTGATAAATTATTTAGTTTCAAAAGGAGCCGATGTTAATGTTAGTATCCTTTATTGTTGTAATGTTTTAATGTTTTGCTTTATGTTTTTTACTTTCAGGCTAAAGATAAGCATGGTATAACGACATTACTAGCTGCAATATGGGAAGGTCATACGAAATGTGTTCAGTTGCTACTAGAAAAGGTTTGTCTTGTTTTATTTAAAAAGTTCAGTATATTAATATACTTAAATATAATTTTATACAATTAACGTTTTTGTTAGTATGTATATACCGTATATACATATCAGTATTTTTATAAATAGAAAGTGTCCATTTAGTACACCTGAAAGTAATATTAAAAAATTATATTTGGATATGTTATTGTCCAATTTATTTTTAGTTACCTATATAAATATTATACGTGCTTATGGTATGAGTCATTCTCATTCCTGTTTTGAAATTTTACAGCAGTAATGAGATGCGTATGTACGGTTCCAGGGTGTCCACATTCTGGAAAGTCAGGGAAGGTTAGGGAAAAGTCAGGGAAGCTCTTAGGCGTCAGGGAAAATCAGGGATTTCACGAAATGTTCTGGAAAGTCAGAGAAAATAGGTGATAATATATTTCCCAATGATTGTAAATGAAGAAAAATGTTTATGTTCACAATTATGTTCACGTAAATTATAATAAAGACTCACGGATATTTTTATTTTCTTTGAATTAATTCAATAAGTAACATAAAATTGTATTTTAATTTTTAATTGTTTATTTGAATGTGAAAACACTAGCCTTCATTTTTGTGACGTCATTTTTTCTTTACGTCAACTTCAACGCCCTCTGAACTAGTGAAAAAGATTATAATTAAAGGGAAATTTTTTTTTTTATAAAATATAGGTCCTAAGTTACCATATGTAAAAAAAAATTCCCTAAAAATACATTTTTCACTTAAAAAAAATTATTTAACAAGTCTTTTTTTAACTTCACTCGCTAATTAATAGTACCTTAAATAATTTTGTAGTTTGTTTTTGATAGTGCCAACTACGGCATTCAGGGCCAATACGTAAATAATAATTTTGTTTAAATAGTTTTTTATGTAGTTAATTTAGCTTTACCCAATCCCTTAATTTCAGTGTCACACGTATCTATTCGATAAAATAAAAAATTATGTAGGTATGTATTAAAATTTAAATAAAAATCGTGTGTTTGGACATTTATATTTCTAACCATTAATGGGAAACAAAAAAGTAATGGTCAGGGAAAATCGAATCTAAAGTCATGGAAAGTCAGGGATTTTTCTTTTATGATGGACTGTGGACACTCTGGGTTCGTATACAGTGAAGTTTAAAAATTTTATCCTTAGTTGGATCTGTTCTTATCCCATTTAAGAATATTAATACTTATGTAAAATTTTCAGACTACTAATTTATTTTTTTTATTATTTTTTTTTTTTAAATACTGCTTAACGTATTAGAAAAAAAAAATAAAAAGAAAGTTCTGTTATGATTTCTGTCTCGTAGTGGAATTGTTAATAAATTAAAGCGTATTGAAATTCAAAACTTCAAAAATGTTTTGTCGAAACAACATTTTTAAAGTTGGCTGGTAGCATATCTCAGACAGTTAACATATTGACTTGAAATAGGTCTTTTCATTTTAATTTTCTTATGCACATGATGAGCCATTTTCTCAAAATATGTAGCAATCTGTCACCAGGGCGGCGACACAGGTAGTTGAGATTACATTTCTATGATTGAAATATTAATTTAACCATTGAGGAGAGAATCGACTAGAGAGAATGCTGTGTATTACAAATACATTAAGAAATTGAAGCAAAAAGATTGACTGATGTGATTACTTTAATCGCGATCAAACCATTAATTTAATGGTTTATCTAGTCTCCTTGGTTACAAATTGGGTTTAATAAAATAAAGTCATACTTCACAACTTACAAGGAGAGGTATCCAACTGTATCTCTCAAAAATTTTTGGAACTTTGAAGGATTGTAGATCTTATTAAAACTAATCCAAAGCCATATTTCGTTCGTGCCCATAAGCGGTTTAAGGGGGTGAAACTCACCCCTGAAAATTAGAGTTTTTTTTCAATTTTCTTAAATATCTTGGAAAGGGTAAGATATTTGGTAGGGAAACTATATATATTTGTAAATGGCACTTTAAGATCTTTATTATGATACCAAAATTAAAGTTATAAAATTATTGGGGTTTCATTCTCCACCCCCAACCCCTAATTTTTTCAGATATTTTTTGGTAAAAGAGGAGACTGTTATGCGTAAATAAAAGAATTTTTAATTAATGTATTTTATATCACACCAGTTTATTCCTTGTTGCATAAATACACCCTTTGCTAATATTAACTTAGGAAAAATTATAACTTTTTGATTTAATAATGAGCAAAAATTTGGTCAAAGAATCTCGTATTTTTATAATGAATCGTTACAAACTTACAATATACTTTCAAATATATAATTTAGAAAGAAAAAATACACTGCCCCCCTCCCCATACTTGACAAATCTATCTATCTATACAAATCTATGTTATAATTATTATAATAATTATAATTATAATCTATATATCTATACAAATCTTATTTACTTATTTATTTATTTTTATTTATTTATACAATGGGGTATTTGACAATTTTTTTAAAAACATCTTAGTATGTTTATTACTTCTTACTAAACTCATAATAAACATTTTTAAATTATTTTGTACTATATTTTTAATAAAAATCACGGATCAAATTTCAGTTTTTAAAAAGATCGCCAAAACGATGCTTTCTGTGACGTCAAATCGTATGACGTCATTGGCTCTAAAATATTGAGTAGTAGTAGTAGGTCTAGTAATGAAAGTTAATAATTAAAATTTTTTTTCATAGTTACCAAAAAAGTAAACAGTTTTTTTCCTAACTACAAATATAATACCTACATATTCGAACGAGCTTGTGACGTAAGCTGCTTTTACTTGATGTTTTTGATTACGTCATTTTTAACGTAAATTTTGTAATTTTGTTTAATTAAAATTTTTATATTTTTGAATGAAATAACTTGTAAAAAAGCAATATTCAGTATCATTATGACTCGAGCAATTATTTAAAAATCAAAATAGATATTTTTTCAACTACTGTCAAATACCCCATTGTCAATATTTTAACCTCTGGATGTTTATGGATATTGACTCTGGAAACAGTTCATAAGATTATTTTCGGATAATGTAATTCTAAATGAGTGTATGATATTGATTTACATCGCCGGAACAATGTTCTAAAACTTCAGTCTCTAACTCACAATCAGTTTTCGTCGCCTCGTTTTCAAAATTTGTTCAAGTATGAATGGTATAAAAGTGGATATATTGACCAACGACCAGAAAATTTTGAAAATTCTGTAACATATTACTTTTCCAAAGAAGAAAGAAGAGCACCAAAGTATAGTGTATGTGGTAAACCTGTTTTTTTAAGATGTGCTTGGTGTGGACAATATTTCTGTTTTGAACATTTTTTTGAACAATATCATTATTGTGTAGATTACAAACCTTAAAATATTGACAATTGTATAGATAAATAAAAACAAATAAACAAATAAATAAGATTTGTATTGATATCAGTAAAGCATTGGAGGGGGGAGGGGGTGCAGTGTATTTTTGCTTTCTAAATTATGTATTTTAAAGTATATCGTAAGTTTGCAATAATTCGTTACTAAAATACGAGATTCTTTGACCATATTTTTGATCATTATTAAATCAAAAAGTTAAAAATTTTCCAAAATTAATGTTAACAAAGGGTATATTTATGCAACAAGAAATAAACTGATATGACATAAAATATATTAATTAAAAATTATTTTACTTACATATAACAGTCTCCTCTTTTACTAAAAAATTTCTGATAAAATCAAGGGGTTGGTGGTGGCGGATGAAACCCCAATGATTTTATAACTTTAATTTTGGTATCATAATAAAGATCTTAACGTGCTATTTACAAATATATATAATTTCCCTACTAAAGCTCTTACCATTTCCAAGATATTTAAGAAAATTGAAAAAAAAACTCTAATTTTCAGGGGGTGAGTTTCACACCCTTAAACCGCTTATGGGCACGAACAAAATATGGCTTTGGATTAGTTTTAATAAGATTTACAATCCACCAAAGTTTCAAAAATTATTGGGAGATACAGTTGAATACCTTTCCGTGTCAGTGCCTGTGATATCTCTAGGAAACATATGTTGATATGTCGATTCAGTACTCAGTGAATTTAACCAACCCCAAATCATCTTCTGTTAATTCCACTTTAGCAACGAAATTTTCCATTTCGGTTACCTAGAAATATTGTTTATTTTTTAGAAATTAATATTTCAACTATATACTGAGCACTGAATCGAACATATAAACATATTATGTTTCCTAGAGATACCACAGGCATTAAATTTTGAAGCATGACTCCATTTTGGTAAGCTCAACTTGTAACCATGGAGACTTGTTTATAAATATTAGATAAACCATTAAAGTAATGGTTTGACCGCCATTAAAGTAATCCCATCAGTCAATTTTTTTCCTTCAATTTCTTAATTTATTTGTAATACACAGCATTCTCTCTAGTCGATTCTCTCCTCAATGCAACTATAGAGATGTAGTTTCGAATAACCCGTGTCGCCTGGTGTTAAAAAATTTTCTTATGCGGTTACATAGCAATTTTTAAATTAAAATTTCAGTCATAGAGGTGTAGTCCCAAGTTACCTATGTCGCCGTCCTGGTGTCAGACTACTACATATTTTGAGAAAATGGCTCTTTTAAGTGTTAACATTTTTTTGCGTACCGTCTGTTAAAATCATTGATATTAAAGTATATGTACCATACAATAGATGGAGTACACATATCTTTTTTGAAGCAAAATCGTCATATTGGTTAACACCTTTTATAACCTACAAAGTGTAGGTGGTAATAAATTTTTTTTTAATGTAATTTTTGTTGAAGCTATTTATTAATAAATATTCCAATATCAGTAAATATAAAAAATATTAAATTCAACCTTGAAAAAAGTTGGCTAACCTGTGAAAGCGGTATAACATAAGTCAAATTCTAGTGGTTATAAATTTGAAAAATCTACTTTTAAAAACTAGTAATAAATAAAATAAGTGATTAATTGTGCTAATTAAAGTTCGTAAATTTTTGAGAGTGTATGTTTTTACATAATAGTTGTGAAGTAAAAATTTTCTTTAAAAAGGACGAACTGAACTTACATAACCTCAATATCAGAATAAAGTAGTCAGTTGATGAATGATTATAAAGTCTAATTTAAAACACGTGGTCAACTTTACTGTGGTATGTAGTAACTGCTGGATGTAGTAAAACAATATATGGCAACAAATATGACGAAGAAAAAAGATCCTTTGATTACGGATTATACTGTAGACGTTTTTAAAGAAAAAATTGATGAATGTGAAAGTGAAAATAACCTAAGTAAACCTTCTACGACGAGTATTGAAGATAACAGCAATCAAGTTGATCTTACAAAAAGGGGAAAATCTGCCTATCATAAATTAATGACGGAAGAACTGGACAATGTATATGAAATAATTATAGATGTGGAGAAATCGTCACAAAGGAATGACAGAAAAATTACACTATGTAAACTTAAGGAGGTAAAAACATTTTTGGAGAAGTTACAATTACATCGTGATTTAACGATAGATGTGAATCTGGCAACAAAACAGTGCTATGATGAATTGTCTGCTGTTAAAACAATAGTACAAAACATCGAAATAGAAACAAAAAATAATATAACTAGAAAGCAAAATAATGATAAAACATATTCTGAAGCTGTGGGCAGCAACAATATGAATCAAATTTCAGTAGGTGTTTTGGCTAAAACTAAACTAAATACTGGGAATATTGAAGTAAAAATTGTGAGTAAGGAAGGTGACGTTGGATCTAAATCAATAGAATCGGCATTTAAAAGATACATTAGCCCTTCAGAGTTGGAGTTACCTATAGTGAACACCAGACATGATATGAAATCCTTGTTCGTGGCGGTGAGGAATGAAGACGATGCGGACAAACTAATAAATGAAATAAGACAAAAAATGAGTACTTTTGATGCAGAGATAGTTAAAAAGAAAAATCCAACTGTAATAATAACTAATATAAATAAAAATACTGACACCAAAAATTTACTGGAAGTAATAAGTAAACAGAACAAAATGTATTTTACCAATATGGAAATATTTGATAAGATTAAAATCAACCACATTAAAAGTAGTAAAAGAAGTGATTGCTATCATGCTGTTGTCGAAGTTCCATCAGGAATATATAGTGAACTATTGAAAAATGAATACCTGTATGTCGAACATTCTAGATGCAGAGTATTAGAGTATATACCGACAATTGTTTGTTTCAAATGTAATAACTACAATCATTTTTCCAAAAATTGCCCCGAAAAAGATATTATATGTGGTTACTGCTCGGGCCCTCATAAGTTCAATGAATGCTCTGATAAGCAAGACCCTTTGAAAGCTAAATGGACACCCTGTAGTAAATTTAACCAAAATATTAAAAATAGTGAATGGTTCAAAAAAATTGTTTTGAAAGACCCTGATAAAAGTGATGTTTATCTTAGAAAAGAAGATCATTGTTCTAACTCACAAACTTGCCAGAGTTATTTGAAATTGAAAGATTCCATTATGTCGCGGACTGATTATGGGGACTGTTAAAAAAACTTTAAATGTTTTACAAATAAATGTGCATAAAAGCTATGTTGCTATGAACAATCTGTGGCAAGTGCAAAAAGACAATAAATATGATTTAATTCTAGTAAGTGAACCATATTTAGGTAACTGTGAAGAGATTACAATTTCATGTCCAGGTGATATTTATCAATATCATAACGGTGGTAAAGTGCGGGCAGCTGTTCTATGTTTCAATAAGAACTTAAAAACAATTTTATTAACTGAATTCAGTACTAGTGATTTTGTGTGCATAATGATACAAGATGGTAATGAAAAATATATAATTTGCAGTATTTATTGTGCACCCGACTCAGACATCAATGATTCCTTAAGAGGATTACAATCGGTAATAGAAAAATGGAGAGGTATGAAAATACTATGTGGAGGAGACTTCAATTCGTGGAGCACTATATGGCATAGTAATTACACTAATGACAGAGGTAAAAATGTGGAAGAATTCCTAGCTAGCAACAATTTCTACGTTATCAACAATTGCTCTACTCCAACGTTCTCAGCAATAAGGGATGGAACTGAAGTCAGTTCTACCATCGATTTGACGATTTGTTCTTCTAATATGGAACCCCTCATCAAAAACTGGAGAGTGATTACTGACACTGATTCTTTGTCAGATCATAGATTTATTGATTATCAAATCACTGGCAAACAGAAACTGTCTACAATGAGTGGTATGATTGAAACGACTAATATATACAATATCAAGAAACTGAACTGGACTCATGTAACCAATAATATTAGGTTGACTGAAAGCCTTAACCTACACAAAATTGAAAATGTTAAAACCACTCAAGAGTTAGATGATTTAGTAGTTGAAGTTACAAACAACTTAATTAGTGTACTTGATGAGGAATGCCCAAAAATAAGCTCTATTCGGAAGTACAATGTTTGGTGGGATGATGAACTAAGAGAAACTAGGAAGCAAGTTAGTAAATTGTATCATTTAAAGTGTAGACTTAGCCACTCATCTTATAAAGAGCAAGTTATAAGAGAATATACTGAAATCAGAGACAGATACAAAAGAATGATCAAAGAAAAAAAGGTTGCTTCGTGGAAATCATTTTTACAATCGCAGAGTGTTGAGAATACGTGGAATACAGTTAATAAGATAATGAAATTCACTCGCCGAAAACCTCCATCCACTTTATTAATTAACGGTCGGACCACAACTGATAATTTAGATACGGTGTCTGAACTGGCATCATTCTTTTTTCCTGATGATACTAGTGATAATGAAAGTGAAGCTCAAAATCAAATTCGAGATATAGCAAGTAGTATTCCTGATACTTCAAACGCTGAATTATTTACTGATGAAGAAATTGAATCAGTAGCTTCCTCTTTCTCTTATAAAAAGGCTCCAGGAATGGACTGCCTAAATGCTGAATTTTGTACGAAATTGATTTTACAATATTTTCCTTTCTTTAAATGTCTATTTAATATGTGCTTAAAAATGGAATATTTTCCGAAGGTTTGGAAAAACGCGTTAATCAAAATTATTCCTAAACCAAACCAAGGTAATTATGCTTTAATAAAATCGTATCGTCCTATTGGCTGAACCTGTGTCTTTGGAAAAATGTTAGAGAAACTAACTACACGTCGTTTAATGCATTTTCTACATCAAAATAAACTCATAAGTGAAAAACAATATGGTTTTACTGCTCAAAGGTCAACTGTTGATGCTTTGTATAGAATTAAAAATTTAATTGAAGGTGCCTTAAGCAGAAAAGAGCTGTGTTTAGTTATATCTCTGGATATTAGTGGAGCATTTGACAATGCCTGGTGGCCTACGATATCAAAAAATTTATATGAAAGAAGCGTTCCCGCAAACATATTCAAAATCATTAAAAGCTATCTAACAGACAGAAAAGTAACAATTAATTATAATGGTGAAACATTTAGGAAAGATATCAGCAAAGGCTGTGTCCAGGGTTCTGTATTTGGACCAGTTATGTGGAATATTATTCTTGATGATCTGTTACAACAGCAGTTTCCTGATAATGTGCACATTTTGGCTTTTGCTGATGATGTGACTTTAATATGCACGGACACAAATGGAAGGCAACTTGAAAGGATTACTAACCGAGCACTCGCAAAAATAGGTGACTGGAGTAAAACTCACAAGCTACAATTTAATGCAACGAAAACTCAGCTTATGTTGTGCACCAACAAAAGGAAAAATTACTATAAACCGAAAATAATGCTCATTGATCAAGAACTAACTTATACTAATGAAATGAAAATACTGGGAGTTATCATAGATCCTAAACTCAAATTTGATAAACATATTGACTACATTGTTGGGAAAGGAAAACAACTTTTAAATTCCATGTCACGTGTAACTAATAATATCTGGGGAGTGGACACTGAAATAGTAAGACTTTTGTACACATGTGTGGTTGAACCAATGTGTATGTATGGAGCACCGGTTTTTCATTCTGCCCTAAACACTAAGAAGAATAAAGCTAAACTAAGAGGTTTTCAGCGCTGTGCTGCTTTAAGAATCATCAAGGGCTACAGAACGGTTTCTTATTGTTCTGCGATGCTTCTGGCAAGATTGACCCCAATTGATTATAAAATTCAAATGTGCGAAAAGGTATACAAAATCAGATGTGGATACAATTTACATGTAGTTGTACCTGAATTTGAAAGGGGAGCCAAGGTTGAACAACAACAAAAATATTACGACCTACCTTCACCTGAAGATAGGATATCAGTCGACGTGAATGTTTTACCAGATCAAGTCGGTATAAAAGAAGATGGCATTGATACTTTTATGAATGAAACTGTGTATATATACACTGACGGAAGTAAATATGTGGCAGGGGTGGGAGCTGCGTCTGCTATATATCAAAATGGAGAAATCATTGGGATAATAAAAAGGAAATTAGGATTACATTGTACAATTTTTCAGGCAGAAGCATTTGCCCTTCTGACGGCCCTTGAACACATTAGAGGGGTTAACTTAAATAATGGAAGCAGGATTGTTGTTTTCACTGATTCACAATCACTTTGTATATCGTTGAAACAATTCGCCCCGACTAATTTGCTAGTTGCAAGGATACAAAATATTATAAGAAATTTCAAACTTAATGGATGGAATGTTACCATAAACTGGATAAAAGGACATACAATGATTAAGGGCAATGAGTATGCTGACTTTTTGGCTAAACAGGCAGCTAGTGAATCTATACCATGTAGCTATGATCTAGCTCCACTTTCTTATGTTAAGCAAGTCATATCAGATAACATAAAGAGAGACTGGCAAAGTGAAATCAACAATTCTGATGCGGGGACTACAACTAAAAAATTTATACCAATTGCTGAAATAGCTAATAATATGCTGAGTGGGATCAGACTTGACTTCTGGGTGACTCAAATGCTCATGGGTCATGGTGCGAATAAGGCGTATCTCTATCGAATGGGTAAGAAAAACGATAATAAGTGCGACTGTACTGATCAAGGTGCAATGCAAGATATCAAACACCTGATAAAAGATTGCCTTTATTTTGAAAGAGAGAGATTTTATATAACTTTAGTTTTTGAAAAAATTGGAATACTGATAGACAACTGGTTCGTGGCTATGGGTCACTCGGGGGTCAGGGATGATTTCATTCAGTACCTACGGCATATAAGTATTGTAATGTATAATAAAAATAAGTAATCTATTATTTCTTTAGTTTTATACATGTATATATCAATCTTATTGATTATTATTTATAGTAATGAATATATAAGCTTTGTAAAACTTTTGTAACAAAGCAATGTAATGTAAATTATAAAAAAAAAAAATTCAACCTTATTTAACCGCCATAGTGGTCAACATTTTAGTTATTTTTTTTGCTTCATTTTCATATACATTGTATATGTTACGCTCAAAGATCGAAATCGCTCATTGAGCGAAAAAATCGACCACAACGCGTTGTGGTTATTTGAAATCAGCCACAACGCGAAATTCGTGTTGTGGCACTTATAAAAACAACCACAACGCGTTGTGGCTAACTTAAATAGACCACGACGCGAAATTCGCGTCGTGGCTTTCATAAGATTTGACCACAACGCGACGTGGTCATTTAAAAAAGCCACAACGCGTTCTAGACCGTTAGCTAATGCAATTTTGACACGACGGACAGGTTTTTATTTGTCAACAGACGCATAGGATTCAGGATGTTAAATAATAAAAGCATTTCATTAAATTATTTATTCATTTTGAATTCGTGATCTTATATTAGTAAATGTAACAGAATTATTTCTCATATAGGCACTGAATTGCAAATTAGTTATTTTTAAGCAATACATAGTTATGCATTAAAATCTGTTTAAGGGGGTATTCTAGTCTAGAAATTCGAAAAAATCGATTTTTCTTTTTTTTCATATTTTTAAAGTTCAGACTTTTAAGAATAAGCCTCTAAAAGGATTTACAGAAATTCGAATTATTTTCGGAGCTATGGTTATTTTTTCCTGTGCACTGTATATCCTTTCAGTGTTAAATTCAAATTTTTAATATAAACTACTCGAAACTGCTTTTTTGATATGGTTGACATAATATCTCAAATTCTGATGCACCGATTTACTTGAAATTTGGTACAGACCTTCTTAATACTATCAAAATTGGTCCGATAGGGGTTTTTGGAATTTCTTTTCTTTACTATTTTTAAAAAATTTTCAAAGCTTGAAAAAGAGGCGAAATTTTTTTAAATAGCCGCCATTTTCTGAAAAAATTGGCTACGTCCTTCAAATCGGCTACGTCCAACTAATTCTACATACTTGTTTATTAAGAATTAACTAAAATTTTATGTTTCAGATCACTAGGAGGGTTGAAATCACATCAATTAGGAGACACCTTTTTTTTGAGTCCCCACTTTACCGACCTGTACCGATTTCAATTTTGAATTTTTTTAAAATTTTTAAATATTTTTATACTTTTCAAATATCAATAAAAAACTGTTTAAAAAATTGATACTAAAAATATTTGCTGTTTTTGAGTTGGATAATGAAACCATTTTTTGTGCTTGTTTTTCCTGACCGGTTTTGGCACATTTTCTCTCAAAATTGATGCTCTTCTTTCTTAAACAGAGCTTGCAAGTGACATTTGAATCAGATCCCCCATTTTCATAAGTTTCTCCGCAGGTAACGTGAATATATTCATGACATTCTAAGCACTTGTGAGCTCCTGAGGTTTCATCTTCACAAATAATACAATTTTTTCTTAAATCTAAATTTTGAGATAAAATATGTTTATTTGATGATTCTTGGATCATTTCTTTATTTTCTAATACTTGTACAACTTCTTCAGCTTTTTCATTTTGTATATTTTCAACTTCGTTTGATTGTTCTACATCTTTTATATTGTTCAAGTTTTGTTGATCATCATTTTTAGAAGTAGAAACAAGAAGTTCCTCTAATTCTTCTTCAGTTTCTATGGAAGCATATATATCACGAGTAATAAATGAATCTGCAAGTCCAATTTTTTGTGGCTATCCAAACATAGCTTCGTATGGACTTATGTTAATCGCTGAATGGAGAGCACGGTTCTTTTTACTCTGAATAAATCGCAATCCTTCTGACCACTTTACTGAATTATTGTCGGCCATCCAAGCTACTAACATATCACGGACATCTCGATTCGATCTTTCAACTGAACCTTGACTTTGAGAATGTCGAGGTTTTCCGTGAACAAGCTTTACTCCGGGCCACATTTCGGCTAAATTTTTAATTATTTTATTAGCAAATTCACGACCGTTGTCGCCTTGAAGTATACACGGGGCACCAAACAAAATATATCTAAAAGTTGGTAAGCAACTTCTTCGGCAGTTTTCGTTTTCAGTGGACGAAGAATCGTGAATTTGGTCAAGTGATCTTGATAATTCATAATAAATCGCTAATCATTATCTGGCTCAGACTGCATGTCGATTAAGTCAACCTGACACGTAGAATTCATCCAGTCAGATAAAATAGGTTTCACCACCAAACCACGTTTTGGTAATTTTTTTTTCAGTTAACATTGCTCACATAAACTTAGATATAAGTTTATTATTTCACGTGTAACATTACAATACTTCTTTTTCAATTCAACTTCCATCACTAAAATAAAAAAAAATAATCGTTTCATTCATTCTAAAACAAGGGGTTTCATATTTAGGCTCTGAAAATTATTAGGTGGCTTATTGTTTAATTTTATTTTCAACGTCGTAAAAAACAGTAGGGACAATAGAGTTATAAACTGAATTTTTAAAATCAAACAATGAGCAATTTATTGTTGAATAGGGCACTTGATTGTGTTTAAAAATTGTGCCAAATATTAGATAATTTTATTTATGAATTAGTTATAATTACTAATAATTTTAATGATATGTTTGATTTTTAAACATAAAAATATTTAGTAATTATTTAGAAATTTTATTTTGAAAATTATTGTTTATTTTCAACAATTTAAATTACTGAAAACGCGCCATTTCTTGAGAATGATGTAACATTTTGTAAGTAAACATGTCGATTATGATAATTTTCTTCGGCGAAGTGAAATTGTGTTTTATTTCAATATTTCTATTAGCCTGAATATGTGCATAATAATAAAAATCAACGAGAATAACAAATAAATACTTGCCTTTACTATGACATCTTATGAATATAATTATATTTTGAAGTTATATAGATTCATATTGACGTTTGTTTGTCTTCAAATCTTGATGTTATTACAATGAGTTGTTTTTGGCGCCAAATTTTCATTTTAAAATTGTACAGTTACGTATTTGATCTTTTTTACAGAATTTATTCAAAATAAAAAAGGTCACTCAGTTTATATACAAAAACAAAGCATTTAGAATTGTTTTTTTTTTTTTTTTTTTTATTTTCAGTCAAGTACCCTATTTTATGAACTTCAACAGATTAACAAACAGTCGAGTTATAATTTAAATTTTTAAAATCAAACAATGGGCGATTCATTGTGTAATTTTATGAATTTCAGCATAGTAATATTAAAAGAAAATGTAAAAATAAAGTTCTGTTTTTAAAATTGCAATTTAGAGCCACTGGGCAGTATCAATAATTATTTTAAAAAATTTAAAAAGACAAAATTTTCCACTTCTTCGGTAAGTTTACTTACTACTTACCTCGTGTCCGTTTTTGCCCGATGTTAATATGTGCGTTTTCCAAAATATTAAACAGTTCATCAGCCTTACAAAAATAACGGATTTTTGAATCACAAATACTATTAGATCCATATTCAATCAATTTTTCCGTGTCACTTATTTTTAAAACATCATATCGTTTAAGACGACGATAATGTTTTCACGACAGGGGTTGATTACTTTTTTTGAGAAGCTGAGCCTCCTTTGTTTCTTCAAGTAACGTTTGGTATCGTTCGTTACTAATGAAAAAACTGCGATCGGTATTTGTCTTTATAAACTCATCCAATTTATCATAAAAAACATTCTTTTTATTAGCGCACTGATGTTTACCCTTGCAAATAACAATCAACAATAAATACAAATTCAACGATATTTGATTGCAATGCGCCAGTTGACAAATAACAACATGTCCGTCGTGTCACAATTGCATCAACTAACGGTCTAGAACGCGTCGTGGCTTTTTTAAATGACCACGTTGCGTTGTGGTCAAATCTTATGAAAGCCACGACGCGAATTTCGCGTCGTGGTCTATTTAAGTTAGCCACAACGCGTTGTGGTTGTTTTTATAAGTGCCACAACACGAATTTCGCGTTGTGGCTGATTTCAAATAACCACAACGCGTTGTGGTCGATTTTTTCGCTCAATGAGCGATTTCGATCTTTGAGCGTAACATATATATCCCTGTACTCCCTGTATTTATTCAATACTCAAAGGTTAAGACTTAAATCATTGAAAATTGTTAACAATCAGTGGTTAATTTGACAGACAGTCCGCAAAAAATTCTGACATTTGGATTGTCGTATAATAAATATATTACGTAATTGAGATCGTAAATTGCACATTACATACGAGTGAAAAGGTTACAAGAGCGACGCAGCGGCGAGTGCGTAATTGCGCGAGTGAATAATATGTCTTACAGCCTATACTTTATCTACGACTAGTATGGAATTAACAATAAATAACGTAAATCTAAAACAAAACCTACTTCAAAAAGTAAAAAATAATGTAATAGTACGAATTTTGAAGTCAGGCGTGTTATAATATAAAAAATATACGATTGGATGTGCTTGTAAAATTAATGAATTCTCGTGGAACTACTACCCCCCGCCTGACTTCAAAATATGTGTTATTAAATTATTTTTTACTTTTGAACTTGGTTTTTTTTAAAAAAGGTTTTATTTCATAATTTTTAGTGACAATGCTTATCAGTCCACCCTATTGCAACTTTTAATTTGGTTTGTTAAAATTATTTTTTTTTTAAATTCATTATTCAAACTAGGCAAAACCGGCAACGAAACAACTAATAATTTTACAGCGTATACTTAAAGGATTTAATTTTTAAAGTATTTCACAAAATATTCCTACTTTAAGATCATATTTATTAATATACCCCTTTTCAGATACAATTGATCATGAGTTTTCGTTAAAAAATTAAATAATTCTTATATTCGAAACAAAATCAATCTTCTATTCTTTTCTAAAAATAAACTGCAAATTTAAAATTTACATAAATGCAATAATAAAAGAGATAAAGCCAAGAAAACGGAAATTATTTAAATTCAAAGTGACGAAGCATGGTTAGATTTAACTGAAATGAACCATACTATATGTATTGTTGTTAAAGAAACACTGGTTAATACACTATTTTGTTAATATATGTGTAAGAAGTGCGCCAAGCCAATTCTCACCAAACAACCCGACTGAATGGGCACTGTGCTATATTTACACGAACCATTGTAAGCCCTTTTCGATCCCCTCTATTTCCGAGGCTAGTTGCGTCATAGGACTGAATTCTGAACTCAGGAAAGTTACCAAAAAGAAAAAGTATTCCAAATTTCATACGTTTAGGTGGAATAGTTTCCAAAATATCAGTGTCCAAAAATTATAATTTTGGGCACTCATTGACTGCTTTGAAATTTGGAACATAGTGTTTAAAGTAATAATTACTAGGAAAATAAAAAATCAATGAAAATCAACCAGTTTTTCAAGTCATCAAAGAACTTTTTAAACTAGGTACTGACAGAATAGTATATTATACGCCAAGGGACTAAAGTGTGATTTTTAATCCCGAGGGTGAAGTTTATTGCCAGAAGGCCTGTAAAGGCCTGAGGGCAACAATTCACACGAGAGATAAAAAAAAGCACTAGTCCTGTAGCATATATATTATATTTTGCAATTCCCAATAATTTAAAATTACAAAAGAAAAAGTTTAATTAAATGTCATTCAAATTATATAAAATAATATTAAATCAAGTATACTTTGGATAAATCAATCAAAATGTACAATACAATACATTGAGAGAACCGACTAGAGAGAATGCTGTGTATTACATATATATTAAGAAATTGAAGCAAAAAAATTGACTGATGGTATTGCTTTAACGGCGATCAAACCATTAATTTGATGTGAATTTAATGGTTTATTTAATATTTATAAACAAGTCTCCATGGTTACAAGTTGGGTTTACTAAAATGGAGTCCGCTTCAAAATTTAATGCCTGTGATATCTCTAGGAAACATATGTTAATATGTTCGATTCAGTACTCAGTCATACAATATAACAGTTTGCCTTTATCTACAAGTTTGAATTTGTTTATTATTTTAATGCAACGCTATTTAATGAAAATTAAATTTCACTTGCGACCGATAATGCTCTGTAAATTCTATTTGATTGGCTTAAACGCGGGAGCAATAGTTATTTGTGTATTAAGAGCGCAAAGTGGTACATTGCCGCTCGATTGAGAATGTTGACATAGCTTACCTTATTGTACAGTAATTATTATATTATAAGTAAATAAGAAATTTCATAATAGTCGTAGATAAAAATTACAAATAAAATGAAAAGACCCTTTAAAATTAAAATTCGCTAGAAAAGTATGTAGGATTTTTTATTTTATTTATTTATTTTTTTTTTTTTTTGATAAATTAAAAATTATACGAATTACTAACTTTAATTCAGTTAATGAATGACTTTATAGGAATTCTTTTGTTTCTGCTAGTTCAGGGACGGTCCTAGGAATGAATATATTTCGGAGAGGGGCATTGCTGGTGGGGATTTTGGTGGGATTTTTGGATGGAAATAAACAGAACGAAAGGGGTGGGGGAATTTGGATATTTGTATATAGGGGTGGGCAAAATACCCAATAATTACCCAAATGGGAATATTTCCGGGAAAATTTCCGATGGGAATTTTACCGTCGCCCATCTCTATGTACTATACAACGCCATATGCGTGATTAGTATACAGATTAGGTATATAGAATATATTAAATGTACCACTAGAAATGGGCGACGGGAAAATTCCTATCAGGAATTTTCCCGTGAATATTTTCATTTGGATAATTATTGGGTATTTTGCCCATGTTTATTTGTATATTTGGATATGTCTTATCCTTATTAAAAATAATTAAACTCAGTCAATAGTTTTAAATTAGCCAATAAAAAATAAATATATCCTTTTGTTACTTTGTAAGAGATAGATACTTATTTGTTAAGTAGTATATAAATGTATAGTTAAGCTTGTATATAAATGGACAGTAAACAAAAATTTTCGTTTTCATGTTTATTTATCTATTTTAATTATCCAGAATATTGTGTTAATATATTCAATGTACAGTAGGGCACTAGTTTAGTAAATATTGTTTTTGGAAAGTTTGCAGCAGTAAATATCAAGTACATACGTGCTCAGTAGACGGCATTCATTATTATTTTGATAAAAACTTAAAAAGAGGTGAGTTGTATTCGTAATTCTTGTGAGAGAGAAAAATGTGTGTATTTCATAGTGGGAGGATAGTTTCTTAGAATAAACGGTTGATGATTACGTGTGTTACAGTTTTCATTGTAAAATAAAAACGATTTAACATATTTCAAATTATTTATTAACAAAGTAACAAAATAATTTATTATTGATTTATCAAGTTCAAATTAATTTTAAACAACTAAAATTCAGATCATAATCTTAAAATATTGCGAAGTATCCTCAACAAAAACCATCATTGTTGTACAGTACCGTTATTTTTGATACTACCAAAACTGGTGACGTACTGTAGTTGCAATTTAATTTCTGTAATAATTTAATGTTGTTATTTTTCTAGGGAGCATCAAAATTTGGTGTGGCTCCAAATGGAACTAGCTATCTTGAAAATGCTGAAAAATCAGAAATACGAGAATTGTTAGCATAAAATAATCAACGAAATATTACGTGCAAAATAATATTCAAAATTGTACATTTTTGTATAGTTTTTGATATTATAAGCGTCCAAGTATTTATTTTAAAAAAATAAATAAGAAAAATAATATGAGCCAAAAAATTACAGAGAAATTTAGAATAAATTTTATAAAACTTTTCTAAAAATTCCTCTTTTGCATAAAAAATGTTTATTAAGTTGAAAAATAGATATTTTCATATTTTCCTGTATAAATAAATCCAAAATTGCTTGTGTAATAATGTATTTTTTAAAATATCTATTGATAAGAATTAAATGACGTCAGATTTGTTATTGTTTAAATAAAATTTTGTATTATTTTTAACATTAATTAAAGCAATAAAAACATTTTATGTTTTCGGTACGAATTAATAAAATTTAGTTAAAATTACGTTAAGTAGTCCGCAAATTGTGAGATAATTTATAGTCTAGTCATATATAAAGATTCTGAGAACTTATTATTGTTATTTAACCATCTAACAAGTAAACATCCCGAGGCCGGACCTATCGATTTTGATGAAACTTAGATATGTTGTAGAACACTAAAAAATAAGCGACACGTATTTTTCTTTATCGGCGGAAAAACGGTTTGAAGGGGTGAAATCGCCCTCCAAAAATTGGGGTAAAAATTTATTTTTTTAAATATCTCGAAAACGGTAAGAGATAGAGCAAAAGTTTAAATTGGCGATATTGCTCTTTTTTAAAGAGCTATCTATTGGTATGCAATTTGTTCAAATTGTGTCAACAGGGGTGGCTGGGGGTTAAAATTTAGGGGTTAATTTTGCAAAAAGGGGGTGAAAATTAAACAATATAAAAATTTTGTTTACAGATTTGAAATCTATGTCAAAAAATCTAATTGACCTGTTTTTGCTCAATGTCCTAATATTAAGTCTAGGGGTAGTTAACTAGGGGGTGACTGTGTCGAATAGTCGTACTACTTGGGTAGTTTAAGAAGTTTTTCTTCATGGAAAATAGTTTAAGACATTTAGAATAACGTAGAAATGAAATTTTCGATTTCAAAATTCAGTTTGAGCAACATTGGAGAGGGGGTGAGTCACCCTCTTAAATTACATATTGGTTAACATACACTCATTTTTAATATTAACACACTGACAGTGGGTAATAATGTCACAATAAGTGGTTCTGAAGTTGGACTGTCGTATGTAAAGTTTTCATAAGGTTTGTTTTTTAATGGATGTTATAGTTTTCGTTATCGAAAGTTATCGATACCGAAAATAACGATATTTTGAAAATGAATGGAAACCTAATAAAAACCTTACATACGATAGTCCAACTTCAAAACACTTATTGTGACATTATTATCCACTGTCAGTGTGTTAATATTAAAAATGAGTGTATGTTAACTAATATGTACAGGGTGGGGCAGGGAAGTATCCCTAACTTTGAAGGTAAATTAAAAAAAAACGAAAAGTGTTAGAACAAAACTTTATTGTGGCATCAAAAGGGTACAGATGGAAGTTAATTCTTACTTTGTTTTAAACAATACATCATTCAAGTGATGTCCCTCATTGTCAACACACTGATCAGTACCAGTCACACCAAACAGTCACTTTTTCACTGTGTAGAGGCCTCTCATGAACTACCCTAGGGTTTGCACCACTCCAATAACGCATATTCTGCTTATTAACAACTCCAGAAATGTGGAAGTGCGCTTCGTCACTAAACAAAACTCGTGCATCATGAGGCCCCATGATGCTGGCACACCATCTAAAAAGTTGAACATTGAAAAAATCTTGTCTAATAGGTCACAAATTGGTCATAATTGGTCACTTAGTCCCACTAATTGGTCAGCAATAGAAAAATTTTAAATAAATTTTAAAAAATTTGTAAAAATTTCAAGGTCACTCAAAAATTTTAGCACACCATCTAAAGAAAAAAACAAAAATAATAAGAGCAATCGATAGGATTTTAAACCTTGATAATTGGTCAGTTAAAATAAAAAATTGGTCAGGTCCCCAGAATTTTAAAAAAATTAAAAAAGGCTTGTTCATACAGTGACGCATGCGCGAAATCTCTACTGATAAATTTAGCTGTCAGTAAATCTAATCGATATGTTGAATTTTTCAATAGGGTAAAACCATCAGTATTCGACCAGTCTATATTAGCATTATTTTTATATATTAAGGCATTTATTAAGAAAAAATTTGATTTTAAATCAAAATTGAAATTAAAGTATCATTTTTTTTTTTTTTTTTTTTTTTTGTAAATTATGTATTTATTTGTTTTCATTAAAAGTTTCAATAAAATTGAAAATAATCAACAAACATTGATTATATTTATTGTTTTTATTTCAACTTTATTTTCTGGTTTTTTGGTAATTAATTTAATTTTTCATTTAATTATCAATTGTCTTTTATTATACACATTCTTAATTACTATAAGATCTTTAATTAAGTAATATTGGAATTTTTGTCCACGCAAATTTTCCCTACTGTATTTCTCGGAAAATAAACGTCATTTCCTTACGACCTATTGTTAGGGCCTCGCGATCTTAGCACCTCAAATGTGAGATTTTGAAGGACCAATAAAATCATTTAAAAGGTCAGAAATTGGTCATAGAAGGTCAACTGGTTTGATTAATTGATCAGCGATAGAAAAATTTTTACTAATGGTTCAAGTTTTTCAAAACCATTCAAAAATATTAGTACCATTTTCAGCATTACTTAGATCAACCATTTATTTTCGCTAACCAATTATCAGCAGATGATTTCCTATCAAACATAGCTGTTATTTTTTTATTTTATTAATGATAAAATGTTTGAATGATCTTGAAAAATTTGAATCCTTAATAACAAAAATTTCTATCACCGACCAATTAATGAAACCAATTGACCTTTTATGACCACTTGCTGATCTTTTAAATTATCTAATTTATCATTCGAATTTTCATATATGAAGTGCTAAATTTTTGAATGACTTAAAATTTTAACCCTTAATAAAAAATTTTGTATCGCTGTCCAATTAATCAAACCAGTTGACCTTTTCTGACCAATTTCTAACCTTTTAAATGATCTAATTGGTCATTCGAAATTTCACATATGAGGTGCTAAAATTTTTTGAATGACATTGAAAGAATTTTAAACCTTTCTATCGCTGACAAATGAACAAAACCAGTTGATAATTTATGACCAATTTCTGACCTTTTTAATGATCTAATTGGTCATTCGAAATCTCACATTTGTGGTGCTAAGATTGCGGGGCCCTAACAATGGGTCATAAGGAAATAACGTTTATTTTCCAATAAATACAGCAGGGCAAGTAAATGCCTTAATGTATAAAAATAATGCTAATGTAGGCTGGTCAAATACTGGTGGCTTTACCCTATCGAAAAATTCAACGTATCGACTAGATTTATTGACAGCTAAATTTATCGGTAGAGATTTCGCGCATGCGTCGCAGTATAAAAAAGCCTTTTTTAATTTTTTTTTAAATTCTGGGGACCTGACCAATTTTTTATTTTAACTGACCAATTATCAGGATTTAAAATCCTACCGATTGCTCTTATTATTTTTGTTTTTATCTTTAAATGGTGTGCTAAAATTTTTGAGTGACCTTGAAATTTTTACAAATTTTTTAAAATTTATTTAAAATTTTTCTATTGCTGACCAATTAGTGGGACTAAGTGACCAATCATGACCATTTTGTGACCTATTAGACAAAATTTTTTCAATGTTCAACTTTTTAGATGGTGTGCCAGCATCATGGAGCCGCATCATGAGGCAAGTCAGCAATTAAAGTTTCACATGCCTGTACTCGTTGTTGCCAGTCCCGTTGTGTGAGTTCTTGAACGATGACCATCTTGTATGGATGGAAGTGGAGTTCTTCGTGGAGAATACGACGCACAGTGCGATTAGACAATGCAAGGGCGGATGCATGCTTGCGGGCAGAACGCTTAGGAGACTGCAAGATCGATCTTCTGACACGGTCAATGTTTTCTGGAGTTCGGACAGTTCTCCGAGCCCCAACTCTCTTTTTCACTACACTACCACATGCACGGAAGTTTTCCACCCACAACAAAATGGATTTGCGGTCAGGAACAGGGTTGCGAGGGGGAATCCGATAACGAGTTCGCAGCGCACGCTGCACTGCAACAATAGACTTATTCTGAGAAAAATACGTCTCGACAGCAAAAGCGCGTTGCTCATTCGACCAAGCCATGTCTACAACTGACAGCGCTACTATCGGAAAATTCCGTGGCCACAGCGTCATTCGAACCTACCCCCACTCCTCCAACATGTCCCCACTACTCACAATGCCACCTCGAAAGTAGGGATGTTTCCCTGCCCCACCCTGTAATTTAAGAGGGTGACTCACCCCCTCTCCAATGTTGCTCAAACTGAATTTTGAAATCGAAAATTTCATTTCTACGTTATTCTAAATGTCTTAAACTATTTTCCATGAAGAAAAACTTCTTAAACTACCCAAGTAGTACGACTATTCGACACAGTCACCCCCTAGTTAACTACCCGTAGACTTAATATTAGGACATTGAGCAAAAACAGGTCAATTAGATTTTTTGACATAGATTTCAAATCTGTAAACAAAATTTTTATATTGTTTAATTTTCACCCCCTTTGTGCAAAATTAACCCCTAAATTTTAACCCCCAGCCACCCCTGTTGACACAATTTGAACAAATTGCATACCAATAGATAGCTCTTTAAAAAAGAGCAATATCGCCAATTTAAACTTTTGCTCTATCTCTTACCGTTTTCGAGATATTTAAAAAAATAAATTTTTACCCCAATTTTTGGAGGGCGATTTCACCCCTTCAAACCGTTTTTCCGCCGATAAAGAAAAATATGTGTCGCTTATTTTTTAGTGTTCTACAACATATCTAAGTTTCATCAAAATTGATAGGTCCGGCCTCGGGACGTTTACTTGTAAGTGTTCGGGGTTATTTGTGAACGATTCCTTCATATGTAAAGGATTTGTTTTTACAGCAGTCAGAAACAACGAGTTTTATCAGCAAAATAACGAGTTTTTTTTTATATATAGAATGATAATTGTTTTAAAAATAAGTATTGTAAAAGAAAGAATATCCTTGCTGAAATAGTCCACCAAAAGGGTGAATTACTATTGCACATGATTGATTAATATTTGTCAACTTATGAATGGCTACGGTCAGCAGATTGAAGCGCTCAGTAAGCGGTTAGTGAAGAGTTGCAATAGTTTTTTTTTTTTTATTATTATTCTGGTGAAAGTATTTCATATTACGAAGATGACAGTTAACGTTTGACAAGTAATCAGCCAATCAGTGTTGACTATGTCCGATAGCACATTACGCTTCTTTGTAGCGTATTTTAAATATGATGGAAAACATTGCGACCCCTGAGTAAACATGTTGCAACTCAACGGAAAATAAGTATCATTCAGCAGAAAATCATAAATCGTTTTGCAATTGTTGCGTTCTGCTGAATGCAGTCAGTAGACGGTCAACATTATTAATCAATAATATTGAAGATTTCATCTATAAGCTTCAATATACGTGCTCTAACAATATGATGAATAGACATCTTTATTTTGACTGCTGGTTGTAATTAGAAAATTCGCGATCGGTTGCACAAGTTTTTATTTTTCCGTTGCAAAAAAATGCCAATATGCTTCAGTATGCTGCCAATATGTTTGAAGCTCTTCTAAACGATCAATACAGCCTTTCAATATGTACCAATCAATAATATTGACCGTCTAGGGGGTGCTTTATATTATTTCATTATTAATAAATTATGGATTATGCGTGGTGGTAATTCACACTACCACTCTTACACAAGCGCTCTTATAACACACGAGCACAAGTTATATTTCGTATCAGTCGCAAACAGAACTAAACTGTCAAAAATTGATTCATACGTTGCGCCTGCGTATTCCCAGATACATGAATTCGTCACTGATTTACTGTAAAAACAAACTTAATAAGAAGTATACCTGTTATTTTTATAAATAAAATTATTAAACTAGAAAAAACAGATATGTACCAAAGATTTTCCTGAAAACAATTTAATTAAAATATCACAGTTTTTACTTAATTTTCTTTCATAATAAAATTCTTTTTTACCAATATTGACAACTAAGATTTTTCAGAAAAAATTTTGAGTATTCCGTATCAAACTTGGCAAAATAAAATACATCGGTGTTCGTCGGTTTGTGACAGTGATTTTATCTGGAACTGTTCGACGTAAACATTTGAAATTTAGCACAGAGTGTGGTGGCTAAATCACAGACGTAAAGTATAGAAAGCTGAATTTTGATTCTGAGGATTAATTTCAAGTAAAAAAGGAAAAAGACCATCGTGCCAGCGGGTGCCAAAGGAAAACTTATTAAAGCACGAGTTATATGATGAATTTTCTTTTAAATTTTTAAAAAAAATATTTTTTGGGAAAAGCGCGTAAAAATTGCTCTGCCTCTTATCAGCATAAGAACTACTCAGAAAAATTTAGAAAAAATCATAAAAATTGAGAATGAGGTGTAAATTGAGCTAAAATTAAGATTAAAAAATCTAGTGTGATTAATTGTTATAAATAATTCAATTATATTTTATTTTCTTATAACTACTGAATGATTTTGGTTTTAGGGAAAATGTTTTACATTCAATGTAAGGAACAATTTTTGTCTTTACACGTATTTAAAAATTGTCTACTTTCAAATGCTGTTACATAAAAACAAGTTGACACATGGTATATCATAAAAAAGTAAAGTAAAAAGGGGACAGGAATACTGAATAGAACTAGAGAATCTTTAATTTTGAGAAAATCTAACTTCCAGCTAAAAATTATAACAATTTTACACCGAAAGAATAGATTAGAAACTTATTATACTTATTTTAAAATACTTACAAACGGTGTCATTTAATTTTTATCACATTTCGACTGTATTTAATGTAGTGACTTATAATAGTATATTACGTGATTGAGGTTGTAAGTTGCATATTACACACGAGCGAAAAGTAACGTAATTGCCGAAGTGTATGAAGTATGCCCAACAACCGAGTTACGTACTATACTTTATCTACGACTAACATGAAATTCACGTAAATAATATAAATTTGGTATGAATACAATACATTAAAATTATGTACAACTTGAAATGTATTAAAAACATTTAATTGTTAGGTAAAAAATTTGTATAGGTTTTAATGTAATATACAATATAAAAATTAATAAAAGTGTCGTAAGCTGTGGTTCTTTACACACAGGCGAATGTAAAGTATAAAATTTCGTACCGGCATATATGTGAAATATAACTTACTTAGATGATATATTGTACAATAAATAAGGAATTTCATGGTAGTCGTAGATACATTTTTTTACTTCATACTAAAACTTTACATCCTTTGTCATATTACCTTTTTTAAAATATAAATTTTATGAGTATGATATAATCTAGAGAAATTAAACAAAAAAATGTCCCAACTTTGGAAAAATTTCCAGAAAACTGAATTTTAATTGAAGTTTCATCTTGCTTCGTCAGAAAATCCCATCAATTCGAGCGCCGCTAGAAATTTGGCTAATATTATTATGTGCTAGACATTGGTATTTAAACTATTGCATTAGAAAACGAATGTACATGGGTTCAAACATTATTTTGAACAGTGACTGCACTTGAACATTAATTATCACACATGTCATAAAGGTTATATGTTTGACATAATTTATATTCTTTGCCCAAAAATGAAATGTCCGTGGTGTTTTTTGTATTCTATCAAAAAAAAAAAAAAAAAAAAAAATCCAACGTCATACAAGTGACATGTTTTACATATACGGTAAATACTCACAAAGTCATTTTAAAAAAAAGTGTTTCTTAGATTTAATTTTTCAAATATAATTATTTCCACCCAGTTTTGTTTATTTTTTGTATACATTTCGAAAATGCCGTGTCTGGCATATACGAGGTGTGATCAAAAAATAAGATTAATTAATTTTTATAGCAGCAAGTACTGACGTTATATAAATTTTTTTTAACATCCTTGTTTATCGATTATCAGTTCTAAATAGAACTATAAATCGAGCGATGATAGAACATAACTGGAATGGTGATTACCCACTGGTAATCACTAAATATAATATATACTATTCATTAAAAGCTAAATAAATCTATATCTTAATTCTAAAATATTCTGTCGATTGAGTCTATACAAAGTCACTATTGTCAAGTAAGTTAAGGGCACACACATTAGGGTAATTTTCTAGGCGATGAATGTATTTATCACTGTATCGTACTATTTCCTCACGCACTGTGGGCACTTGAAGACTGCGATGTATGTCATCGTTACGCACGTACCACGGGGAAGCACTTATGGCTCGTAGCTTTTTAGACTGAAATCGTTGCAATATCTCAATATTGCTAACACTAGCAGTACCCCAAAGTTGAATACCATAAGTCCATACTGGTTTGATAACACTTTTATAAACTAGCACTTTGTTTCTTAAAGACAACTTTGATTTATGACCTAGAAGCCAATAGTATTTAGAAAACTTAACATTTAGTTGCTTGCGTTTAGTCCAAATATGTTTACGCCATGTTAGTTTTCAATCTAGATGCATACCTAGATATTTAGCTTCAGTAGCTAATGGTAACACTACATCATTCAAACTAACTGCAGGGCAGGTTCCTTTTCTCGTAGTAAATGTAACTTGCACTGATTTCGTTTCATTTACTCGAATACGCCATTTATGTAACCATTCCTGTATTCGACGCAGGCTAGATTGTAACTTTTGTGATGCAACATTTGGATCTTTATCAGTAGCTAGGATAGCAGTATCATCAGCAAATGTTGCAGTAGTATTTTCTTCATCAACCGGCAGATCTGCAGTATATATAAGATAAAGAATAGGCCCTAGAACACTACCTTGTGGTACACCGAAACGGACTGGAAACATTTCTGATATTTCACTCTGAAACTTTACATGAAAGTAACGATCTGACAAATAAGATTTCAGTATTAAGTAAAATGATTCGGGAATAATTATATAAATTTGAAATAATAAATCCAATAGCCTGATTCGTTGAGACTGTCAGTGCCACGTTAGAACAAGTTATGACGTACAGGCCAATTTCCAGAGTGGAAAGAGTGAGGTCGTGTATACCGTATCTGTCGCGCATCATGGATATCGAACAACGTATTACCATTAAAGGATATAACAAGATAAGCATAGTAAATTTGCCCCGCGACGAATTATTTTAATAATTATATTACCGGTATGGTAAGGCTGTAAGTAAGGCTAAATTCAAAAATGCATCACTGCTTGCATGAGGCAGAGTCAAAAGTTCAAAAACGCATCAGACGCATCACAACGAAAAACCAAAAGTTCATTTTTGCATTTGATGCGTCAAAACAATGCATCAAGAAATTTGGTGATGCCGGATGCGTGTCCAAGATGCATGCCATGTGTATAATGTAGAATTATAACTACTTGCCATATTATGTATGTTATGTATAGTGCGATTAGCGATAGTTTGCGCCTCGGGTATACTCGGATTTTTGGCCCTTTCCCTTAAAATTTATTCATGCACATGTGCAGTTAACTTTCAGCCGGCGCACACGCTATAAACATGATAATACGCCAAAATATATAAGGAAGGGGTCAAAAACCGAATATACTCGAGGCGCAAACTTTCACTAATCCTACTATAGGTATTAACACCAACAGGAATAATTCCGAAAAACCAATTGTTGAAAAGATAAATGTATACGTATTTACCTTTGATTAAAATTGTTTAAACCCATAGAGCACGAAATATTGCTGCAATATTGCAGCAATATTATTTGGAAATTTTGAAATATTGCAGACAATATTCCTGCAGTACTCCAGCAATATTCCTATAATCGCCCTGTTATATTGCTAGCAAGATTGAAGGAATATTGCACCGCAACATTGAGAAAAGATTGGCCTTGCAATATTGCAATAAAACTTTTTTTTAAAATTATATATAGTCAGTTCAAAGGTAAAACCCATTAAGTACAGTTTTCAGAGAAAACGATTCTAGTCACTAAGTGAATTGAACTTAGTGACTTAGAATCGTTTTCTCTGAAAACTGTACTTAATGAGTTTTACCTTTGAACTGACGATATATAATAGATATTTATTTATTTTATAGTTGATAATAAAAACGATACTAACTTTTACCAATAAAATTGGAAAGTTTAGTACTTGTTTCTATCTTGTCCGAAATTCGAATCAACCTTTGATATTACTGATTAGGTTAGCTAGTAATTTTTTTACTCCAAATTTAATTTTATAAATCTTTTTCGGGACTAAAAAAATAATTAGCCAACCTAATATTTACATGGATGGAAATAATATTTATTATCATTAATAAATTTTATAAAATTAACATCATTAATATTAAGTGTTAGAAATTTGAGGTTAACTGTAAAGTGCCCTGTAAACGATCAAATTTGTTTGTCAAACTTCATGTTTTCATCAAACAAGAGCTTAAACGATCAAACCAAAGTTCAAACAAATTTGACAAACTTGCCCGTAGTTTGTCACACTAGTGATCCCCATAAAATAATTTTATTAGATAAAACTTGGCCAAACATAGAATAAATAATGAAAATTACGGAAAAAAGGTTACTCGTACAGAGATTTGCAAAAACTTTGTCATATTTGCTATTCATTTCGGGGCAATTTAATAGAGCTTGTTTGACAAAAACAACAAACACCGCCGCTCACCTTCAAACTTGTTGGTCAAACACGTCAATCAAGTTGATCAAACAAGATTTTCATCAAACACGTCAAACACGTAGATTGTTTGACAAACGCGTCAAACAAAGCTGCATACTATCAAATAATTTGACAAACACGTAAAATTTGACAAACAATTTGATCGTTTACAGGGCACTTAAATAAATTTGTTAATAAAAGTACAGTTTAGTAGATTCTTTATTATTAAAAAAACGCCGTGAGCAGCGGAGCCCCATCACGGAAGTCGAATTTTTCCTTTCATCTTCGGTATTGAGTGTCTACAAGCGAAATATAATTGAAAGTCCACAAGCGATTTGTAATTTTGGTGGTTTCAAAACTGATGATGAGTGTCCGGTTGATCGGGGCTTTAAAAAAAGGTTTTAAGTTTTTAAGGGCTGAATCTCAGTAAATTTCAATTTTGTGCCGATAGCAGTTAACAGGGAAAAAGCCAACACAATTCGTACGAGGGCATTTCTATCCATGCTTATCCGCCAATTGCCTTTGTGTTTTATTTTTAAATATTAAAAAAGGAACTTAAATAGTAAACTGGAAGGCTTTTATGAAGATATTTTTTCTTTCCAAAAAAATTTAAAATTTCTATTTTATAAATAAAAAAAAATCCAAAATTCCTAATTTATAAATAAACAGTGACTTTAATAACATTTTCAAATTACTTAATATGTATGTATTTCATTTGTTAAAAAATTGTATTCACTTTTTTTTAAATTTTTTAAAATTACTATTCGCCTACTTGTATTTAGAATAAAAGTAATGCATTTAAAACACATTTAACAATAGCATTCAATTCCGATGTAAAAATGGAAGAAGTGGGGGGAAAAGTAATGTGGACTCCCTAAAAGGTACTAGCTGGATACTAACTGAATACACGTACAAAATTTCAGCCCTCTAGGTTTCCTTAGAGAGTCTCTAGACGTGTTAGAAAACAAGCAAAAAAATTAAGGAAATATTGGCGTAAAAATCGTGGGGGTAAGGGTTAAAAGTTGAAACCTCCAAAAAGCAGTGTCTGGCTATTAGCTTAACCTGTACACAAAATTTCAGCCCTCTAGGTTTATTTGGGAAGAATTTGACCCGAACGAAACTGTTAAAAAACAAGAAAAATCATGTTCTTTTTGATATAAAAATGGTGGGGGTAGGGGTTAAAAGTCGAGACCCCCAAAAGGCACACCCTTGATACTAACTCAATCCGAATACAAAATTTCAGCCCTCTAGGTTTATTTGGGTGACCTGTGCGAGTGGTACAAACTTCGAAAACGTCGAAAAAGCATGAAATTGTAGCTTAAAAATGAGGGGGGTGGGGGTAAAATATTAAAACCTCCAAAAAGCACAACCTAGGTACGAACTTTATCAACACACCAAATTTCAACCCTCTACGTTAATTCTGGGGGGCTGGGGGCCTGTTAGATCCAGCTAAAATTGTTTTTTCCCCCTGTACTCCCTCCAAATCATCTTAGGAAGCTGAATTTTGGATATGTTGTAGAAAATTCACCGAAACATTATTTTCAACCGGTTTGGAAAAGTTTTATTGTTTTACCGCCCCCACCACCCCCTTAAAAGTTGGGTCGGATCAAAAATTTTCCCAAAATTTGACCCCACTTTAATAGTATGAGGTGCCTCGAAAATGAGCCCCACTTACCAAATTTTATCTCTTAACTTCCATAGGGGGGCCCTACACAAATTAAAAGGTGGCGGGAATATATATATATATATATATATATATATATATATATATATATATATATATATATATATATATATATATATATCAGACATTTTTTTTCTACATATTCGTGTTCTACGGGCCCGAAAATGGATAGCGCCCCTACTCTCGCCTCTCGCCGTTCTTGTCGTATAGACTGTATAAGTCTAATTTTTTCAAGGAAAAATTTGACTAAAAACATATTCATCAGAAACAACTTAGCATTACAACTTCTTTTTGACATTGATGTCGAACGGGATTATATGTTATTAATACATATAACAAAAATATGTAAAAATATTTATCTTGTATACCTAACTCCTTCATAAATAAAATTAAATGAATTATCGTCAGTTCAAAGGTAAAATTCATTAAGTACAGTTTTCAGAGAAAACGATTCTAGTCACTAAGTTCAATTCACTTAGTGACTAGAATCGTTTGCTCTGAAAACTGTACTTAATGAGATTTACCTTTGAACTGACGATATGTTTTTTGGGTATAATAACAATAGTTGTACCGTTTTATTTCATCTATTGATTTGCCTTCATTTCTATAATATACTACATATTCCAAAATTTTGGACAGTTCTTATATATTTTTTGTAACATGACAATAACATTGAAACAATGTTACAAATGCAATATTACAAAGAAAAACTTGTTTTAAATTTGAAAAACTTGTTTTAAGTTTTAATTGCAAAGAAAAACTTGTTTTAAGTTTGAATCAGTAATAAATTCAAAGATTGCAGATAAATGAAAGAATATAAATAAAACAAAATATGAAATTAAATTTGAAAAACTTGTTTTAAGTTTTAATTGCAAAGAAAAACTTGTTTTAAGTTTGAATCAGTAATAAATTCAAAGATTGCAGATAAATGAAAGAATATAAATAAAACAAAATATGAAATTTTATTTCATTTTTTTTAAATATTGAAAATTACTATTTCCGTGTTTCGGGCGAAATATTAAAATTTGAAGATATTTGTTGCAAGTATCTTTTATAGGGCAAAATTAAATAGTCTTTTATAATGTTGTAAGTAACAGCTGATTGTGTAAATAATAAAAACGAAAAAATTATTGTCACGTGGGAATAACGATGTTTATCATTTAAAATCAACTCCAACTGATTCTTAATAATTTCAATATTTTTTTCATAATCATTACTGTCATCCTTACAGGCAAGTAGAGCTAAATTTAAGTGTTTACAGGCGGCACTTAAATGACCTTTAAAAAATTTAAATTTGCATTGGCTTCAGATTTATATCTAGCCAACAAATTTTCAATTTATGACCAGAAAGTCAACTTTAAATTGCTACTTGGAAACAACCACTTCAAATCATTTACTGAAAGTTCATTATTTCCAATATAAACTTTAATTTTTAAATTATTGTCCACAATCACACTCAATAGCACTTTAACACTATCATTTAAGTCTATATCTAAATTTAATCTAAAGAAAAACACAGTATTTTCCACAATTTAAGTTCCAATTCACCTGAAGCTCACTGGATAATTTTATTGGAAATTTATTTACGAAATCTTGGTAATTGGAGATTACATCTTCTTGCATAAAGGCTTCAATTGCTTCTTCGTGTCGTTTTGCAATAATTTCTCTTCGCTCTTCTGGTGGTTTCCTTACCGTATTTTTTGGCTGCGATAAATACGAAGGAAGATTATTAAATATGCGAGGTACTGCACCATCAACTAATTTTGGATATTTTAGTGGTATACGAGTACAATAGCCAGAGTTGTCTTTGAATGGTTGGTCAGTAATAATATCCGAAGGATGGAAATGTTTAGCACACACCACTGAAGTTGTTGGATTCCAGTTTTTACGGGGAATTGCTTTTAACCAAACACTTTTCATTTCATTTTTAGAAAACGAAAAAGTTGACACTGGATCTTTATTTTTAAGTGAGCTGTCGTAGTTTGATTTGCATCCTGGTACACAACAACGACGAGGCATCTAAAAGAAAAAATATAATTTAAAATTAATATAAGTACACAATTTTATTACTAAATAAATCAAATTATATATTTTTTAAAAACAGTTGGCTGTAACATTTAATAAAAAATTAAAATTTAAAATGGCAAAAGTTTTATGGAATAAAAATCTTCACAAACAAAGCATCTATTATATAAAAGAGAAATACCACTCATTCACTCACTCATCTATATAGAAATCTCCAAAACTACAATAGCTACAAACTTGAAATTTGGCATGTAGGTCCCTATTGGGTCGTAGGCGCTCGCTAAGAACGGGTTTTGCAAAATTTTTTGTCTAACCGTCGAAATTTACGAAAAACCGTAAGATATTAATTTTTTATTACTGTAATACAGCAGTCTGTGGCCAATTTATCAAAAAATCGTAAAAATTTTAGATAGTTGCTAAGTAATTGTAATTTGAGATTTTTGAATATAAGTATTAATAAATATTCCTAGAGATACTATCAATAATATTTTTACCTGTGACTACTATGAAATTACTTATTTACTGTGCAAAATACTATTTGTATCCAACATGGTTTTATTGGGATATTGTAATAATTTGAAATTTTGTAACCAAATATTTTACTAATTTATCATAGAAGATGAAGGATTAAAAATAATAATTCAACATTCTTCCGTAGAATAAATTTTCTTTATTTTCTCTATAAAAGATACCGAAAAATTTTTGGAAAAAAGAGAAAATAAAGAAGCAGTTTATTCTACGGAAGAATGTAGAATTATTATTTTTAAACCTTCATCTCCTATGATAAATTAGTAAAATATTTGGGAATCTTAGGTTAAAAAATTTCAAACTATTTGTATCCTTTAAAGAAAATAGACAACTGGACTGTCCAGTTATCATCAATTGGCATGTGTGTCTGCTCTTCTCAGCAAATTCCATAAAGATGAAATTTCCATCGGGCCGGGCTCGGTCATCCTGATATTAAAAATGAAATATGGACTTTACTTATCTGTCTTCAGTAGTTTCGAGAAAACGGTAGCAGGTATCAAAAAAATGATATAACAAAACTATAGGTAAAATTGGTATAAGAATCCAAAATAAAGACGATCAAAGTTGAAGTTATCCTGTAGGACCTGAGAACCCCCAAGAAAGCCTAAAGTAAGCAACTGGACGTATCATTACCAAATTTTTGGCTCTCCAAAGAAACCCAAAATAAATGGCTGAACGAATCTTGACAAAATTTTTCTCAAATAGTACTGTGTTTCTGAAAAACGACATGAGGATACCCCCCCCCCCGTGAGCTTTGCGGACCCAAATAAACGACCAAACGGATCTTATCCAAATTTTTCTCAAATATTACAGAGATTCCGAAATAAATTAATATTTTTTTTTTTTTTTTAACATCCTCGTTTATCGATTATCAGTTCTAAATAGAACTATAAATCGAGCGATGATAGAACATAACGGGAATGGTGATTACCGACTGGTAATCACTCAAAATAAATTATATACTAAATATAATATACTATACATTAAAAGCTAAATAAATCTATATCTTAATTCTAAAATATTCTGTCGATTGAGTCTATACAAAGAGTCACTATTGTCAAGTAAGTTAAGGGCACACACATTAGGGTGATTTTCTAGGCGATGAATGTATTTATCACTGTATCGTACTATTTCCTCACGAACTGTGGGCACTTGAAGACTGCGATGTATGTCATCGTTACGCACGTACCACGGGGAAGCACTTATGGCTCGTAGCACTTTAGACTGAAATCGTTGCAATATCTCAATATTGCTAACACTAGCCGTACCCCAAAGTTGAATACCATAAGTCCATACTGGTTTGATAACACTTTTATAAACTAGAACTTTGTTTCTTAAAGATAACTTTGATTTACGACCTAGAAGCCAATAGTACTTAGAAAACTTAACATTTAGTTGCTTACGTTTAGTCCAAATATGTTTACGCCATGTTAGTTTTCTATCTAGATGTATACCTAGATATTTAGCTTCAGTTGCTAATGGTAACACTACATCATTCAAACTAACTGCAGGGCAGGTACCTTTTCTCGTAGTAAATGTAACTTGCACTGATTTCGTTTCATTTACTCGAATACGCCATTTATGTAACCATTCCTGTATTCGACGCAAGCTAGATTGTAACTTTTGTGATGCAACATTTGGATCTTCATCAGTAGCTAGGATAGCAGTATCATCAGCAAATGTTGCAGTAGTATTTTCTTCATCAACCGGCAGATCTGCAGTATATATAAGATAAAGAATAGGCCCTAGAACACTACCTTGTGGTACACCGGAACGGACTGGAAACATTTCTGATATTTCACTCTGAAACTTTACATGAAAGTAACGATCAGACAAATAAGATTTCAGTATTAAGTAGAATGATTCAGGAATATTTTTCCTTAATTTATACAATAAGCCAGTATGCCACACTTTGTCAAATGCTTGACTCACGTCGAGAAAAGCTGCTGTACAATATTTTTTTTCTTGAAAAGAGCGGTTGATCGTATTGACTACACGATGAACTTGTTCGACGGTTGAATGTTTTGCGCGAAAACCAAACTGATGATCTGGAATAATTTTAAGGTCATCGAGGACTCGATGCAGTCTTCTGAGAAATAACTTTTCGAACATTTTGGATAAAACGGGGAGTAAACTGATTGGTCTGTACGACGTCACCTCATTTACTGGCTTCCCCGGCTTTTGTATTAAGATGATTTGAGCTAATTTCCAAACAGCAGGGAAATATTTTAGCCTTAAAATGGCATTAAAAATTAAATTTATCATCATAATACCTTTATTAGGCAATTCTCTTAGAATCCTAACTGTGACAAGATCATAGCCAGGAGTTTTCTTTATATTTAATTCATTCCAGATCAATCTTTTAATTTCCTTTGGCGAAAAAGGTTCAACTGGGACAGTTGGCTCTGAAGATGCTTCTAAAAGTTGAGTTTCTTCAATATTTAAGTTGTCTCCGTGATTGGGTTGAAAAATTTCAGATAGAGTTTCAGCAAAAAGTTCTGCCTTTTCTCGTGCACTTTTTGCCCAGCTTCCATTATTTCCACGAAGTGGTGGTATTTGTTGTTGTGGCTGTTTAATGTGCTTAGTAGCTTTCCAGAGGGAGTAGTCAGATGCTTCAGTTGGGCAAAGATTTTCGAGATAATCTTCAATAGCATCCTGTTTTAATTTATTCAGTAATCTCTTTAACTTTTGGGATATTCTGTTAAAACGATTTTTGTCTCCTGGAAACCTGGTTTGTTGCCATATTCTTCTTAGCCTCCGTTTTTCTAAAATCAAGCCCTTAACTGTATCTGGTGAGGTAACTTTGACACCTGAGTTATTGACAATGTCTGGAGTGGATTCACAAGCAGCAGATTGAATGATATTAGTAAAATTTACCACTGCCTGATCTAATTCTAATTCTGATTTTAAGGATGTTCTTAAGGTAATTTTTTTGTCAATATAACTTCGAAAGTAATCCCAGTCCGTGTGCTTATTGAACAGAACAGGTGTTTTCTCTTTATGGATTAATTTAGTGCTAACTGTAAGCAGAACAGGTGAATGGTCCGATGATAAGTCAAAACACGACTTTATCTCCATGTATCTATTAGACATATTTTTCGTAACAAATAGGTCCAACAAATCTGGAATTTTATTTAAATCAGATGGCCAATAAGTTGGTTCACCCGTAGATAGATGATTCAGATTGCTGTCATCGATAACTTTTAGAAGATTTCTACCTTTAGGGTTGATGAGCCTAGAACCCCAATGCGTGTGCTTAGCATTGTAGTCACCGCCTGAGATAAATCGATTTCCAAGGATGTTGAAAAAATTTTGAAACATATCCTGGCTGATTGCATATCTTGGAGGACAATACACAGCGGAAAAAGTTATTGGTCCAATCCAATCTTCCACCACTACGCTTGTTGCTTGAAGGTAATCTTCGTTATATTTTTGTAGCTCGTGATGCTTTAAGTTGTTTTTAATTATAATCGCTGTACCACCGTGGCCTCTACCACTAGGATGTTTCGTATCATACACAGTATAGTTTCTTATTTTAATATAACTTCTCTGAGTAAATCTCGTTTCAGATATTAGGGCTATGTCTATGTCATGATCTTGAAGGAATGTTTCAAGTTCCAGACGACGGTTTAATAAACCATTTGCATTCCATAAAACGATATTTATGGATAGAGCCATTTTATTTCATTTTAGCAACCAGCGCTGTTAATAGATTAACCATCACGCTATTTTGTTTCATAAGATCTCGAAACATTTCTTTCAGCTCCGAAAATGACTGCTTCATAAAAGCGATTAAATCTTGGTTTGTATTATGTTCAGTGGCGGCTTCAATAATGTTAGTGGAGGGCAAATCTCCAACTGCTTGTGCATAGGTGAAGTTTTCTCTCACGTAGTTCGGAGATGGAGCTCGTGAGATCAAGTTGGATTCAGTAGGCTGCTTTCTTCTTAATGGGGGATAACGTTTTTCTAAAAGTTTTTTGTAAACGATACAACCTTTATAATTTGCTGGATGATTTTCACCACAGTTAACACAAACAGCAGGGATATCTCTGCTTTTTTTCTCGCACGCACTTGTCTGATGATTTCCAGTACACTTTACACATCTATAAATACGTCCACAGTTGTTTTGGGTGTGACCAAATCTCTGGCATCTTTTACATTGCGGAATTTCCCTTTTTTTATTAGGTGGTTCAAATTTTACAATTTTATTTCCCATTTTTGTGACCTGGTAAATTGATTTGTTATTTTCATTATTCTTCAGATCAATAAAGAACAAAGGTAAAGGTTCTTTTGTTTTAGCATGTTTTATATTGGATACGTTTTCTACAACGTATCCAAGTTCGACAAGATCAGCGGCTATTTCTTCTTGTGTGGTGGAGTGATGAACATTCCTCAAAACAACTCGAAATGGTAGTTCTTGTCTTAAGCGATGAGTGTAATAATTTACATTACGTGATTTAAAATATGTGATCAACGCGCGGTATGTAGAAACATCTACTGGTATAATTTTTATTTGCTTATTCATAACTTTAAACAAGCATTTATTAGTAAAGCCATTCGAATTTAGTTCCTGCTCAAATAATTTAAAATTAATAACATTTGTTACAAAAATAGGTTGCACAGGTTCTTTTTTATCTTTGGACTTGAAATTTGGCATGTAGGTCCCTATTGGGTCGTAGGCGCTCGCTAAGAACGGGTTTTGCAAAATTTTTTGTCTAACCGTCAAAATTTACGAAAAACCGTAAGATATTAATTTTTTATTACTGTAATACAGCAGTCTGTGGCCAATTTATCAAAAAATTGTAAAAATTTTAGATAGTTGCTAAGTAATTGTAATTTGAGATTTTTGAATATAAGTATTAAAAAATATTCCTAGAGATACTATCAATAATATTTTTACCTGTGACTACTATGAAATTACTTATTTACTGTGCAAAATACTATTTGTATCCAATATGGTTTTATTGGGATATTGTAATAATCTGAAATTTTGTAACCAAATATTTTACTAATTTATCATAGAAGATGAAGGATTAAAAATAATAATTCAACATTCTTCCGTAGAATAAATTTTCTTTATTTTCTCTATAAAAGATACCGAAAAATTTTTGGAAAAAAGAGAAAATAAAGAAGCAGTTTATTCTACGGAAGAATGTAGAATTATTATTTTTAAACCTTCATCTCCTATGATAAATTAGTAAAATATTTGGGAATCTTAGGTTAAAAAATTTCAAACTATTTGTATCCTTTAAAGAAAATAGACAACTGGACTGTCCAGTTATCATCAATTGGCATGTGTGTCTGCTCTTCTCAGCAAATTCCATAAAGATGAAATTTCCATCGGGCCGGGCTCGGTCATCCTGATATTAAAAATGAAATATGGACTTTACTTATCTGTCTTCAGTAGTTTCGAGAAAACGGTAGCAGGTATCAAAAAAATGATATAACAAAACTATAGGTAAAATTGGTATAAGAATCCAAAATAAAGACGATCAAAGTTGAAGTTATCCTGTAGGACCTGAGAACCCCCAAGAAAGCCTAAAGTAAGCAACTGGACGTATCATTACCAAATTTTTGGCTCTCCAAAGAAACCCAAAATAAATGGCTGAACGAATCTTGACAAAATTTTTCTCAAATAGTACTGTGTTTCTGAAAAACGACATGAGGATACCCCCCCCCCCCCGTGAGCTTTGCGGACCCAAATAAACGACCAAACGGATCTTATCCAAATTTTTCTCAAATATTACAGAGATTCCGAAATAAATTAATATTTTTTTTTTTTTTTTAACATCCTCGTTTATCGATTATCAGTTCTAAATAGAACTATAAATCGAGCGATGATAGAACATAACGGGAATGGTGATTACCGACTGGTAATCACTCAAAATAAATTATATACTAAATATAATATACTATACATTAAAAGCTAAATAAATCTATATCTTAATTCTAAAATATTCTGTCGATTGAGTCTATACAAAGAGTCACTATTGTCAAGTAAGTTAAGGGCACACACATTAGGGTGATTTTCTAGGCGATGAATGTATTTATCACTGTATCGTACTATTTCCTCACGAACTGTGGGCACTTGAAGACTGCGATGTATGTCATCGTTACGCACGTACCACGGGGAAGCACTTATGGCTCGTAGCACTTTAGACTGAAATCGTTGCAATATCTCAATATTGCTAACACTAGCCGTACCCCAAAGTTGAATACCATAAGTCCATACTGGTTTGATAACACTTTTATAAACTAGAACTTTGTTTCTTAAAGATAACTTTGATTTACGACCTAGAAGCCAATAGTACTTAGAAAACTTAACATTTAGTTGCTTACGTTTAGTCCAAATATGTTTACGCCATGTTAGTTTTCTATCTAGATGTATACCTAGATATTTAGCTTCAGTTGCTAATGGTAACACTACATCATTCAAACTAACTGCAGGGCAGGTACCTTTTCTCGTAGTAAATGTAACTTGCACTGATTTCGTTTCATTTACTCGAATACGCCATTTATGTAACCATTCCTGTATTCGACGCAAGCTAGATTGTAACTTTTGTGATGCAACATTTGGATCTTCATCAGTAGCTAGGATAGCAGTATCATCAGCAAATGTTGCAGTAGTATTTTCTTCATCAACCGGCAGATCTGCAGTATATATAAGATAAAGAATAGGCCCTAGAACACTACCTTGTGGTACACCGGAACGGACTGGAAACATTTCTGATATTTCACTCTGAAACTTTACATGAAAGTAACGATCAGACAAATAAGATTTCAGTATTAAGTAGAATGATTCAGGAATATTTTTCCTTAATTTATACAATAAGCCAGTATGCCACACTTTGTCAAATGCTTGACTCACGTCGAGAAAAGCTGCTGTACAATATTTTTTTTCTTGAAAAGAGCGGTTGATCGTATTGACTACACGATGAACTTGTTCGACGGTTGAATGTTTTGCGCGAAAACCAAACTGATGATCTGGAATAATTTTAAGGTCATCGAGGACTCGATGCAGTCTTCTGAGAAATAACTTTTCGAACATTTTGGATAAAACGGGGAGTAAACTGATTGGTCTGTACGACGTCACCTCATTTACTGGCTTCCCCGGCTTTTGTATTAAGATGATTTGAGCTAATTTCCAAACAGCAGGGAAATATTTTAGCCTTAAAATGGCATTAAAAATTAAATTTATCATCATAATACCTTTATTAGGCAATTCTCTTAGAATCCTAACTGTGACAAGATCATAGCCAGGAGTTTTCTTTATATTTAATTCATTCCAGATCAATCTTTTAATTTCCTTTGGCGAAAAAGGTTCAACTGGGACAGTTGGCTCTGAAGATGCTTCTAAAAGTTGAGTTTCTTCAATATTTAAGTTGTCTCCGTGATTGGGTTGAAAAATTTCAGATAGAGTTTCAGCAAAAAGTTCTGCCTTTTCTCGTGCACTTTTTGCCCAGCTTCCATTATTTCCACGAAGTGGTGGTATTTGTTGTTGTGGCTGTTTAATGTGCTTAGTAGCTTTCCAGAGGGAGTAGTCAGATGCTTCAGTTGGGCAAAGATTTTCGAGATAATCTTCAATAGCATCCTGTTTTAATTTATTCAGTAATCTCTTTAACTTTTGGGATATTCTGTTAAAACGATTTTTGTCTCCTGGAAACCTGGTTTGTTGCCATATTCTTCTTAGCCTCCGTTTTTCTAAAATCAAGCCCTTAACTGTATCTGGTGAGGTAACTTTGACACCTGAGTTATTGACAATGTCTGGAGTGGATTCACAAGCAGCAGATTGAATGATATTAGTAAAATTTACCACTGCCTGATCTAATTCTAATTCTGATTTTAAGGATGTTCTTAAGGTAATTTTTTTGTCAATATAACTTCGAAAGTAATCCCAGTCCGTGTGCTTATTGAACAGAACAGGTGTTTTCTCTTTATGGATTAATTTAGTGCTAACTGTAAGCAGAACAGGTGAATGGTCCGATGATAAGTCAAAACACGACTTTATCTCCATGTATCTATTAGACATATTTTTCGTAACAAATAGGTCCAACAAATCTGGAATTTTATTTAAATCAGATGGCCAATAAGTTGGTTCACCCGTAGATAGATGATTCAGATTGCTGTCATCGATAACTTTTAGAAGATTTCTACCTTTAGGGTTGATGAGCCTAGAACCCCAATGCGTGTGCTTAGCATTGTAGTCACCGCCTGAGATAAATCGATTTCCAAGGATGTTGAAAAAATTTTGAAACATATCCTGGCTGATTGCATATCTTGGAGGACAATACACAGCGGAAAAAGTTATTGGTCCAATCCAATCTTCCACCACTACGCTTGTTGCTTGAAGGTAATCTTCGTTATATTTTTGTAGCTCGTGATGCTTTAAGTTGTTTTTAATTATAATCGCTGTACCACCGTGGCCTCTACCACTAGGATGTTTCGTATCATACACAGTATAGTTTCTTATTTTAATATAACTTCTCTGAGTAAATCTCGTTTCAGATATTAGGGCTATGTCTATGTCATGATCTTGAAGGAATGTTTCAAGTTCCAGACGACGGTTTAATAAACCATTTGCATTCCATAAAACGATATTTATGGATAGAGCCATTTTATTTCATTTTAGCAACCAGCGCTGTTAATAGATTAACCATCACGCTATTTTGTTTCATAAGATCTCGAAACATTTCTTTCAGCTCCGAAAATGACTGCTTCATAAAAGCGATTAAATCTTGGTTTGTATTATGTTCAGTGGCGGCTTCAATAATGTTAGTGGAGGGCAAATCTCCAACTGCTTGTGCATAGGTGAAGTTTTCTCTCACGTAGTTCGGAGATGGAGCTCGTGAGATCAAGTTGGATTCAGTAGGCTGCTTTCTTCTTAATGGGGGATAACGTTTTTCTAAAAGTTTTTTGTAAACGATACAACCTTTATAATTTGCTGGATGATTTTCACCACAGTTAACACAAACAGCAGGGATATCTCTGCTTTTTTTCTCGCACGCACTTGTCTGATGATTTCCAGTACACTTTACACATCTATAAATACGTCCACAGTTGTTTTGGGTGTGACCAAATCTCTGGCATCTTTTACATTGCGGAATTTCCCTTTTTTTATTAGGTGGTTCAAATTTTACAATTTTATTTCCCATTTTTGTGACCTGGTAAATTGATTTGTTATTTTCATTATTCTTCAGATCAATAAAGAACAAAGGTAAAGGTTCTTTTGTTTTAGCATGTTTTATATTGGATACGTTTTCTACAACGTATCCAAGTTCGACAAGATCAGCGGCTATTTCTTCTTGTGTGGTGGAGTGATGAACATTCCTCAAAACAACTCGAAATGGTAGTTCTTGTCTTAAGCGATGAGTGTAATAATTTACATTACGTGATTTAAAATATGTGATCAACGCGCGGTATGTAGAAACATCTACTGGTATAATTTTTATTTGCTTATTCATAACTTTAAACAAGCATTTATTAGTAAAGCCATTCGAATTTAGTTCCTGCTCAAATAATTTAAAATTAATAACATTTGTTACAAAAATAGGTTGCACAGGTTCTTTTTTATCTTTGGACTTGAAATTTGGCATGTAGGTCCCTATTGGGTCGTAGGCGCTCGCTAAGAACGGGTTTTGCAAAATTTTTTGTCTAACCGTCAAAATTTACGAAAAACCGTAAGATATTAATTTTTTATTACTGTAATACAGCAGTCTGTGGCCAATTTATCAAAAAATTGTAAAAATTTTAGATAGTTGCTAAGTAATTGTAATTTGAGATTTTTGAATATAAGTATTAAAAAATATTCCTAGAGATACTATCAATAATATTTTTACCTGTGACTACTATGAAATTACTTATTTACTGTGCAAAATACTATTTGTATCCAATATGGTTTTATTGGGATATTGTAATAATCTGAAATTTTGTAACCAAATATTTTACTAATTTATCATAGAAGATGAAGGATTAAAAATAATAATTCAACATTCTTCCGTAGAATAAATTTTCTTTATTTTCTCTATAAAAGATACCGAAAAATTTTTGGAAAAAAGAGAAAATAAAGAAGCAGTTTATTCTACGGAAGAATGTAGAATTATTATTTTTAAACCTTCATCTCCTATGATAAATTAGTAAAATATTTGGGAATCTTAGGTTAAAAAATTTCAAACTATTTGTATCCTTTAAAGAAAATAGACAACTGGACTGTCCAGTTATCATCAATTGGCATGTGTGTCTGCTCTTCTCAGCAAATTCCATAAAGATGAAATTTCCATCGGGCCGGGCTCGGTCATCCTGATATTAAAAATGAAATATGGACTTTACTTATCTGTCTTCAGTAGTTTCGAGAAAACGGTAGCAGGTATCAAAAAAATGATATAACAAAACTATAGGTAAAATTGGTATAAGAATCCAAAATAAAGACGATCAAAGTTGAAGTTATCCTGTAGGACCTGAGAACCCCCAAGAAAGCCTAAAGTAAGCAACTGGACGTATCATTACCAAATTTTTGGCTCTCCAAAGAAACCCAAAATAAATGGCTGAACGAATCTTGACAAAATTTTTCTCAAATAGTACTGAGTTTCTGAAAAACGACATGAGGATAACCCCCCCCCCCGTGAGCTTTGCGGACCCAAAAAACCCTCCAAATAAACGACCAAACGGATCTTATCCAAATTTTTCTCAAATATTACAGAGATTCCGAAATAAATTAATGTGAATTCTGAAATATTCTCCAGACCCTGGGATCTCAAAATGTCTCACAAATTACAGTTCTCTTGAAATTGTCACTATGCATATCTAACTACCTACGATAAGATCTCAAGGTATGGAAATTAGACATGTTATTGAAATATGAATATAGCCAATTCAGAATATTTGATTTGAAATTAAGGTGAAGTTGGAATGAATCATCCAGCGCTATCGAATTAAACAACTCTATACTCTAATTAAACCACTTGACTCATTTTGATAAAATTTTATGAAAATTAGACGTACTATAAAAATATGAATATGACTTGAAAATATGAATAATATTTTTGTGTCGTCGAGCGAGCGAAGCGAAGCACATAAGGAACTGATTTTGTACAAAATTTCAAAATATCAAATTTAAATGGACGTGTGGTCACATTGTCCGTCAGTTACATCAAACAGAGAGCGAATTAAAAAACTGAAGAAATTTGACAATTTTTACTCAAGTACTGTTGAGATCTCTGTGAAAGATGAAACTGACGTTAAAATGATTTCCTGGGGCCTTGGTGCCTTGAAGGGCCTAAAATAGAAGCAATTCTATTATAAGACTGTTGGTATAGTAACTATACTAAGTTCTTACGGTGCGGAAATTAGCCATGCTAATAAAATATGAAGATAGTCATTTTAGAGTCATTGGGCGAGCAGGGTCAAGTGCTATAAATAATTGATTTTGCACAGAATTTTGGAATATATGATTGAATTGACCTATATAAATTTTACCTATAATTCAGATAATTTTATGCAAGTGAAACCGCGGGTCTCAGCTATATGCATATATACATATATATATATATATATATATATATATATATATATATATATATATATATATATATATACATATATACATATATATATATATATATATATATATATATATATATATATATATATATATATATATTTTAAGATCATTGGACGAACGGAGCGAAACACTAGAAGAAACTGATTTTATAAAGAAATTTAGAATATTTAATTTAAATGTAAAGTGACATCAAAATTAACCCCCAGCACTATCTAATAGAATTAAGATTAAACGGTTGGATTTTGAAAATATTTTATGAAAATTAAATATGCTATGGAAATATGAATACGGTTAATTTAGGGTTATTAGGCGAGAATTATGCTCAGAATTTTAGAATATCAAATTTGAATGAACCTCGAGGTCAGAATTGTCCGTCAAGGCCATCAAATAAGTCCCAAATTAATTGTGATATTAAAATTGTCCCCTGCTATCTTGGTGCCCCAAGCAAGGCTTAAAATGGAAATACTCCTAAAACTACTTATTGATACGGGTACCTATCTAGCTACATAAGGGTGCGGAATTTAGCCATGCTATTGAAATATGCAGATTGCTACTTTAAAATCGTTTGACGAGCGGAGCCAGGTATTATTTCCGAATATCTAATTTAAAATTGATCATTTGACCAATAGTTAAGATAATTTTACGTGGGTGAAACCACGGGTCACAGCTAGTAACCTATATTAGGTTATGTATTTTTTTGTAAAATATAAATAAATACTTACTCTTTTATGGTATGATGAGAAAAAAGCACAAAAATTATTCAGTTTATTATACTGTAACAAATATGTATATAAAACTGAAATTATAAAACCACTTTTATTAATAAAACAATATAAAAAAATAACTTGTAACATACACTTGTAAAGTACAAGAAACATTGATATCACCCACGCCAACAAGCCTAGCTCATATATGTATTATAACTATGTATATGGCCAATCCCTATAAGAGGCAGTGGTTCCGATGAAGTGAGACGGATAGACATCGGGTAGAGGCACTTCAGTTGTTTTGCGCAGATGCATCAATTAGTGTTTACCATGTTTACTGTTCAGATTGGTTCATATTACCACCAAAAAAGTCGCATTTGCGCAAAACGAACAAAATACTTCCAAATCTGCACCGTGATGTTGGGACGTTTTTTTCATATCCATAGAGCAACTTCATATCCATTTGGCTATATATGTATACTACATATATGGCCTAGCTACAAAAAGGATATCGGACTACCTCCAGTGTTGCCAAACTTCTTACAACACGGCTTGTAAAGTATTGGCGACGCAAAGATTCTCACTCGCGCCTCTGGTGGTAAAATTAGAACTAGCATCGAGTAAAAATATACGTATACGATTAATGGATGATATAAAATCATAGAACACTAGAAGCCAACTAATATCAAAAAAGTGTAATTCGCTTGGAGTCATTTGTAAGCCTGTCACAGCTTAAGTCATGTAGTCAGTCGCTGTCCGTCACCGAACACACAGTGCATTATATTCATATATGTAGTATACATACCGCAAACAGTGTGTATCTACACGAATAGAGTGGGGAGATTTACGTCACAAACTCATTACAAGTGGAACAGAGACATAGACAATCTAGTTTGACCCCTTGTATAAAATCTAGTGATCCGAGCATAATTTGTATAGTACCTTTTTCTATCAACAAATTAAATGTATACAAAAATTTTTACTTGATACAGCTTCTAATTTAAAAAACCAGGAGCGCTCGCGTAATCTTTGCGTCGCCAATAGGAGGCATGCTAATATATCCTCTTGAGTCCGGACCGTTAAAAAAAAAAAGAAGTAATAAAGTCCTGACACGTTATTTTGTCCACCTACGTGCACATTTTTTTTCATAATACCAAATCTTTATTTTTTCGTAAATTAATTTATTTTAAAGTTTATTCAACTACTTATATACATTTTAAAGTATTTAATGCGCACAAATGTACTTTTTTATGTTGATTCAGGTGTACGTACGCTCGTGTTAAAATTTGGTAAGTGGGAATTTATAAACAGTAAATTTAATTAATTAATTAAGTGGTTTCTTGAAATTTCTGTACAATAAATATTAAATTACTGAAAAGTGTGATATCTAAAGATAGTTTTAAAATAAATTCAAATTATTATTGTTATTTAGCGAGGTTAATATATCCTTTTTTTAAATGTGTTCATTTGAGGACATTAGGAATTAAGCACAGATTTGCGTATAATTGCATACCTACATACTTGCACAAACTTGTAATTTTTAAATATATTATTGTTGCATTTAACGATAAAATTAATAATAATTTAAAATTAATAATTAATAATAATGTTAATTTTTTCAGTTACGTTAAGATTTTAAAGAAGTTATGGCTTTTAAAAATCTTACCGCGGACGAAATATTAACAATAATAGAAATGGTAATACATCTGAATTTGAAGACGACGATGAAGATTTTTACGGGATTAATTGGGAAAGAATTAAGGTTGTAGAAATGCCTTTTAAAGAAAGCTACTTGGAAAATGATGATTATGAATTTGTTTGTGAGGAATGTAAAGAAAATGTTACAATAAATGAAATCGACAATGAAAATAATAGGAAGCGTCCAAAGGAAACACAAAATAAAAGAGGTCAAAAACGACAAAAGGTAACTTGGAGGAAAACTGATGAATTTAATGTAAAAAAATGTCACAAACAAAAGCAGGAAAATTTTGCATTTTCAAATGATAGAACTAACTGGACACCCAGCCAGTATTTCAAGGAATACACAAGCGATACATGCATCGAAAATATACAGATGTGTACAAATATTCGTTCAGTGCAAGCAACTGGCAAATCAATCAATGTTAGTATCATTGAAATAAAGAAATTTATCGGTATACTTATATTAATGTCAACTCTGGGATACCCAAGGTTGAAAATGTTTTGGGCAAAGTCAACCAAAGTTTTGGCAATATGTAGGGCAATGAGCCGAGATCGATTTTTTGAAATTAAAAAGTACTTGAAGGTAGTAAATGACTTAGATATACCAGATGAAATAAAAAATTATGATAAACTATGGAAAGTGCGACCCTTTTTGGAATCAATCAGAAGTACATGTTTAAAACTTAATCGGGATGAAAATATGGCTATTGATGAGCAAATAATTCCATTCACAGGACGTTTCGAGTGTCGTCAATTTGTACCGAATAAACCAAACCCGGTTGGTCTAAAAAATTTTGTTTTAGCCAATAAAAATGGTTTGGTTTTAGATTTTCATATTTACCAAGGAAAAAATTATACATTTGAAAATATTAATTCTTCCTTCAATGTAGGAGAAGCAGCTATTCTAAAATTATCGGAAACTGTCCCCCCTGGTTCATCTCTCTATTTTGACAGATATTTCACGACAGAAAAATTATTGGTGGAATTACTAAATCGCTCTATACTTTCTACAGGGACCATCATGAAAAAATATATTCCGAAGGGCATTACATTTACTGAAGATAAATTTATGAAAATTTATAGAGGTATTTCTGAACAATTTGTCAAAGAAAATCCAAAAATATCCATTGTAAAATGGTATGATAATCGGGCAATATTTTTAATGTCTACGGAATGGGGCAAACTACAAGAGGATACGTGCAGACGTTGGTCAAAATTTTATAATCAATTTATTAATATTAATAGACCGAAGATTGTTAAAGAGTATAATGATTACATGGGTGGCGTAGATCTCAATGACAGGATGATTAGCTATTATAGAAACAAAACAAGAACCAACAGATGGACCAGCAGAGTAATTTATCATTTTATTGATTTAGCTGTAACAAATTCATGGATATTATATCGTGATGACTGTATTAAAAAAAAAATTCCAAATCACAATATCTTACAATTAATAGATTTTCGTATGGAACTTAGTGAAGAATTATTAGAAAGCGCACTTGAAGATGATATCACAGATAGTAACGATGAGGAATTCACTATCTACTCCGATGGTAGACGCCAATGCTTGCCTCCCGTTAGTATTAGAAAAAAGGGGGCAGTTCATCTCCCCGAAATGGTAGATCAGAGATTTTCAAATCGCTGTCGGCAAAAAGGCTGCAAAGCCAAAAGTAGAGTCAGATGTGTAAAGTGTAATGTTTTCCTATGTTTAAAGACGAAACATAATTGCTTCTTTTTATTTCATACAACATAATCTTATCTAATACAATACGTAATGAAATAAAACATATGTAATTTATGTATACAATTTATTCTGTGATTTAAACATAAATATTGGGTATTTATTTCTTTTTAATTTTGATATAAATATATTTATGATTATGAGTTATGACATTTAATTGTGATTTTTTGATATAGTAACATAATATGTATTTTATTTTATGATTTTTAATACTATTTATTTTGTAATTTTTGATATCTAATGGGTGATACTTATTTATTAATTTTATGTATAGAGTACTGATGTACTCATATAAGGACATATTTTGTTTTTTCAATAAAATTTATAAAAAATCTTGTACTGAGTAATTAATGTTATTTTCTTATTTCGGATATTACAAAGATTAAATTTTAAATGAAAATTTCCAATATGGAAACAACTTTTTTTTCCCCGGACTTTATGACTACAAAAATTTTGTGTACAGTAATGGACATTAGTACCCACGAGGATATCAGATATTCAGATATTATAATACTACGATATTATCCTCGAATGGGAATGTGAACGAAAAAAAGTATTAGTATGAATATATCAACAATATTATAATATATTAGTATGAATTTAGCAACATATTAGTAAAGTAATGAAAACGATATGTACATGCATATAATGTATTGTATTCTGTGAACGATATAAAAACCTTTACCAAGGGGACAAACTAGGTGGTCTATGTCTCTGTTCCACTTGTAATGAGTTTGTGACGTAAAATCTCTCCCACCATGTGTGTAGGTACACATCGCTTGCAATTGTGTTAGTTTGTTGTTTGTCTTTGTGTACGTACTCACACATACCACCAAAACACACGTATTATGGGGCAGACCAAGCTGTCCAATTTAAGTAACAATGGTGTTCATTGTTAACACAATGCAGTGTGTGTTCGGCGACGGACACTGGCTGACTACCTGCCTTAAGCTGTGACTGGTATACAAATGACTCCACGCGAATTACACTTTTTTTATATTAGTTGGCTTCTAGTGTTCTATGACCTTTACATACACACCGACACACCTATGCATACAAATATAACCCGTATCAACCCCAGTTCTTAGCAAAGATAACTATATTAAACTAAAGCCGCTGCTACACGATGCTACGAACACCTTCCAACATTCGACGTTGGATGGTTCATAGCATCGTGTAGCCGTTGTTCGAACCTACGAGTGTCCAATGTCGAGCGTCAAACATTCGCATTTGGTCGTGTCCCGTTCGATGTCGGTATTTTTACACCGAGTCAAAGGGGTGCTTCGAACGTTTGAAGGTCAGTGTTGGTTGCGTTGGTTGGTTCGACTCAGCAGCTGCACGACTCGTTCATGTGAAGAGAGACAACATTATTGTATAACATTAGAGATAACATCAGACAGATAACAGCGTCGTCCAGTGAGTACCAACACATCATCATTCGTATTGGATCAAACATTCGATTCACCGTGTAGCAGATACATTCGTCGCACCAACTATCGAACTTAATTGCCTCAAACGTTCGATCGAACGTTGGAAGGAACGTTCGTAGCATCGTGTAGAACCCGCTTAAGGTAATGTACGAATGAGATAAATATAAAAAAAAAAATATATGTGAGGATTTTTGAATTGTTCTTGATTTTTGCCTTTTAATTTTGTTAAGTAATTAATAAATGAATTAAAGTTACAGGGGAAAAATTAATTTTGTATCCATTACAATACTTCATTAAAAAAAAATCTTAATAGAACAGCTACTGGTTTTATTAAAAAAATATCTAGACATTATTACACAAAATGTTAAATCCTTTTTCCATTTAGGCACAGAAATTCAAAATTTAATTCTAAGGCTGTCTTTACACGATCAGTAATACTGTCAGTATTTACTGATAAAAATAATGAATCATTATTTTTATTACTTCAGTATTTTTATGATACCGTACACTATCATTATTTTCTTCAGTATTTTAAAACAAACTGTCAAATTTAATTTTTCGGAATTTTTAAATTAATAAAATTTTGGAATTGTTATTATTATGGAAGAAGCGTCTTTAGCTATAGTACTAGCGTTTGCAACTCAAAACAAGAAATCGAAGAAGAAAAAGCGTTATGTTCGATCTGTTCGATTTTGTTTTTCTAGCTAAGCCATACATATACGCATGTATGTACCGTATGTACAATGTACATACGGTACATATCGTACATACTGCCGTACATACTAATCAATAATAATATGTACAGGCCTACTTTTCCATGAAGTACATAAGGTAACGGGCCTAGTTTCTGACCTTTTAAGAGTGACGGCTGAGGTTAAACGACAGTAATAAATATAAGTTTAAACTTAAGAGACAATTAATAATTTTATCAACTAGTTTATGGCTTTCAAAATAAAGTCATACAAGTAAAATAATTATTTGAATTGAATTAATAATTTAAATTAATGTTTTAAAAATTGACAAAAAGGACCCAGTTTCTGACCTTCAAATTTCTCATGTGACAGTTTTTGACTCTGACAGTGGCCTAGTTTCTGATCCTTAAATTTAAAAATACAGTTTTTTAAAATTTAATTTATAAATAATTTTTTATTGATAAAAATGAATGTTTAATGTTATATACGTTATGAAAAATAACAAAAACTAATCGAAGATAACTATAAATAACAAAATAACTAACAAAAACTGGTTAGAATTTAATTGGGCCATACCACTTTAGAAGTGAGCCTAGTAATTGACCCTCATATTTCGATAATAAAAATCATTCTAAGGTATTTTATAAATATTTTAAAATAAATTTTAAACAAATATTAACCTGCTCATATATTTTTAATTAAGTTTTCATACTTACATGATGAATATTGCACAGATCAAAATGAGTACTTTGTAACATAAACTGTTAGGAAACTACCAAAAAAATAGTTTTTACACACATTTTAAACTTAAAAATTTTTTTTATTTAGTTAATATATTCTAAACTTTTTAAATTGCTGTTCATTAGACACAGAATAGATTACTTTAAATTAAGAATTAATTTTTTTTCTTATTTAAAATATAGTTTTTTTATTAATTTATAACAAAGTTGAAAAGTTCAGAAACTGGGCCAGGGTCAATTACCGGGTCTTTTACCTTATACGATCTACAATCGATTTGTATTTATCTCGGCTGGTACCGCTGGTACATATCGTACATATACCTACGAGAAATATGTTTTAACGGTTTTAACTGTCATTAATGTCACTGTCCCCCCACGTCTTAGTACTGAAGTGAATACTGATGGAATTATAAACCATTCTTCAATACCTTCATCATTATTTCAGTATCGTCAATACACGATCAATAAAAATTTCAGTATTTTGAAATACTGACAGTATTATTGATCGTGTAAAGGCAGCAAAAGAGTTGTTACTAGAGATCTTTGATTAAACCTCAAGGCTACAAAAATTTATTTATAAAATTACCTAATGTAAGGCATTTTATACTCATAAAATTTTGCCTAAATCCATTAAAACTTGCACTCCCTGTTCAATCTCGATAAAATTTTTTAACCAAAAAATTTGTATTTTTTGAATTTAAAAAAAAATTATTTGTTGAAAATACGTTATAAGCATTACTATGTACATATAGATTGTTTATTCTGGATAACATACACGTCATAACTTTCCTTGTCTATTTTTCGTCTTCCTCTACTTTCTGAACATTTTTGCAATCATGACCCTTAAATAAAAAAAACATAAGATCTCTACAGCTAAATATTTATATTCTTTTTTATATGACATCATAATCCCCGCATATTTTTATTATCTACGACATACGTTTAAGTAATTACCACGTAGTTAGCTGAAAAGAGATATCTAATATTTTTAATGAAGTAGCTAAGAAAAGTATTTATTAGAGTGAACGCCCAGTGTTTGTCCTAATATACTGTTAATGACACGCCCTTAAGTAAATTCTAAAAGATCCAAATATCTCATTAATAAAAAATGATGTATCGATATAAATTCCCGTAAAGTGTAATAATGTTCTCTCTCTCTGTGAAATAATCACAGCTGCTTACACATATGTTAATTTTATATGTAGGTAATTTGATATTAACATATCAAAAAGTTTAGGATACTATTCAGTTGATATAAGTTTATTAGAACTAAAATAAACGATGTTTCACATGTTTCATATAATTTATTTATACAATAATTGCACATTTTTTACAAATACTTGTATATATTTAAGGTACATTTAAATTTTAAAAATGCAACATTAAGCTACAAAATTTGTTAAGAGACATTTTATATATATTTATATATATATATATATATATATATATATATATATATATATATATATATATATATATATATATATATATATATATATTTATATATAAATATATATATATAAATATATATACATATAAATATATATATATATATATACAAATATATATATATATATATATATATATATATATATATATATATATATATATATATATATATATTTATATATAAATATATATATATAAATATATATACATATAAATATATATATATATATATATACAAATATATATATATATATATATATATATATATATATATATATATATATATATATATATATATATATATATATATATATATATATATATATACAAGGTGGGCCATTTTAATCTTTGCATCTATATATCTCGCCAGAGGCGCCACCTATCAAAAACTGACCTTTACAAAAGTTTTTAGGTGCGAAGGGGGACATTAAATGGTGACCTTAAATTTGACCTTGAATTTTATTTTCAAGGTCATTTTGAGGTCAAGTCGTATTTTTCAAATAGAACGACCTACTTTTTACTTCGGATTCTGAAAGAGCGTGGTGAAATTTCACGTCGAAAATGCTATGAACGAATTTTTTTTATTGACCTTTAATTTTTCATTTTTTAGCTATGAAATTCATTAGTTATGAAAAATTAATTTTTCATAAATTTTTAGTGTCATTTTTTTCTGGATTTTGACCTGTGAAGGTCATTCGTTTAGAATGACCTTCACAGGTCATTAAAAACGAACAGAAGCTCCTATTTTACGTCTCCAAAAGATGCCGACACTTTAAAGTTAGGTTTTTCTTTTAAAATCTAATTTTTGATTGTTCTTTGGTGGTCTTTACACCTCTTAAGGTCAATTATAAAAAAAATTCGTTTATAGCATTTTCGACGTGAAATTTCACCACGCTCTTTCAGAATCCGAAGTAAAAAGTAGGTCGTTCTATTTGAAAAATACGACTTGGCCTCAAAATGACCTTGAAAATGAAATTCAAGGTCAAATTTAAGGTCACCATTTAATGTCCCCCTTTGTACCTAACAACTTTTGTAAAGGTCATTTTTTTATAGGTGGCGCCTCTGGCGAGATATATAGATGCAAAGATTAAAATGGCCCATCTATATATAATATATATATATATATATATATATATATATATATATATATATATATATATATATATATATATATATATAAGTCAAAATTATAGGAAAAGGTCAAAAGTTTCAACCCTTGAATGAGCTCGTTAGCCAGGCGCGTAGATTTTTCGCCATTCTTGGTGATTTCTTGCAAAAATTAGCCAGTATTCAAAATTTTTTAAAATTTATTTTGATATCATCGAAAAGAGCGTAAAAAATTACATAAGTTTTAAAACCATTGTTCTAAGTGGTCTTGTTTTTGAGAAAAATTAAGAAACTTGTTGAATTTGTTTACCATAACTGCTTCGTTGTTTTTGACACCTTGACACTACAATAACAATCCGTTAGTGTTAAAAACTGATTAACATAAACAATTTGCTAAGTATAAATATTTGACTTAGGTCGTATTTATTCTCAAATATAATATTGTCAATAGTTTTGCTTCTCTCGAAAAAAATGTGTTAAATAATTTTTTTCTATATCATTGGAGTTTACTGAATACTACTAATACAAAATTTATAGGTACCCATAACTTACCTGTTATTTTCATTAATACTACTCTTCGTTGTGACGCCGGCATTTAATAAAAAATAGAATTTGAATTTTTTATTCCATTTAAATTTTGAATCGATCACTCGTGATCACTTTTTGTCAAATGAGGTCCATCAGTATCAAATCTTTGGAAATGATGTTATGTAGATGCTGTGACAGGGATATTTTAAAATTCAAATCAATTGTTTTCAGTTGTTTACCGCATTACAAGCAATACCAGTCTAAGCAATAATTAAAATTAAGATAATGACGATAAATTAACTTGATGATGACGTAAAATTCAAAAGTCTACTCATAGAATACTTTATTCTTGAAAAGTAACAAAAAAACATTTTCTGTCATAAATAGTGCAAAAATTGTGAAAAAAAAAAAAAAAGAAAAAAAAACAGAAATTCATTAAATCCGTTTACAGGTTAAGTATTTGAATCAGGATCAAAACAAAGGATAATTATTTGTATATATTATATTTAATTTTAAAAAGGTAAAATATATAAGTACTTATATAAGAAATAAAAAATACGCGGATGTTTTATGCTTGTCCGAATTATTTAAATAATACTATAATACAATAAATAGCGGAAAAATGATGAAAGCCACTGCTTCAATTCTGTTTTTTAAGATCACCTAAAAAAATTTAAAAAAAAAAAAAATATTAAAATTATTTTAGTTAAGATATGATCGCTTTTCGACCTAAGGAGTTAAATATATTGAATCCCAAGTTTGTATTTATACAAGCAGGGCCTTTAAGCAATTATTTTGCTTTCAGGTCTATTAATGTAGAGGAAGTTTTTCAATAAATTTTGAGAAATAACAGATTTTTATCTTATAAAATGAAAATTCTAGCTCACGTTTTTCCTTTTGTTGTTTATTCAGCAATTTTGATTCGTTCTACATCAGTTTGTCTGTTGTGTATCCATAAAATTTTGTATAATACTTTCAATGTCTATAATACTCGAAACATTGGATCGACTTTGAGGAAATTTTAAGAAATTATGAGAATTTCAGAGATTGAAAAGAAGGAAGTGTTAGATTTACTTTATTAACGACTATGCATTTAAAAACATGAAATACACTAAACGTAGACACTAGATATGTTGTTTATTTATTAATCCAATTTTTATACATTTCGCATTGATTTATAGAAACATGTTATGGGTACGAGAAAGCCACGTGCCACACTTTCCGCCTAATTTCGAAACAGTTATGACTTATGAATTTAAAATCTTATTAGTTTTTAACACAGTTGTTTTTTAATCTAATATTTAAAAGTAGTGTTCCAAATTTTTTCTTATGTGTGTACGATTATAAGCAGCTGTGAAATAATTGAATACCTGTATCTTGATTTATAGATGGAAAAGTGGTACAAGTGTATATTGCTGATACTGAGTTATTGAATTTAGCGCATTATGGAATGATAATATCATTCCATAATATGCTAAGTTCAATAACTCAGTATCAATAATATACACTTGTACCACTTTTCCACTGAGCCGGTCAATTAAAATAGGATCTAGGGAAAAACGGAGTCTGAAGTTCTATGTTTACTTATTTAAAACAAATATAATTTCTTTTATTAATTATAAGTATACTTAATGACTGCAAATATAGTATTTTCTAAAAGTCACTCCAAAAAATATTAACTCTTACTAATCTTTATCTCAAACTCTCATTATTTTCTATTAATTGTTCCACTCTGGTGGTAGATTCAATTAAACAAATTTAAGGACAAGTTCTTGAATAAATTTTTATTTTAAACACAATTTTATAATTGCGATAATTACATACTAAATTTACATAACGAACACTCGTCAATGGCCGTAATGGTTGAAAACGTGTTCACACATTACACAAAAATAGAGTGGATTTTAGTATACCTCATTTCAGATACAATTGATCATGAGTTTTCGTTAAAAAATTAAATAATTCTTATATTCGAAACAAATCAATCTTCAATTCTTTTCTAAAAACAAACTGCAAACTTAAAATTTACGTAAATGGAATAATGAAAAAGATAAAGCCAAGAAAACAAATTATTTAAATTCAAAGAGACGAAGCATGGTTAAATTTAACTGAAATGAACCATAAGAGAAACGTATACCTAATAAAGGTTTGTACAGGTTTCCGACAAATACTTATTAATACCAAGCCCTAAGCGTATGTGTAAAAAACTGTGGATAACAGTGTGCCTGAGTGTGGTTCGATACCGTTTAAGTGTGTCAGTCACACAACAACTATAGCTGTGTTCAGATCGATTGTTATCAACCACTTTCAACAATAAGCGAATACATATATAGTATTATGCAAGTACCGAAACACGGCATACACATACAGTGCAGTTCTCTTTCCACAGACAGAGTGTGACGTTGACACACCCAGAGTACAGAGGTACAGCAACTATCTCTTTTCTGTAATCACGAGTGTGTATTTCTGTGCACATTAAGCTTCTTAGTTGTCAGTTTCTCAGTAGCAGTCGATGAGTGTAGATCAACCACACGATAATGGACTTGATTGTTGTTGGTATTGTTACATCCACTAGTACATGCGTGTGGTGTCATAGCTATGTACAACTAAACGCAGAATTCTTGAGGTATGAAAGTCCAACAAAAAGGAAAGAAATATTTTTAGTAAGAGACATACATATTAAGAAGATAAAATACTTTTGCAATAAAGATGGATATAGAGTAATTATATCTAAACTCCCGCTATTAGTTTTTATATCTCTCACTCAGGTAATATTGGACGGTAGATACGATGAATAAAAATACACTACGTTGTAAAAAAAATAATAGATCTTGAAATAGTTTGCTTATTTATATAGTAATACAATGATATACCTACTTAAATAAGTAATTTTAAATTTTATATATATTTAAATAAAATTAAATACTAACAGGAAAATTTTTTTATGAAAAATACCCTTACATAGTAATAGTAACATATTTAGGTATTTATAAATACGCTTTTTTTAATGGTGTATACCCTTACTTTCATTTATTTAACGGAGTACTGTAAAGTGGACTTTGACCGCTCAAAAACTTTGCATTTAGTTATATGCAATAGCTGAGCCACGTGACCGCCACTACCATCTCCGTTACTCACACAAATACACAAAATCACACTAATACAATGTAAACCCAGTGCACGTATACAACATATTGTCTATCTCTTACATGTTACACTGGTTCCAGTAGTGTAGAGATAGATATGTTGTCTCTATTACTCTATGTTGACACACATACAAGCATACATCACATATACATTGATACGAGATTTATGTTGTAACATGTGCGTTTGGAGTGGGACAGAAATTAGGTCATTTGTGACGTCAAGTTTTGTCCACATTGAGAAAGCTCGTATAGAGATACGAACTTTGTTTCTGATTATTCTGTGATTAATAAAGTTCTGTATAGGACATTTCAAACTTTGTTCTTATTTACAATTTGTAGTTTCTTCTTATACCCTTCTTTTATACATATATTTTTAGTCGAATTTTCTCCGAAAAATTAGACTTATACAGTCTATACGATAAGAGCTGCGAGAGGCGAGAGTAGGGGCGCTATCCGTTTTCGGACCCGTAGAACACGAATATGTAGAAAAAAAATGTCTGATATATATATATATATATATATATATATATATATATATATATATATATAATATATATATATATATATATATATATATATATATATATATATATATATATATATATATATATATTCCCGCCACCTTTTAATTTGTGTAGGGCCCCCCTATGGAAGTTAAGAGATAAAATTTGGTAAATGGGGCTCATTTTCGAGGCACCTCATACTATCAAAGTGGGGTCAAATTTTGGGCAAATTTTTTTTCTGACCCGACCTTTAAGGGGGTGGTGGGGGGCGGAAAAGCAATAAAACTTTTCCAAACCGGTTTTAAATAATGTTTCGGTCAATTATCTACAACATATCCAAAATTCAGCTTCCTAGGATGATATGGTGGGAGTAGAGGGGGGAAAAGCGATTTTCGCTGGATCTAACAGGCCCCCAGCCCCCCAGAATTAACGTAGAGGGTTGAAATTTGGTGTGTTGATAAAGTTCGTACCTAGGTTGTGCTTTTTGGAGGTTTTAATATTTTACCCCCACCCCCCTCATTTTTAAGCTACAATTTCATGCTTTTTCGACGTTTTCGAAGTTTGTACCACTCGCACAGGTCACCCGAATAAACCTAGAGGGCTGAAATTTTGTATTCGGATTGAGTTAGTATCAAGGGGGTGCCTTTTGGGGGTCTCGACTTTTAACCCCTACCCCCACCATTTTTATACCCAAAAGAACATGATTTTTCTTGTTTTTTAACAGTTTCGTTCGGGTCAAAATCTCCCCAAATAAACCTAGAGGGCTGAAATTTGGTGTACAGGTTAAGCTAATAGCCAGACACTGTTTTTTGGAGGTTTCAACTTTTAACCCTTACCCCCACGATTTTTACGCCAATATTTCCTTAATTTTTTTGCTTGTTTTCTAACACGTCTAGAGACTCCATAAGGAAACCTAGAGGGCTGAAATTTTGTACGTGTATTCAGTTAGTATCCAGCTAGTAACTTGTAGGGAGTCCGCATCACTTTTCCCCCCACTTCTCCCATTTTTACATCGGAATTGAATGCTATTGTTAAATGTGTTTTAAAATCATTATGTTTATTCTAAATACAAGTAGGCGAATAGTAATTTTAAAAAATTTAAAAAAAAGTGAACTTACTTTTATGACAAATGAAATACATACATATTAAGTAATTTAAAAATGTTATTAAAGTCACTGTTTATTTATAAATTAGGAATTTATTTTTTTAGTATTTATAAAATAGAAATTTTGGATTTTTTTGGAAAGAAAAAATATCTTTATAAAGGCCTTCCAGTTTACTATTTAAGGTCCTTTTTTAATTTTTAAAACTAAAACATAAAGGCAATTAGCGGATAAACATGGGCAGGAATGTCCTCGTACGAATTGTGTTGGCTTTTTTTCTGCTACCTGTTTTCGGCACAAAATTGAAATTTACTGAGATACAGCCCTTAAATACTTAAAACCTTTTTTTAAAGCCTCGATCAGCCGAACACTCATCACCAGTTTTGAAACCAACAAAATGACAATTCGGTTGTAGACTTTCAATCACATTTCGCTTGTAGACATTCAATACCGAAGATGAAGGGGAAAATTCGACTACCGTGATGGGGCCCCGCTGCTCACGGCGTTTTTTTCTAATACAAAATAAATGTAATAAATCATTCAAAAATGATAATAAGGAACAATTCAATGCTGTCAAACAGAACAATTGAATTTTATATCAGTGAAAGAGTAAATACGATAATTGGTAACAGAAATCGTATACATACATCCTTTTTTTATAAATTAAGCTTGTTTATGGTTTTTTTATACAAATGGGCGTGTTGGTCATTCAGCTTTTTTTTTAGTTATCGCAATAAAAATTGTATGCATTTCTTTTCAACTAATTTAAAAGTAGTTAAAAATCGTTTGTCGTGAATAACTACATTTTAAAATATTTATGACGTCATACGAAAACGGATAGATATATTTAACAATATAGACCAAATTTACCTATTACAAAAAGGCTATTATTGCCATAAATCAAAAAGATTAGAGAAGATAAGAAAAGTTGTGAGAAACAGAGAAAGAAAATTGATGACGTGTATGTTATCCAGAGTAAACAATCTTTATAGGTATTTATGATATTAAGTACATATTATATTCATATAACGAATACAACGAATACGTAGTATCTACAACACATTACATATTATGTATTAGTGGTATTAGTTAAGGAATACACATCATACATATCTACGATATCTACCACATCTAAAATATTACGTATTAGTATAGAATACAGATAAAATCTTTAATTGCACTATTGTTGAAGAATGAAGTTGTTATTTTAGTAAAAAGAAATATTAAGATACTGATATAAATTTATCTGTTCACTAAAATAATTTCTTTTTAAATATAATTAATTTTTTATTTTCGGATTTTCTAAAATTTTTAAAAGTAACACAGACTTTATTTCTGTATCTCGAGGCATTTCTAAAAGCAGCAACAAAAATATATATATTATATAAAAAAAGTTTTATTTATATAACTCAAAATTAACAAGAATTAATACAATTTGTTCTTTTTCACATGAATATAACATAACCTATCTTTTTGGTCACAACAATTATGTTCAGTAAGCAATCTTAACACTTTTCATCATTTTCCGCCATTTTGTTTTAATAAAATAACAGCTACTGACTTGTCAGTATTGACAAGATTGTTGGTTAGTCAGTACTGACCAGTCAGTAAAAATGACGCGACAGTAGGTGTTTACACGTGTCTGTGCTTGTTTCAGTGTCAGTGCTACTGACGCGTGTAAACCCCGGGTCAGTAAAAATGACACGACATTAGGTGTTTACACGTGTCTCTGCTTGTGTCAGTGTCAGTGCTACTGACGCGTGTAAACCCCGGGTTAGAATGAGTACACAGCATCCAGCTGTACGGACACCATTGGCGCTCTGGACGCAAGAAGACATATTCCATAGAGCACTAGAGATAAAATACCTATCTCTATACTACTGGAACCAGTGTAACCAGTTGAGATAGAAAATATGTTGTATACGTGCACGGCGTTTACTTTGTATTTGTGCGGTAAACTCTGTTAGTGTGAGTGATCGGAGGTGGTGATAGCCGTCACGTGACCCTGGTTCGCATACATATGTGTGATACCACAACACTACTTGTGCGGGTTCTACAATGCTAACAACAATCAAATCCATTGTTGTTTGACTGACCTACACTCAGCGACGGGTACTGAGCAAGTGATTGCTAAGCAGCCTAAGATGCACATAAATGCCCATAAGTGATTGCAGAAAAGAGATAGTTGTATTAGTTCTATTTGTTCTATGACATATTCAAATAGAAATTGTATTAGAGTATGACTTGAAGTTTCATCTTAAGGTCCCTTGCACAGACAATAAAAGGTAGAAACTTTTTTATTATTAACTTACACATCATACTTTACTCATTAGCATGTGTTACAATATTGTACAAATGGGGCCCAAATCCTATAGGACTTGGGACAAGGATCTCTTAAGCATTTCGTGCATAATTTTAAAGAAAATTTCAGATTTGAAATTTATTTATAGAAGAAAATATATTATATAAAAATAAAAAGCATTTTTATAATCTATTATAAAATATATTTTGCTACAAAATAAAAATGGTTGTATGGAAAGAAAAATTGTTTAAATGAGAAAAATTTATTGATGTTTTCTGAACAAATAAAACAAGCTTTCTTGAAATATCATTTTGGTTTTATTGAAAATAAATACGTCAGCATACAGGTGTTTTTTCTTCTGTTAAACAAACAGTCAAAACCATCCATCACTTATAAAAAATATATACATTTTTTTTTAAATTACGAAACCACGTATTTTTTAGGTGCACAAAGGTATTTATAAATAATTAATGGGACAATGAAGTACGTAAGTTGTATATGTGTTTTTGATAAATTATTATAAATAGCCAAAATGAAAATATTTTGAAATATAAAGCTTTTTCTGCACTGTACAATTTATTTATGCAACCGTTAGAACACCACATAGTGGTATTAAATTTATGTTACACTAATTGTAAAATATATTTACAATAAACTAGTTAATTTTCAACTATGAAAATTATATATGCTCATCAGCTTTTTTAATAGCAATTTCGTTAATTTCAAGGGCCCAAACTACTATTATGATAGTTAGTATCCCGACTGTAATCAGAATTTTACGTCATCAGACTTGGCAGAGAGGTGGAAGGTTATATACGTATTTAGAGTTTTTGTTGGTATGTGTAATGGACCGTCCACACGCTCATGCTTTACCACCGATTTACTTGCGCAAACCAGGTTTGTGCAAGTAAACATGTACGTATTTTCCCGTCCGTACGTACATGTTTACTTGCACAAACCTGGTTTGCACAAGTAAGTCGGTGGTAAAGCTTGAGCCGTGTGGACGGACTTTAAGGTAGTGGATGTTTGTGTGTGTAACTCGGCGGTTACACGCGTCAGTTCTACAAGCTGTCAGTGGTTGACCTTGAGCTATTAAATTACTGACTACAGTCGTTTGCATTCGGTCAACTGACCGACCAGTTCATTTGCAGTGTTGCCAACTTGGTGGTTTTACCACTAAAACTAGTGGTTTTGAACTTCCCACAGTGGGAAAAAAAATTTTCTAGTGATTTGTGGTTTTCAATGTTGCCGTCTTAGTGGTTTCACCACTAAAACTGCTGGTTATTTTGTTATTAATTTATATAATATTGTTCTATTTTTCTATTTTGTTATAATTAAATCATATCAATCATAAAAATTAAATTATAAAAATTTTTTTCCGATGTGATTAAAAAAAAATTTTTTTGTCGAAAAGTGAAAAGCATTTTTTTTTTTTGCTTGTCGATAAAGAACTGGTGGTTTTTAGCGGTTTTTTAACGGTTTCAAAATCGAATCTAGTGGTCTCTGTAAATAAATGTTGGCAACACTGTTCATTTGTCTTGTGATTACTGACAGGGGATGTTCAAATAAAATTGCTTAATGGCACTATTGTTGAAGAATAAAGTTGTTATTTTAATAAAAAGAAATATTAAGATACTGATATAAATTTATTTATCCACTAAAATAATTTTTTTTTAAATATAATTTTTTAAATTCCGATTTTCTAAAATTTTTAAAAGTAACAGACTATTTCTTTATCTCGAGACATTTCTAAAAGCTGAAACAAAATATATATATATATATATATATATATATATATATATATATATATATATATATATATATATATATATATATATGTTATTTATATAACACAAAATTAACAGGAATTAATACAATTTGTTCTTTTTCACATGAATATAACATAACCTTTCTTTTTGGTCACAACAATTATGTTCAGTAAGCAATCTTAACACTTTTCGTCATTTTCCGCCATTTTGTTTTAATAAAATAACAGCTACTGACTTGTCAGTATTGACAAGATTGTTGGTTAGTCAGTACTGACCAGTCAGTAAAAATGACGCGACAATAGGTGTTTACACGCGTCTGTGCTTGTGTCAGTGTCAGTGCTACTGACGCGTGTAAACCCCGGGTAATACTCTGTATGTATGTAGCGGTGGTCCAAGGTGAGAATGCATACGTATATACTAGAACAACCATGTGCATGTACCTGCTACTACTGATGTAACAATGAACAGCCATCACTGTGGCCACACTTAACAATGCAAGTGTACGCTTGAAGAGTCGATGGACGACTAACCAGTAAGCAGTATAAATTGCTACTTATTGCAACTTCCGGATCACACTTTTTTGTATGTAGGCTTGATCTGTCTCATCTGTGGTTAATTTATCTCTGTCCTTTATATAAACAAAAGGTCACAAAAACATGTTAATGTTAACAAAAATACAAATATTTTACATCTTAATTCTGTGGCGGCTTCAAAAGAGGTAAACTATTATTATGCATACCTGTCCTATAACAAAAACTGTTTGCTACAATTTTAGGATGTTTTTATCGTTAGTAGTCCTGTTCATAGATTTAGAAATATATCTTGAAATAAAAATATTCCTGCACCAAATTATTTCATTTACACCTAAAATCTGCTACATAATACACCCGACATATAATACACCATGCTGCGGAAAATAGATAAAAAGACAGTATTCTTATTCTTTTTATTCAAAAAACTTGACATATTTATTGTATAGTGTGATTTTTATTATTAATTATTAACATAAATATATGAGATGTTATTTATTTATTATTTTATTAAACTTGCAATGTTTTATTAATATTAAGATACAATATGTATGTAATAGACGGTCCAGACTACACAAACTTTTGTTTCCGCAAACATAAGTTTGTGCAAAAGGGTACGTGTGGACGTGAAGTTTGCGCAAACATTTTGTAAAATCACACAAACTTTTGTTTGAATAAATTGTTTGCACAAACATAAGTTTGGGCAAACGATACGTGTGAACGTGATGTTCAAAGTTTGTACCAGTGTTTGTGGATTTTTGTATCTCGCATCAAAAAGTTGGTATGGACGTGTGAGTTCGACAACTACCGTAAAAATGACTGAGTAGGCACCAATTCAGGCTTTGCACCGTATTTTTTATATTTCTTTTATGAGTACGTATTCTTTAATATTATATTAATTAATATATTAAAAAACATTAATATATTAAAAATTTACGCGAGAATGGTCACTTTATTACAGTAATCAAAAATTTTGGAAAATGTCCCTGGTTTTTAAAAAAAATTACAAAAATAATGTAATTTCATCTCTATGGTAAATTGGGGTACCTCCAACTTAATCTCAATGTCATATCCTCATTATTTCCTCTTAAAAAATAAAAACAATTAAAAGTTTGTAGTCTTCCTTTTTCAGATATTCAAAATAACTAAAATTTCGATTAAACAAGAATTCCTTCATTAGAGCACCAAAATAAATAGTTTTTAGAAGAAGTTTTAAAAACAAAAAGTAACACTGTTTGAAGACGTCAATTTAAATTGATGTTCTAATATTTTTTATTCAACTTCAACCTTAGTTATTGTTGTTACCCGAAAAAATAATTATTCTACTATATTTTAAGAAAGATATCTGTTCCGATTTATGTTTAGTGTTTTTAAACCAAACTCATGAGTAACATTTTTCCTTGTGTCCCTCTATTCACCCGCCTTTCTCGGTTCATTCCAGTCTAGGGTAATGGTCTCTGAAAAATATTGATACTGAATACGTGTGTATCATACAATAAATATTTATTATACCAATAAATTACAAAACATTTATTACCACCGACACTTTGTAGGTTGTAAAAGGTGTTAACAAATATGCCAATTTGCTTCAAAAAAAAAAAAAATGTGTAGGTACTTCATCTAGGTATGGTACATATATTATCTATAAAAAGTTTATGCAAAAATTCAGTCAAACAAAAGTTTGTGTAATGTGGACGTGCTATTTGTACAAACTTTTGTTTGTGCAAGTTTGTACAAACAAAAGTTTGTGTAGTGTGGACGAGCTATAAGAGTGTTGTTACCGATGATGTAATTTATGATGGTGTGTCCAACCGTGAGAAGACAATAACATAAATGCATTATGCATAGTGTGTAGGATAACTGCAGACATAATATGCAATATATACCGATGTACAACCATTTTTCAACTTTTTCGACCCTTATTTCGCTTAGAATATTTTTTATATTGCGACTCTATTTGTTTTTTTTGGCAAGTTTTATATTTAATATGTAGAAATTAATTTATTTCTTAATATTATTTTTGAGAATCTTATATGTTGTATTCCATTGGTCACACCCTGTATAGTACTGTTTGATATAAAATACACAGAGAGAGCCACGTTTGTTTATGTACCATATATCAGATCCAAAGTGTACTCTGTTCAAACGATTAACCCTATGTAGGTATATTTTTATTATTAGTCGAATTTTTCAATTGAAAAAATTAGACTTATAGGCTATACGATAAGAACGGCGAGAGGCGAGGGTAGGGGCGCTATCCATTTTCGGACCCGTAGAACACGATTATGTTGAAAAAAAAAAACGTCTGATTAAATTAGTCATACAACACGATTATGTAGAAAAAAAATGTCTAATTAAAAAATTAAACATGGGTAAAAAAAATTTTTTGCTCATTTATGTTGTTAATTAATGCATTAGATCAGTTTTATCGAAAAATTAATATATAGTCCCATTTAAAAATCTATAAGTTCGTATCATAGCTCGAAAACCATAAGAGCTCTAAAGCTCCTGACTATAGCAATCGGTTGCCCCCGTCGATATCTACAACTCTTATTTAAACAATTTTTCGATTAAATCAACGGCTTGGCTGTAATAAAAATGGCAACTCTCGAAAAACTCACACAGTATATATATATATATATATATATATATATATATATATATATATATATATATATATATATATATATATATATATATATATATAGTTTTAGATATACAGCGTGAGTTTTTCGAGAGTCGCCATTTTGATTACAGCCAAACCGTTGATTTAATCGAAAAATTGTTCACATAAGAGTTGTAGATATGGACGGGGGCAACCGATTGCTATAGTCAGGAGCTTTATAGCTCTTATGGACCCAACTTTTAGGGGGGTGGTGAAGGGTAACAAAACAATAAAACTTTTCCAAATCGGCTGGAAATAATGTTTCGGTCAATTACCTACAACATATCCAAAATTCAGCTTCCTATGATGATTTGGAGGGAGGAGAGGGGGAAAAAAATGATTTTTGCTGGATCTTACGCGCCCACAGTCCCCCAGAATTAACTCAGAGGGTTGAAATTTGGTATGTTGATAGAGTTCGTACTTAAGGTCTGATTTTTGGAGGTTTTAATATTTTAAGCTACAATTTCATGCTTTTTTGACGTTTTCGAAGTTTGTACCAGTCGCACAGGTCACCCAAATAACCTAGAGGGCTGAAATTTTGTATTCAGATTGAGTTAGTACCAAGGGGGTGCCTTTTGGGGGTCTCAACTTTTAACCGTTACTCCCACCATTTTTATACCAAAAAGAACATGATTTTTCTTGTTTTGTAACGTTCGGGTCAAAATCTCCTCAAATAAACCTAGAGGGCTGAAATTTTGTGTACAGGTTAAGTTAATAGCGAGCCACTGTTTTTGGAGGTTTCAACTTTTAACCCTTACCCCCACGATTTTTATGCCAATATTTCCTTGATTTTTTTGCCTTTTTTCTAACACGACTAGAGACTCTCTGAGTAAACGTAGAGGGCTGAAATTTTGTACATGTATTGAGTTAGTATCCAGTTAGTGCCTTTTAGAAATCCCACATTACTCCCCCCCCCCCCCCACTTCTCCCATTTTTACATCGGAATTCAATGGTATTGTTAAATGTATTTAAAATGCTTTATATTTATACTATAAGACAAGCAGGCGAATAGTAAATTTAAAAATTTAAAAAAAATGAACGTATTTTTATAACAAATGCAATACATACATATTAATTAAATAATTTAAAAATGTTATTAAAGTTAATGTTTATTTATAAAGTATTAATTTTGAATTTTTATGTATAAAATAGAATTTTTTTGGTTTTTTTGGAAAGAAAAAATACCTTCATAAAGGCCTTCCAGTTTACTATTTAATCCTAAAGGTCCTTTTTTAATATTTAAAAATAAAACACAAAGGTAATTGCGGATAAGCATGGGTAGGAATGCCCTCGTACGAATTGTGTTGGCTTTTTTTCCTGCTAACTGCTATCGTCACCAAATTGAAATTTACTGAGATTCAGCCCTTAAATACCCACACACTTTTTTGCGTGCGGAAAGTATACTTTCCGCATCCAAATTGACAATAAAACACTCAAAATTTAATCAAAACACGCAAAGCCGCCTCTTGATTTTTCAGTTAATAAATATTTCATAATTATTTCTATAGAAACTACCTACAAAATAATTTAAACATTTAATAAAAAAAAAAAGACTCAAAAATATCATTTTAAAAAGGATTAAAAAATAGTAATAATAATGGAAAACGTATGTGAAATTCGTAATAAAAACCAGTATATGCAACTCGTGCAGGATTGTCGATTGCCCACTCGAGCGAATGAACTCTCTACGATCATGCGCTCAACTTCGCTCTCGTGGGCAATCGACAACTTCCCGCACTTATTGAATAATATACTATTTTTGTTTAAGCAATTAAAAATTATTTAGACCTGTTAAAATTATCAAATAAAAATATATTAATTATTGTAGTATAAAATATTTTCGGTGTTAGTATTTTATTTAAATGTATGACTATATTGTCTGCTAAGTACTGGTTTGTACTAAGCCTATTTTTAAAATTTTTTTTCTGATGGTGGTTTCGACTTCCTTAATGCCTAAAACTAATATGTAAAACAACAGAAAATATTTTTAAAAAGTGGACTTGAAAAAATCAATACTCAGCTAACGGACGATATATTATGTTGTATGTATACCCGAAAGAAAATGAACTGAGAGATGCGCAGAAACACATTTTAAAATGGATCAGTCTAAGTCATTTTGAAGGTAAGGTCGATATCTGTCAAATACATGTGTCTTATGAACCACAGGCCAGTGAGTCGTTTATTTTACCCACTCCACCTGCGCAAACGAAGACAGGTCTCTTACTTCAAAATCTTTTGACTATACATAATATATGAATGACAAAGCTTATAAACATACAATAATAATATACTACGTAATTTAAGTTATAAGTTATATATCACACACGAGCAAAAAAATTACGTAAGAGCCGCGCGTTTGGAACTTAAGTTATATTAAATTATGGCGGCATTTATTCATGTGATATACGTTTAGAAAACAAGACAGGCTCTTTAAAATTCGATTCAGAATTGTGTTATTTTACTTAAATTGTTGCAATTTACTTTTGATAGTGTCAATATGATTTGGAAAAACTGCCGAATACACTTTCATTATTTAAAAGTTATACCGAAAATATGTTTAGACTATACAAATTTTATAATCTTTACATCTCACTATTTTCTTTTCTCTTTTACAAATGTCTGCACAATACCATAACCTCTTTTAGCTCCAACTAAAAAACATTCATACAGTTATCGTAGCTTAAAGCAGGTAAAAGTCATATATTGATTGAAAAATTATCAAACTAGATCGACTGAAACTGTATTCCAGGATCTTTTGATAACCAGTCAAACGTTTTACCAACTAGGTCACTGATCCTCGTCGAGTGTCGGTCCATTCTGATAATATACATATTAATCACATATTTTGCTTTCCTAAATGCAAAACTCAGTTAACTGATTTGATTTCAATTGTAATTATCGATATGTATATGAGTATCAAGTATGACAAACTTTTTTCAGAGAACCTGCATAGACTAGTGGCACCTCTTTAATGATATTATAAGTACATGTATGAGCACATCAGCACAAATTGTTTGTAACCATAGATTTTGACATAAACTCATTAACAAGTTTATACTTTTGTATTAACTAGCCGTATACCCGATGGGATTTCCCATCGACAACATCATTTTATTAGGTACTCATTTTCTGCTCACTTTTAATGTTTTTCAAAAGCCTAAATCAATATCCACGTTTCTAACTTCAAAAATGACGAACTTCCCATAACTTTCATTTTCTCTTTAACCCCTTAGGAAATAAATTTCCAGAAATGTTTACACAACTGACTTTTATTTATAAATAGGAGCCTAAACGCCAATTTTCATATCTGCTGTGCTAAATTTCGTCCCTCTAAACCCAACAGTTTAGGCTGTGCGTTGTGTCAGTCAGTGTTAAAGATTTATTCGATAATATATTATTTAATAGCCATAATAACATATTTTTTCTACTCTTACTATTAAAAGTAACATTTTACGCACGGCTAACTATATGTAAAAATTAACAATTACCCACACAGTGCGGAAAAGAGCGTGCGAAATAATTTCCCACGGCTTAATATAATAAAAAAAAATTGGCTATATCCTTGATTTAATCACTGAGCACTGAATCGAACATATTAGAGTTCATTTCAAATGGATTGAACCCTGTTACTATTGAATTTACATAAGAAAAAGGGTCAATCTATTTGAAATGAATTATAACATATGCAGGGTTGGGAACTATTTAAAATGATTTCATTTTAAATATGTATTTAAAATACAAAATGGCATTTTGCATTTTCTATTTTAAATTAGTTCGGTCAAATCCCAGAGTACAGAGGGAAAGCAACTATCTCTTTTCTGCAATCACCAGTGAGCATTTATGGGCACATTAGGCTTCTAGTTGTTAATCTCTCAGTCGATGAGTGTAGATCAATCACAAGACAATGGACTTGATCATGACTTGATTGTTGTTGGTATTGTTACATCCCCTAGTATATGCGTGTGGTGTCATAGCTATGTATGAGTCACGTGACTGCCACTACCATCTCACTTACTCACACAAATACACAATATCGCACTAATACACAGTAAACACCGTGCATGTACATAACATATTTTCTATCTCGTAGTGGTTACGCTGGTTCCAGTAGTATAGAGATAGATATGTTGTCTCTGTTACTCTATGGGTCAAACCATTTTCCATTTTGTATTTAAAATGGAAATTTGAATCCATTTTACATTTAAAATGAAAATGCATGTATACTCAAATTTATGTGTATACAATATTAATTATAGAACTCGAATTGAACGACTTGAAGTCTAACAAATTGTAAGTTAAATACAAGTTGATTTAATTGACTCAAATTTTTTATAACTCGAGTTGCAACGTCACTTGAGTTAAATTTGTTACTAGAGTTGCAGTTCTCTTAAGTCAAACTTTTCTGACTGAAATTGTGTACTACTATCTTATCTGCTTTTTCGTTCGAAGATACGTCGATAAGAAATGTTTTTGTATTTCGAATAGATGATTTTCATAATTTTATTGGGAAGTTGCAGTCGTAGTGTCCTCAAGGTTTGAATACGCCAAGGCTGAGTTAAATTTTACAATATTTTTAAGTAACAATATTTGAAGAGTTAAGTTTCGTTTTCATATCATGAAAACTTGACAAAATTTTCTCAAAAGACTGCCTTTATGTATTTAATTTCAGTACGTTTTATATTTTCTTAACTTTTTTTTTTTTAAAATAATATAAATAGTTAATAATAAAAAACTTATAGAATAAATTTAAAGTAATTTTGCATTTTATAATCTATTTTAAATAACTATTTTCCATTTTCAATTTTAAATATGTTCAGCAAAACCATTTTCCATTTTGTATCTTAAATGCATTTTTGGAAACCATTTTCCATTTTCTATTTTAAATGGTTTCTATGAACCATTTTTCCCAGCCCTGAACATATGTTTCCTACAGATACCACAGGCATTAAATTTTGAAGCATGACTCCATTTTAGTAAGTCCAACTCGTAACCACGGAGACTTGTTTATAAATATTAGATAAACCATTAAATTAATGGTTTGACCGTCATTAAAGTAATCCCATCAGTCAATTTTTTTGCTCATATCAGTCAATTTTTTTGCTTCAATTTCTTAATGTATTTGTAATACACAGCATTCTCTCTAGTCGATTCTCTCCTCAATGGATTTAATATATATCTTCTATATAAATAATACTAAAAATATACATATGTAAGTTGATTATTTATTATTGTTTACATAGTTTCAAAAGTATACTTTGACAAAAATTTGAACATCTTACCATTGATATTATAAATTTAAAAAATTTTTACTACTTATTTAAATTTTAATTATTTATGTTAAATTTTACGAGAAAAAATGTGCTCGTAGAAAAAAAATAGTGTAAAATACGTGGGAAAAGCTTATTTCTCACGAATATGAATTGTTGCACTCGCCCTGCAAACAAACTCATATTCGTGAGAAATAAGCCTCTTTTCCTACTTATTGTACAATATACTATTTATATACCACTAACTTCAGAAATAACGAATTTACATACAAATTTTCATCCCCTATTTAACCCACTTAGGGGACGAATTTTCAAAAATCCTTTTTTAGTGCTCATCTACGTTACATAGGGAACTCTTATGCAAAATTCCATTCTCCTAAACCCAACGGTTTAAGCTGTACGTTGTCTGTCCGTCAGTCAGTGCTAGAAATTTATTAAGTAGATTATTACTTTTTAATATTTATAATTTTAATATGTAAATATTAAATAAAGTAAGTATAGAGAACGTGCATTATCACTAGTGACGCCTTTATAAGTCAATTTATAAGTTTTTACAGGAGAATGAGAAAACTAATTATAAACATAAACAATACTGATTTTTATCATTTAATGTCAAGCGCATTATGGGTATTAAGTGATTGCCAATCAATATTTTAGAATGGAAAAGTCCAGAGAACTGGAAATATAAGTTGTTTACATGTTATTGTTGTTGTTTTAAGTAAACAGATAAATTGACTGCGTCGAATGCAACATTGTAACCACTCAAATAAATATTTATTTATTATTAAAAATTTAAATTAAATCTTTTCAAAAAAATTTATAATTTACTTTAATATTTACATTACACTGAAGTTTTATATTTGTTTGTCGCATAACTTTGGCTGTTATGACACTTCGTACACCGGTATATTGTACTTCTTGAACGTCGTATACATGACCATTTTGACACAAGTCTTTTTTTTTTTTTTGTAAGAAGAATCACATAAATCACTTACTTGGACATATCGAAAATAACTTTTTATAATAATTGTATTTACTGTTTGACATTTTTCATAAAAATATGACAAAACTTTTCAATTCAAAATAGCCTACTTATATTAAACTCTTTCTTATAAAAAATGCTAACTATAATCATCATGAACGCTAGTGTCGTAATTCAAAGATCACGCAGGTTCTCCTGAAGTGAATATATAAGTATTAATGTATGTTTAAATAAGAATAAAAGTTCTAGCATACTTGACAATACTCATAGGTACATCAATAATAACAAATGAAATTAAGTTAAAAAAGAAGTAGAAAATTTAGTTCTAAAATTAAAAAGAGTTCATAAGAATACAAAAAAGATTTAAGTAGTCAATAGTAATAACCTTAGTTACAGCATCTCCAATTTAATTTGGCCGGTAAGGTGCGTAAGGTGTATGAATACGAAAGACAATAAATGCTTTACGAAGAAATAAACAATTAGCAACTACCTACAAACATATGTAATGAATAGAGATTTATTTACTGGTTATATGACTTACACTGGCCAGTTTACATTTGGGAAATTGTGAAGCTGTTAAATGGTGTCAGAGTTATTCTTAAAAATAAAGACAAATCATAAAAAATTTATTTTAAACAATTTTGTTAAGCTGTTATTTCGAAAATTATGAATTTTCCGTTATAATTAGATCTACCAGTTAAACAGTGGTCTACAACGGCGTCAGTACCATTCACTGGTGAAGATATCTAAAAGAGCTTTTTTGGTTGAAGGCAAATCTAGGGGGCGTTGAGGATCAACCGTCGCTTCCCCAGGTTACTCGTACGTTTCAACAAATAGTTCTAACTGTTTTTTTAACCAAGATCAGTTAATTTTAAAAGCAGGTGTTGATACGTTATAGCTTTGTTCCTAATATTTTTTGACTAGTACATGAAAGAGTTGCAGTATGCGCAATGGACCCCTTGGATTTAGCGTTGTCAGCCATTTACTGGTTTTGGATAAAAAAAAAAATTAATACATGTTTTGGTCAATTTGTCACGTTTTCCTCTTATCTCAAGTATACAATATAATTACAGTAGAACTTTGATTAACCGCCACCGTCGGGACCGGGACTGTGACGGTTAATCGAATTAGACGGGTAACAGAAATTCCTTAATTAATTATTTATTACTAGTTTTGACACGAACAAGAAAATTTAAGTTGATAACATGTTTAATATATTTAATTTTACGAAATTATTCACATAAACTTAAGGTTGCATACAATAAGAAAAATCTTTAGGTTTGGAAAGGGTAAAACTCCTACGAATCATTACCAATATAAAATAATTTCATATTTTTCGCAATCGTAATCTTAATTTTTAAAAAAGTATATATTTTTCTATGAAATTATGTATGCATTTGGAAACTAGGTTTGTATACCTAATGTCAGAGACTGCATTTTCTTTTTATTAGGCATTGACATCTAATAGAAAACTGACCGATAATCGAGTGACGGTTAATCGAAGTTCTACTATACTTTATGGTTTCAAAAATACAGCAAATGCTCTTTTTATACTACACCTTGATCAGATAGAAATGCATTTCTTTCTTTTTTTAAATACAAATTCAAAATATACAGAATGATAACTCTGACTTGCGAATTCTATGCATATAATGCGAATTCTATAATATAAATAATATGTGTTGCAATACCTTTTAATATAAAATATTTAGTAATCAATTAAAAAACTGAAAATATTTTTTTTCTGTTTACTATTTCATAATAAACACTGCATTACATGCTTATTATATGCATCATTCTGTATACTAAATGGTATGTTTTTGTATTACTTGGAAAAAATAAAAAATATATTTCTTTCTTTCTTAAAAAGATTATGAAATATATTTCTTTCTTTCTCGCACGTGTATTATAAAAAGAAAATTGGCTGTACTTCAATAAAGAATAAATAAATAAATAAATAACAACAAAAAAATAATTCAAAGTTAAAATTTTTTTAAAAAATTATATCCTATTTATTACTTTAAGGGGCCACTGGAGAAAAATAAATACAATGTTAAATAATACAAATTTATTCTGCTTTTTTCTCAATCACGGAAAATGGTAGGAACTTGAAAAATGTCTTAAATTGAAGGCTAAAGAGTATTAAAAGTGTCCATATGGTCGCAGATTTTTAAATTTTGCTTCCTAGGTCTTTAAAAATTGAATTCAAAATTCAAAATTTTGGACATTTTTTTTAGAGACAAATAGCAACAAAACAAAACGTTTTTACAAAAAACTGAAACCATAAAGACATTTTTATAACCTTTAATAATGTAAAAAACTAAAAAAGTAATGAAAATTTTAATTAGAATTGCTGGAAAATACAGAATAAGTTAGTCATTTGTCTAGTCAGAGGCGAGAGTAGGGGCGTTATCCGTTTTCAGACCCGAAGAACACGATTCTGTAGAAAAAAAATGTCTGATATATATATATATATATATATATATATATATATATATATATATATATTCCCGCCACCTTTTAATATGTGTAGGGCTCCCCTATGGAAGTTAAGAGCTCAAATTTGGTAAATGGGGCTCATTTTTGAGGCACAGATGTATTTTTGAGGCACAGTCAATTCTTCGGCACCTCTACCTAAGTTCAATACACTTTCAATATTTTTTTTATTTTTAAGTTTACTTTAAAGAGCGAAAAATAAGATAAAAATCGTAATCAAAATTTCAAACATCCGCCATTTTTTTTTTTTTCAGCAATTTATTGATATTATAGGTAGAGGTGCCGGTACTCTTCATATATTTTATAAATCATTTTTGTTTTTGGATTTCGGTGGTTTATTACCGGCGCTAGGATGTCCGCCAACAAGGCATTGGATTTTCGGATCGTCACTTGAATTTTTTTTTTTTTTTTGTATAGTTTAATACTTAATAAATATGTGTACAAAATTTAAAATTGATATTTACTTCCGTTCTTGAGAAAAAAATTCTAGAAAAATACATAATTTTTAAGGACTCGAGTAAACCTCCCCTTAAAAATAAAACACAAAGGCAATTGGCGGATAAGCATGGGTAGGAATGCCCTTGTACGAATTGTGTTGGCTTTTTCCCTGCTAACTGTTATCGGCACAAAATTTAAATTTACTGAGATTCAGCCCTTAAAAACTTAAAACCTTTTTTTAAAGCCCCGATCAACCGGACACTCATCATTAGTTTTGAAACCACCAAAATGACAAATCGCTTGTGGACTTTCAATTACATTTCGCTTGTAGACATTCAATACCGAAGATGAAAGGAAAAATTCGACTTTCGTGATGGGGCTTCGCTGCTCACGGCGTTTTTTTTCTTATACATATACGTAACTTGTCATTCTTGTATGTGTAGGTGTGTAAGATACTATACAGCTATACTTAAGATTTATGAATGATTATGAATGGCACTTACATAATATGTGTTATCAAAACAGACCCAAACTGAAATTATACATTTTTGACGAAAACACATCTGTTGTATTCTGATGTTTCAATTTTGATTTTTAAAATTAGTGCATAAGAGTTGTTTTGTAAAGCGGCCCCTACACGCTCAATAATATTGCACAAAATCTGAGGTTGTACAACATTATTGACCGTCTGTAGATTATATTGACGAATTGTACAATATATTGTGCTGATCAAAAACAGTTTGAAATATATTGTACAATGAATGAATACTGTAACGTCTGTAGGCTCTGAAGATATTATTGCGCAATACCACTTTATTTAAGTTTCGATTTGTTAATTATTTTGTAATGTCATTAAAATTATTGGACTGTCTGGAGGAAAGTTCAATAAATTGCACAAGTTGAATCTTGCACAATATTATTGAGCGTGTAGGGGCCGCTTAAGAGTTCATTATGAAATTTGTATAATAAACACATATTTAGTTATTTGATACTTTTTGCAAATACACTAGTGGATTAAAAAAATTTCCTAAATTTTTTAGTAATTTTTGAAAGGCTGTATCTCAGTCATAAATGGTCGTATGGGGATTTTAAAAGAAGGATTTTGCTTGTAAAAGCTTTATGCTTGTAGATTTGAGGTCCAATGATAAAAAAATAGCGTGTGAAAAAATTTTTCATTCTTTTTTTCTTCCTTTTTTTGTCCACAGATTTTGGAAAATTTTTCTCAATTAAACCAACAGATTGGTCGGTTGCATGCTCATTCAACTTTAATTTGCTTTTTTCAAATTCTCTACGCTAATTTTTCGCTATATAATACCTACCACTTTAAAAGAAAAAGAATCCTTTTTCTTAACCAGTTTACAGAAGTTTACAATAGTTTACAGAATACGATGTGCCTATTTATTTAAAATACAAATTCATTCTTCTGAATACGAATAAAATAATTTAGTGTTTGTTCATTCACAAAAATATCCCAATCTCATCTTAAACCTGACAGTTTCATATTACAGTAATACCTCGCATGACGCGGTTTGCACAAAAATATACATACACGAAAATGGGTATACTGACGAATTTTTTTTCAACGTCAAGTATTGGATGTAATGTGTATTAACAGTATTCACGACACAAGTTGAAATTTTATTGGTTATATGTGCCTATGTAATTTTAAATCAAAGATTCAATTGTACAGTTTAATAATTTTTACCTTGGTGTATATTCGTTTTATAGGCATATGTGTAAGAACTCGCCATAGTTTCGTTAATTGAGGATCCTTTACAAACTACAAACACTAACTTCCGCATTAGATGAGGTATTACTGTATAAAGTATAGCAATGAACAAGCTAATTTACGAAAATAAGGGTAGTTTTTATTATAAGACTAGCATTTACCCGCGGCTTCGCCCGCGTGGAATTTGAAATTATGGCATCTAGTTAAAACATATAAAATGTACTTTCATCACGTCGCTATTACGCGTCGAGTAGGTATTATTACTTTTTTCTTTGGAATTTTCCCACAGAAATACAATATTTTCCCCGGGCAAAAAATAGACTACAACATTCCTCTAACAACATGCCAAGTTTAAATGAAATCAATGATTCTTTTTTATACTGTTTTAAATATATATTTTTCCACAAGAATTAGATATTTTCCCGGGATAGAAAGTAGTCTGTGTCCTTTCTCATCATCTCTGTAAACAATATGCAAAGTTTGAAATCAAGCATGCTTTTTTTTAATAGTCAGTTGTTATTTCATTGTTTCGTTTTAAATACATTTTCCCTCGGGAATGAGATATTTTATCGGGATAAAAAATAACCTATGTTTATCGCTGTATATCGTCATATTTGTCTATCATCATTTCTTGTTTCATTTAAAATATATTTTTCCACAGGAATGAAATTTCCCACGGGAAAATTCCCGGGGTATAAAGTAGTTTGTGTCCTTTCTCATCCCTTCTATTAGCAATATACAAAGTTTGAAATTATTTATCCGTTTTTTAATAGTCAGCTGTTGTAATTTAATGCATTTTCTCTCGAGAATGAAATATTTTCCCGAAATAAAAAGTAGCCTATTACCGTCTCTGGCCCGCAAGCAACGTCTGTGCAAAGTTTCAAGTTGATTGGTTAAGCTGTTGAGGCGTGAAAGCCAGTCAAACAAACAAACAAACAAAACAAACAAACTCACTTTCGCATTTATAATATTAGTAAGGATTATAACATATGTACACTGACATATTACATGCACCCACATTTATAACACTTCGACTTCACTAATACATTGAAAATATATAAGTTTTTACTGTTGCGTTTTGAAAAAGAACTAATGCTTATTAATGTTAACGCCTATATTTATTCTTATTTTTAGTTATAGTTACTTGTTTTCTGCTTTTATTCTAAAATAAGGAGAGAAGATACCAGATCGAAAAATACAAAATCTCAAATTTGTGTTTTTCTTTTCTCCAGTATGGCCTTAAGGTTATTATGGCATAAGGTTTAGTTTTTTAAATGTGGTGATACTGAGTCCTATATTAAAGCATTGCTTTTTAAAAGTATTGCCAACTGCATCCAACGAAATTTCAAAGCGAAAATTTATTAATTTTTAATATATGGAGATATAATTTTAACATTAAAGTATTTTAAAATGTCATTAAATATTTTTATAAACATTTTAGATGAAAGCAATTTTTTCTTTACGTAATTATTTAAATATTATATCTTTGTATGAAATATTGCAACATTGAAGTCAACCAATGGCCAGTAAGTGCTGCTATCTATTAACACTGTTCTTTAGTTTTTTAACTCAACCACTATTTCGTCGTTAACATTGAAACGCATAGGGGATTTTAGGTTGTTTTTAACCTTTTCAATAAATAAAAATACATAAGAACATCAGATGTATGTAAAATACTATTGTATTTAAGTTTATTTAAGTGTTTTATGTCTATGTGATAATAAAATATTTATGAAAAGTTATGAAAATAAGTTTATAATTCTGTAGCAAAAAAGTGAATAATTTTTAATTTGTTTTCTGGTGTTTGTGATTTTTAAAAACGTATGTAAATGTTATACAAAAATTTCATTAAGTATTAGGTATTTTTATTTACTGTAATGAATTTATATACCTGCTTTATTGTTAATAAGTTTTGAAAAAAACAATTGAACTTTTATAGAAAAAAGGTGTTTTTGATTTCAGTTCATTCAATTATAATTTAAACTGAGGAAAATAAACAAAACTTATTTCAAATACGTATTGTTTTTTGTTATTAGCACCAGTTATTAGTGTGCACTGTTTTATACTTTCCAAAAAAGTTATATTTTTATTTTCAGAAGTTTTATAAACAAATAAAATGAGGTTAAGTAGATTTAACGAGACCTGTAACCCCTCTCAGATTATTTTGATTTCAAATATATAACAGTTGCCAATGTTATCACTACTTTAGACGTTTTCGATACTTTAGATCAAAAAATCTAAAGTTCAGTCGACCGGATCGCAACTGAATTTTGAGTATCGATTCTTTATTGGTTAAACTATATCAAATCAGTTTTTTATTTAATTCTCTTTATTAGAACTATTTTTTTTTTTTTTAATTCGAAACAAAAAAATTCACATGTCTCCATAAGCACCCATGAATTTTTACTCAACTTTGGTAATTTTTTTCTCGACTCTCAGCGACCAAATTTTTTTGTTCTTTCATAGGATGATAAAATACCTTTTTGAGAATCTGTATGCAAATTTTTATTATTTTTTCTCTAGTCAGCCCTCATACCACAACAACCTTAAAAATATGTACAATTCTCATAGCTGGAATTTTTGGCTGCAATCAGGTATTTTAAAATTTTGGCAAGGATGATTTTTTATTGCTGTTTTTTAATTAACGATTTCATATGGAATTTTTATTGTCTGTAACGGTTTATACGATTATATTAGTGGATGGTCATCCAAATATATCAAATTGGCTATTTATAAATTCATACAAACTTGTTAAAACAAATTACAAAAATTAAGATATGTTACCATATAGTAAATAAAAAAAAAGTCATTTTTAAATACAATTTTATCCTGTGCTTAAAAATTGACGTTAACTGCAAAATATTTAATAACTTTATCACCATTTTATAAAATAAATAATACAAATTATTACTTAAATTTACCTAATTTAACACTTGTTGCAAATTTTGTAAATAAATAAAACATGCGAATTTGTAATTTTTACCTATTATAAGCACTTTCATTCTTTTTACCATTTTTATAATAAACCAAAATTTTATTAGTTTATTAAAATATGGAGTCAGAAACGAAAGTGTAAAAAAAATTCTGAAAAATGAAAAACAAAATAAAATTTTCACAAAGCTCAAAATTTTTAAAATTTTTTAAGTAAAATAATAACTAATTTTGAAAAAAGGAAAAAAAGAAAAGAAAAAATCCTTACATTTTGGTACTCAACTAACTTACAAAATTGTATTAACTCGACTAAACATTCAGTATCGTGTACATAAATTAAAAAATATTTAAAAAAATTCTTATTTTAAAAATGGTTTGTAAAACATTAGAACAATATTTTACAATTATTTGTGACCAACAGGAGTTCTGATGTTTCAAAATGATTTTAAACAAAAGATCTTTTTATTTACGACTCACGTTTTAGAGATATTTCAGATTTTTTTCTTAAAATAACGTAAGTTCAATTCGATTTTAAAAAATATTGCGTTATTTTTTTACGTAATTCGTGTCATTTTCATTTTTCTTAACGAGAAACCTAGACTTTACATTTTATATGAAATGATGTCCCCGGCGAAACTCTATTTATTTATGAAGTCTTTTTAAAATTCTTATTTACACCGTCTTCTTATGTACTTATCTGTAAAAATAAAATTTAAATATCTAGTCACTAAACACTGTAAAACAAAATAAAATTATATGCAATGTGCCAGAAAAAATATTTTCTTCTTAAAATAAAAATAAATGAGTTGTATCAGTGTGTGATTGTTACATAATATCATTTATACTAACAATAAGTAATTTAATATATTTTAAATGTGTTACGAAGGGAGACCTAATTGGTGGAAATAGTAGCGATGGCTGAACCCCGAGCGGATGCATTCGCAGTCCTGGTTCGAGTGAACCATGATGGCTGTGGTGGGTGGTGAGGAAATAAGTATTAAAACAATAGGTGTACAAAAGTATAAAAGTATATTTACAAAGAAATATGTGGATTAGAAATTATAAGCTAAACTTAACCTAAGTCTATGATTTAATATATTCCCATGATTATACATTTAGGAAGAGCTTACCCCTAACTAGCGTGACCCCGGAATGGTTGTGTGATTGCAGTGGTCGTGAGACCATTGGATCATCCAATCGGTTAATGCCAATTGTCTGATAACATCCACCATTAATACAACAATAAACAACAATCAAAACACCGGTTCGCAACAATTATACCATTTCTTTTATTTTATGCAATGGCAGGTAAAAAGAAAATATCAAAAATTATCAAAAATTCCCAAAAATGTGCTTTCTAAAAAACCGATTTTTCGTTTCCGCGTTATCGGAGCCAAGGTTAATACATTGCTTATCTTCATTGGCACGCGGGGATGACTGCATCTCAAAAAGACAGGTAAAAAAAAAATTACAATCCTTCACCTGTTGCTAACTCACGGTCTATATACAGCGTGAGTTTTTCGAGAGTTGCCATTTTTATTACAGCCAAACCGTTGATTTAATCGTAAAATTGTTCAAATAAGAGTTGTAGATATCGACGGGGCAACCGGTTGCTATCGTCAGGAGTTTTATAGTTCTTATGGTTTTCGAGCTATGATACAAACTTACAGATTTTTAAATGAGACTATATGTTAATTTTTCGATAAAACTGATCTAATGCATCAATTAAAAACATAAACGAACAAAAAAATTTTTTACCCAAGTTTATTTTTTGAATGTTTCTTTAATTTAACAATTAGGCGGTAAACACACTCATATGAATTTGAGGCTACTTCAACCGACAGTGTTTTAGTCGGTTAACATTTCTATTACATCCAAGAAAAGAACCTTATTCAGTATCATTCTCTGTAATACAAATGACAGTAATTCAGATTTTGAAATATAGATGTCGGACTCTCTTTCAAGTTTTTAACATTTTTGCATAATAAAATCAAATTACTTTAAAAGATTAGTATTTAAAGTAACTTAATTTAAAAAGAATTTGAAATCATTCATTAATTTACTGAAAAATATACTTATTTTTTATTTACTTATAGAACAGTAGGTGGCAGTAAAACAAATGTACACACCCACTACAAACCAACGTAACATTGGCGTTTCTTAATAATAGCAAAGTGAGGTTAACTGGAAACGAAAATATTAATAAATATACTCAAATAGTGTATATTTGAAATTCGATAGTATTTTCTTTTTATTAAAAACCAAATTAAAATGGAGAAGATTTTCCACAAAAAACGTTTTATTTCCTTTGAAAATACTTACTACAAAAATATGTTTAGACGCCTATGTATCTGTCAAACAGTGACTTTTCAGAAAAATTGTTTTTTTATTTTTCAATGAATTAAAACTGAAATTTGATTTCCTTATTGTACTTAATTATCATTTTTGTATGGTAATTTAATCTATTTAATAATTTTAATTTCCGATGGAAAACATAATAATTGTGAATTGAGCTAATATCTTTTTAAATTACGTAAAATCCTGATCACTTGCAAGCACTTGAGTACGAAATTTAAAAGTGTCACTTTTAAAACGTAATTACTCAAAAATATGAGATAAAACAATGAAAATTTTAGTGTTACTGGTAGTTTTGAATCATAAACAAATATTTGAAAAACTTTTAAACATACGTTTTAGGGATGTTACGGATATCCGTAACCGTAACCGAAACTACTGGATATCCGAAATAATTACATATCCGAAACCGTATCCGAAAATACAAGTTTCGGATTTGTTTCGGATAATAACAGACAACTGCCATTGGAATACTGAGGTTAAATCGAAGCAAATTTTTGCTACATATATTTCTCTTGATAGATTTCCGTTGATTTGTGTTTGGTGTTCAGTTTTTGGGGTAAAATTTTCCCCTTTTTTCTAAAAAAAGATGTTCACTGAAAGCAATTATCCGTAACTGTAACCGTATCCGAAACATTATCCGATATTATTACATATCCGTAACCGCAACCGAAAAAAATGTTTTTAAATATCCGTATCCGAAATTTCATATCCGTAACATCCCCAAATTACGTTTCGTTTAAAAAACTATAAATTTGTATCATAGCTCGAAAACTATAAGAGCTATAAAGCTCCTGAATATTATATTTTGGAAACAACTTAAACGAGCATTTATTTAAACAAAATGTGAAATAACTAAGAGCATTTGAAAATCTATTTTAACATTTGTAAAACAAAAGTAGCAATAAATAAACTAATTGATCACTATTCTTTATTTTCGCGCATTGATCACTATTCTTTATTTTCGCGCAATAGTAAATATGAACTAGAATTAATATAATAGATTTTGTGCTTTTATTAAAATTAATGTTACATAGATAATGAATTCTTGCCCTTAAAAAAATAAATAAGCATCACATGTGTTACATAAAATAAACATCCGTACACTAAAAAATTGTTTTGTGCAATTAAAAATTTACAAAAGCACTTTTATAACTTTACTGCCATTACCTTATTCAAAATGATCCTTAAAAAAACACTTGTCCCATAAAATTACTAAATGAGCAATAGATTCTACAAATGCGTATGTTGTTTACAGGTATACATTGTACACACTGTACCTGTGATAGAATAAGTGGAATAAGATTGTTGTAGGTTGTCCAAAGATAAAAATGTTAAAATGTATTAATGAAAAAAAGGAAATATAAACAAATGTAAAAAAAAAAAATAGAAGAGTAAAAGGGGTTTAGAAACAGTTATCTAACTATCTCCTCGTAATACAGTAATTTATTGATAAAAATTAAAAACTATTCTAAATTCCATGTTTTTCGTATTAATGAAGAAGTTTCTTTTTCTTTTTTTTTTTTTTTTTTTTTTTTGAGAAATTTTGTAATAATTTTCATAAAATAACTGTTTGTTGAAAAATGAGCGCGAAAAACGGCTCATTGTTGAGGTGATCATTTGAGAACAATTTGGTTGTAGATATTCAGAATATGTCAAAATAAAAAACGAATATTATGTAAATTATGGTCGTTTATTATTACTATGTTTTAAATTAAAGCTAACGAAAATATTTAAAAAATTTCGCTTTGCAAATGAAAATTATCAGAATTGATATCTTTGTTTACAAACTGTAACGTCGTTTTGAAGTAATAGGGCATTTTCAATCATTTGATTCAGGACATTCCAAATAATTCCTAAAAAAACCGCTTGTTCCATAAAATTACCGAAATGAGCAATAAATCTAACAAAATGTATAGGCTTGCTGTTTATGAATAGGTACCCGTTTCAAATACAATTGATCATGAGTCACCGTTAAAAAATTAAATAATTCTTATATTCGAAACAAACTGCAAATTTAAAATTTACGTAAATGCAATAATGAAAGAGATAAAGCCAAGAAAACGGAAATTATTTAAATTCATAAGAGATGAAGCATGGCTAAATTTAAGTGAATTTTTTTAAGTTATTTAAAAAAAATATATTTGTAAGCATATTCTAGGGGCATAAGATTCAAATATGTAATTCCACAGGTTGAAGCGAAAAATTTACAAATTGGTGAAAAAAAGAAACGTGGCCACCCATCCAAAGCGAAGAAAGCTTTAATTGTACAATAATATTTTTGTTTTTGTAATTTCATTAAGCAAAGTTTGAGAATTATACATTATAGTTTTTAAATAAATATTAAATTTATATAAAAAATGAATTGTTTTATTTATATTTTCTGTCTTTTCATTGGTCGTAAAAAAAAAAAAAATGGTTGCCCCCATCGATATCTACAATTCTTATTTGAACAATTTTTCGATTAAATCAACGATTTCGCTGCAATCAAAATGGCAACTCTCGAAAAACTCACGCTGTATATAAAAAAAAATTTAATTTTACGTTTTTTTAAAGAAATAAAAATAAACAATATGTAAATAAATAAATATGGAAAATTTTGTGAAAAACACATAGTCAAGGTTACTTATCGGATTTAAAAAAGTCGGGTGTTTATCATGCCAGGGATGGCTTAACGAAGCCCCATTTTTCAATTTCGTTCCTGAATTACGAGTCATCAAAGCTTGAAATCTTTTTAGAGAAATTAAAGGCAAAGTAACATTGTTTATTCATTTCTGTAGGAACGAATAAATAATTAACATCAGATCTACTATTATTATTCAAATGAAAAAAGCTCCGAATAAGGAATATGCATGTTTTTCATTTATTTCAAAAATAGTTTAAGCCTATGTCAAAAAATCACAAAAATATATTATGAGTACAATTTGCGCCTTTATTTCAGAAAAAAAAAAGATTTTTAATTTTACGTTATCATGATTTAAATATCACCACTTGGCGCGCTGACGTCACTTGTAAATATCAAATAAGGCTATTACCACCCAAGACAGAAGCATTGTTATATAATTCGTTCTGTAGATGGCACTGCTTCAGATAATAAAAATCTAATCGTTTATTATTTTCCAATGCTTTTCACATCTGCCAATATTTTAATTTGTTTGACGAATAAAATTTAGCAAATACCGGGTGTTTCAAGCAACTAAGAACATATAATATAATAATAATAATATAATAATTTATTGCAAGCTCTAAAAGAGATACATTCGTTAATACAAATTAGTTAATACAAGTTAATACAATAAATAGTAACCGTAACCGTAACCGAAACTACTGGATATCCGAAATAATTACATATCCGAAACCGAAACCGTATCCGAAAATACAAGTTCCGGATTTGCTAAGGCTGTAAGTAATTGATATCTACAATTTTGGCGGCCAAAACTGAGTAGTTGGAGATAACTAAAAAAAATTACAAAATTACAAAAAAAATTCAGTAACTGTGCCTTAATGCACTTAATTACTGCACAAAGTATCATCAAAATTCAAGGGGTACAAAATTCAATAATCGAAAGAGGTATATTAAGATATAGGCTATCTGCCCCTAATAGAAAGTCCCAATAGTAACTATTGTCGTTTATGTGACACTACAAGTACTTCATATGTATAATTTTCCTAGATCAAAATAAAACTGTTGTGGAAATGTAACAGAAAATTGTCAAAAAATGTGCTGTAATAGGATTTTTTAACATGTAGAATATTAAAGTCCAATTAGTATTATATTCTACATCAGCGGTTTTCAACCTGGGGTACGAAAAGATATTGTTAGTAATGGCTAGAAATTATTAAAATGTTAAAATTACACCCTTTAATTTTTATTCACATCAAATTAAACTATATCCTTTTTTTCTTTACACGTAAGAGAAATTAACCAATATTCTAAAGTAAAATTGCACTTATTAAGTACTAAGAGAAATGATATTAACTAAAGTGATAATACAGTATAAATTCTCCTTATTTGTCTAATAATTATTTCAATCTTGTGGGTATTCATTGTTAATAAAAATGACCGTTGGATAATTCAAACAGAATTATCGGTTTTTTTTAAACAATGAATTTATACACTCCAACATCTATAATTTTCCAGAAATATTCCAATGTAAAACTCATCAAGTATAACGTGCTATCTATTTCATATGTGAATTTTTACTGTATTTTTATGTATTTATTTGATTTCGTTGTTTTTTTTAAGTAGCTTTTTGATAATACCGTTTTGTGAAAATGGAGAAGTGGTTGAAATCGGGGACTCAAAAGAGAACTGTAACCAGTATTGAAATTCAATCTGTTGATTCGGCGATTGCGAGTATTTCAAAGCAGTCTGATAATTTGCAAGAAGATAATGGTGCAACAACTGACATGCCTGTTGTGGTAAGAGATGTTAGTAATATTTCAGTTAAAAACATGAGTGCTACTCTGAAAAGGAGGAAGTATTTTGATGAAAATTTAAAATATGGATTCTCGTTTACAGAAGATGACGATTGCCCAAAACCACTATGTGTCGTTTGTGGAGAAATATTGCCCAACGGTGCGATGAAACCATCTTTGTTGTTACGTCATTTAAAAACAAAGCATCCAACATATCAACAAAAAAATATTAGACTATCACGCGACTCGAATTTAACTTATTTTGTGGTGTTTGCAAATAAAAAAAATGAAAATGCAGTTGAAGCATCATAGAGAATAAGTTACCGTATTGCTAAAAGCGGTAAAAATCATACAATTGCTGAAAATTTGATATATCCATGCATCAAAGACGCTGTTCACTGTATGTTTGGTGAGGACCATGCCCGAAAAGTTAGCAATATTCCCCTCTCGGACAATACAGTATCCCGGAGAATTGCGGACATGTCTGACGACATTGAATCTACAGTAATTGAAAGAATAAAACAGAGTCCCTTCTTTTCAATACAGGTGGATGAAAGCACTGATGTTTCCAATTTGTCAACTTTACTTGTAATTGTAAAGTCCGCCTCACACGATGCATGTTTTCGTGATAAATCACTTGATTGGAGTTCTGATGGCAGTTCTGCTTGCTACGCTGCTAGATGTGACGTCACTGATGACTCTGCTGCATACGAGCTTGCTTGATTTTGGTGATAGACCCCTGCTATTTTTTATTATTTTTCATGCTAGGTTACTTGCTAGTTTAAATGTTGAGCAAACCATCAAACAGAATTTTGTCACGTGGGCTTAAAATAAACAGTATTAATTTATTATATGTACATGGTATACATCGTATACATGGTGTACATGTCAATTGTCAACTTTTGGGCAATTATTTTATATAATTTAATGGGGCAATTACATACGAACGATGCAAACTGTCAAACTAATAATACTGTGTAGATATATCTGTAGTGAACTAAATAAAATTAGTTTTCCGCATAAACTTTTATCGTCATTTATATTTGTTTTAATATTAAGTCAATCAAAAAAATAAAAAATGACAACTTTATTTTTTCGTTGGCACGTAATTTGGGAATTATTAGCCTATCTCATTAAAAATGTTGCAACAGCAATTCTTTTCTCTTTTCTTTCCTTTTATTTCTTAATATATCTGTCATTCAAAATGTAGGAACAGGAATTTGTCTACGAAAAATAACCTGAATAATAATTTCCATGTCAAAGACAATTAATAAATTTAAATTAGTAGCGAACCCTGCTACACTACAAGCAATATAACGAGCTTCGTGTGAGCCAAACTATCAGTGTTCCCTGCTTATCTCCAAGCAACATACCATGCGCAGTACCCTTCAAGATAATCCTGCAAGTAAACTAGCACGAAAACAATCATCGTGTGCGGTAGGCTTAAGATATTTAAATAATAAGGTGCCTGAAGAAAATCTTTTACTGTGTCATCCCCTTACACAAACATGCAGAGGCGAGGACATATTTAATACGATTCAGGGCTATTCCTGTGAAAAAGAAATTGATTGGGCCAATTGTTGTGGTGTTTGTACGGATGGGGCAAAATCAATGACTATCAGACTATGCAAATCCTTGTGTGAAGAAATGGAGAGCCTTCATTCAACACTACTTTTACATACTGAGGTGAGGTGGCTTTCACGTGGGAAAGTACTAACACAGCGTGTTTGAGCTGAGACATGAAGATCAAGTTTTTTTCGAAGACCACCCTTTTGAGTTAGGCCTTAAATTTCATGAAAGTGAATGGCTCCAACAGCTTGCATACCTATCTGATATTTTTACTGAAATAAATAAACTTAACTTAGGGTTACAGAACAGCTCCATCACTGTCTTTAAAGTATCTGACAAAATTGAGTCTATGATTAAAAAATTAGATTTTTGGGAATCTTGTATCGGTAAAAACCAGAGCGAAGTTTTTGAAACACTTCACGGTTTCTTATCTGAAAATGAGCTAAAATTGTCAGAAGATGTAAAAAGTAATGTAATGGCTCACTTAAAAGGACTAAAGTTGTCATTCAGGCAATATTTTCCAAAACAAAATAGTGAAGATAATTGGATTTCAAATCCATTCAACGAATTGTTTTTCGTTACATTACTTTTCGTTACAAGCTAAAAAATTATCAATATCTGAAAAAGAAAAATTGATTGAACTTTCAACTGATTCTTCTTTACAATTTGATTTCAGAAAAAGGAATGTTATTGATTTCTGGGCAGCAGTGAGAGAGGAGTACCAGGAGCTCAGTGAAAAAGCAATCAAATATTTATTACCTTTTACAAATACACAGCCTGTGGAAACAGCATTTTCGTCATACGCATATATTAACAAATATCGTAATAAGCTTTATGCTGCTCCTGATCTAAGAATATATCTCTCTTCATTTGAACCAAATTTTAAAAAAACTCAGCTCCATGAAACAACATCAAGGATCGCATTAATATTTTTTCTTTCTTTTCACCATTTTTAAATAAAAAATTATATATGTTAATTGTAATAATGAAACATAAAAAAATAAAAATTTATAAATACCATTAATACCACTTTCTTTAATTAAACATAGTTTATGTAGAGGGCTGGGGGTACTCAGAAATAAAAAGCTTACTCAAGGGGTACGCGAGAGAAAAAAGATTGAAAACCGCTGTTCTACACGTTAAAAATGCCTACTACACACATTTTTTGACAATTTTCTATTATATTTCTACAATGGTTTTGTTTTGATCTAGGAAAGTTATATATACGAAGTATTTGCAGTGTCACATAAACGACAAGACAGTTACTATTGGGACTTTCTATCAGGGGCAGATAGCCTATATCTTAATATACCTCTTTCGATTATTCTTGATTATCTCGAAAACTATAGGAGATAGGAAAAAACACTTTATGAGACACAACACTTTATTTTTAAAGTACTTTCGATTGATGTATATAATTCCAGGGTCGGACCCACTGGAGGGGCGGTTCAGCAGATTAGAAATGAAAATTTTTTTTTTTACCATGTACCCCTTGAATTTTGATGAGACTTGGTGCAGTAATTAAGTGCATTACGGTACAGTTACTGAATTTTTTTTGAAGTGGTCGCTCAATTGCAACCCTATAAAAATAATATTGGATCGGATATTATCCTTGTTACTATCTTTAATAACGAGGACTGATACGATAATAAATAAGTCTAATATTAAAATAAAAAGGCAATTTTTTACTTTACTAATACCACTTTATTTAAAGTTTTAATTGTCTGTGACATGTTTCGGCCCGTATGGCCATTGACGAACAGTAAACTATATTTAACAAGCTACTTACTTAAATACTATTTTCCATTTTACATTTTTTCCTACTGTGAACAATAAATTGTTGTTGTCAAATCAGAATTGAAAGTAAAAACAAAGTCACAAAACTGGTTTTGGAATGTTACAAATTCAGGTAAAAAATAATTTTGAGATTAAAATTAATTTTGAAGTAAATAATTTTCAGACAAATTTAGTAAAATGTGAATAAAATTAAAAACAATTCCCCAAATCTACTGAACGATTGTATCGATATCTATGATTCAACGTTATTTACCACCCTGTAATTTTACATAATTAAGGTTTTGTTTTTTCAGAATTAATTGCATTTATATTTGCCTAAAATTTATCTATTATCTATTTTAATTTTAATTTCAAAATCAAAATTATTTTTATGCAGTTACCTAAAATTGTAACATTCCAAAAACCAGTCTTATTTTATGACTTTATTTTTATTATATTTTATATTTTGTAAGACAAGCCGTACTCACATGTTCTCGAAATTATTTTTAATTTTATTCACATTTTACTAAATTTGTCTGAAAATTATTTACTTCAAAATTAATTTTAATCTCAAAATTATTTTTTACCTGAATTTGTAACATTCCAAAACTAGTTTTGTGACTTTGTTTTTACTTTCAATTCCGATTTGACAACAACAATTTATTGTTCACAGTAGGAACGAATGTAAAATGGAAAATAGTATTTAAGTAAGTAGCTTGTTAAATATAGTCCTGAGTTCACTGTTCATCGCAGGTAGTGCAAACACCTCTTGTGAATACCTAAAAAGAAAGTACACCGACCACCTACGAAGATATATCAAACCTCGTTGTTTGATCACCGTAAGCGGAAAGAATTTAATATCTTGTGCATCGACAATACAACTGTTGCAACCCCACCATGGGGGAGCAACGCGAAACAATGGAAACCAACGAACCAACAAACGAAGAAGAGTTCAAACTAGTGAAATCGCGGAATAAAGACACAGGTCAAAGAAGAGCAACCAAAAGACCTCCGTCTTCACCGATATTCGAGCACAACAACAAGTTTACAGTACTATCAGGACTATCAGAAATGTTCCACAAGAGCAACCGGGACACAACTAACGAAAAAGAGAAACCGTCAGGAAGCCAAGCAGCGGCAACTACGTCACAAAATGAACAAATAATGCCAGAAGAACCAAGAAAAACAGCAAAACTTCCTCCGATTGTTGTCCACGATAGGCCGAGGGACCACGTCCAACTTACCAAAATTATCGGAAATATTTGCCCAACCGGATTCCACTTAAAATACGTCGGAGAACATGTAAAAATCTTCGCCAAAAATATCGACGAATACAAAAACTTAAAAATGCATCTAAATTCAAACAACATAGATTTCCATACGTATACACTTAAAGAAGAAAGAACAACAGCCGTCGTCCTAAAAGGGCTCCACAACGTACCCACAGAAGAAATAATGGCAGACTTAGAAGCGAAAGGGATAAAAGTAATTAAAATATCCCAAATGAAGACAAGAAACACGGAACGACCTATTTTCAAAGTCGATTTAGAAAATGGGACCAGCTTCCAACAAATCAGGAGGATCCGCTATGTATATCATACCAGCATATACTGGGAAAAATATCGTACCAGACGCGGACCCACTCAGTGTTTCAAATGCCAAGAATTCGGCCACGCTGCAAGCAACTGCTATTTGAAGAGCCGCTGTGTGAAATGCGCTGGAAACCACTCAGCAGACGAATGCCTAAGGGACCGAGCCCTCCCAGCAATCTGCGCAAACTGCGGAGGGGACCACCCAGCCAGTTTCAAAAAGTGCCCGAAACACATCGAATACTTGGAAAAACTGCAGCGCAAGAGAGAAATAAACAGAGAGAAGCTAACAAGGAACAACATTCGCTATGTTCCGGCTCCCCCACCAGCAACCAATGCATGGCACGCCAAGCAAACACCTGCTCAAGACGCCAGCAGCGGCACAAGCAATGAACTAAAAAAACTACTTAGCGAACTCAACGAATTAAACAATATATGCAACATTCGCGAGCTGATCAAAGCAGTGCGGAAACTAAAAGAAGAACTAAAGAAAACAACTGACCCGATATCAAAATTCGAAGCCATTTCAAACTTCGCAAATTCACTGAACATTTAAGATGTTCCCCAAAATCATAAACTTCAACGCAAGAAGCGTCGCACAACGGCGTCGCGAAATAGAAGATATGATAATCACCGAAAACGCCGATATCACTGTCATCACTGAAACATGGCTAAGAACAGAAGACAAATGGTACATCCCAGGCTTCAAAATACACAGAAACGACCGACCATCCGTAGGAGGGGGCGTTGCTGTTATCATCAAGAGCAACATCAAGCATCACCGCGCTGCCCCTATGAGAACCGAAATTGAACACGTCAGGATCCACCTACCCGATATGCACCTGGATGTGATTGGCATATACATCCCCAATCAAACCTTAAGCGAGGCGAACCTAAACAGCATTTTTACAAACAACGTAAAAACTATCGCTGTAGGAGACTTCAACGCATGAAGCCGAACCTGCAATCAAAATGGTTGCGTCCTGGAGCAATGGCTGACCTCAACCAACAACGCACGTGTGATCTATCCTGAAAACCCAACGCGCATCGGGGGACGAAATGGGAACACCACGATAGATCTCGTAATAACAATGAATGTCACATGCAACATAGAGACGGAAACAATCGATGGACCATCGTCGGATCACGTCCCTACTATAACAAAATTCTACCAGCGACCTCCACGAGAACAGCCGCGTACCGTTCCAAACTTTGCCAATGCCGATTGGAAGAAGTTTAGGAGAATAGTTCACGAGCAAATTATGCTAACAGAACCAAAGACTACGGAAGAAATAGACAATGCCCTAGAGCTGCTGCAACAATCAATTTCTGATGCACAAGAGAAAGCCATTCCCAAAAAGAAAATAAACCCTCAGAGGCGCTACAACTCGCAAGAACCAGCCAAAATAGAAACCACTCTTCAACGTCTACAATCAGAAGAATGGGATCGTCATCTCCTGAACCTAGATCATAACAAAATTTGGAACACAGTGAAAAAGTTTAAACCAAAAACAACACAAATCCCACCGCTTACGACACCGCCGTATATACGCGTACCAGGCGCCGAAATGACAACGCCGCAAGGAAAAGAATTGAAGCTGCCATCAACCAAATTGATAACTATTACAGAGAGAACTATCAAAATCAATCCCGTTAAAACGGAAACCACCACCTTTACGAGGCGAAAACGCATCCAGTATGAAATCAGCATCAAAGGCGAACCAGTGAAGCGGACGAACGCAGTCAAATATCTAGGCCTTTGGCTGGACAGCAAAATGAAATACATAAAAACCGCCAACGATCGCATCAGTAAAACCCGAAAACTAATAAACATATTGACACCACTGATGACTAACTGGTACTTCTCCCTAGACCGGAAGATACAAGTGTATAAGCAATGTATACGGCCGACGCTCACCTACGGCATAGAAATCTGGGGTTCAACTCTATCACGTTCAGTAATGAAGAAATTGCAGCTACTTCAGAACAGAGTTCTACGACAGATCACGGGAGCAGATAGTCGCTGTGACGTGGACATGTTACACGATGTAACGGGGATCGAGACGCTGAAAGACTACACAACACGAAAAACAGTAACGAGTTATGAACGTCTACAGTTCCACGACAACAACCTGGTGCGGAGCATCCCGAAAACCCTGAAACTATACTCAAAGCGGGCTTCTCGAGTAAGATTACCAATGGAAAGTATCGCCAGTTAAATTAGGATAAGTCTAGTTTAATTCTAGTATTAGTATTAGTTTAGACCTTAGTTTTAGTTTTAGCATAGTTTTAGTTTTAGTTTTAGCATAGTTTTAGTTTTAGTTTTAGCATAGTTCTTAGTTGTAAGACTAGTTTTAGTTATCAAATATAGATTAAGAGGTTTTTGAAAATTTTCTCCTCAAATATATAAATCATCAACAAACTGATAACAAAAACAAATAAAAACACTGCGATTAAATAGGAGTTTAAGGTATCCTAAAAATTGTATTGTTAAAACAAACTGTAAAGTATTGTAAAAACAACTGATTTATCAATAAACTAACTCGTAACTCGTAAATATAGTTCACATTTTGACACCGGTCATCTTGAAAGGTAGATCTGCGAAGGAACACCCGCTGTGAACAAACAAAACAACGACTTACTACTGTGAACAATTTAGAGTGAAAGTAAAAATAAATATTTGTGTAATAACTATTAAATGAGTGTTACTGAAGAAGTTTTTCGAAAAATTTTGACGTGGCACACAACGTGAATACATCCAACAACGAAGATGAAGCAGCTGTAAGAAGAGGAAAACCAAACACGTCAACAAATATGGAAAAGATGGTAGTCAATGGGAATGAAGAGCAAATAGCCGACGGCTTCCAACTAGTAAAAGGGAAGAACACGCACAAAAGGCCACTTTCTCCGGAAAAACCGGTCTCATTCGCACAACCCAGTAGGTTTGCTATTCTTCTGGGGCTAAACAATCAACTCGAAAACTCTAATGAAAACACAAACCTGGAGCAAAAAAAGAAGAAAAACAAATGAAGAACACGTGACAAGGACACCTCCAAAATCAGGTGAAACCAAGACCACCAAAAAGGAAAAAATACCTCCAATAGTTATACATCACAAATTTAAATCCAGCAAAGAATTCATCGAGGTGACAAAAGAAATATGCAAAAACGACATTTCAGCTAAAAAATGTAGATGACAAACTACATGTAAAAACAACATCAATTGAGGATTATAAGAAGCTAAAAATGGAACTTGTAAGCGGCGGAGTCAACTTCCATACTTATACATTGGAAGAAGACAAAATGACGTCAGTGGTGCTAAAAGGGCTAAATCCTGAAGACGAGAAAGATATAGCAGAAGATCTCACGGAAAAAGGAATTACTCCAATACGAGTAATAAAGCTCAATACTAAAAGTCACAAGACAATCTACAAAGTAGATTTTCCGAGAGAGATAGATCTAAGAAGAATCAGAAATTTCCCGTACATTTTAAATACAAGAATATACTGGGGAAAATACCGAAGGAGACCAGGACCCACACAATGCTTTCGTTGCCAAATGTTTGGACACGCGTCAGCAAACTGCCGACTCTAGTACAGATGCGTAAAATGCGCTGGGAAACACTCTGCGGACGAATGTACACTCCCAAAAGAAAACCCAGCTATATGCGCAAACTGCAATGGAAGCCATCCAGTAAACTGCAGAAAATGTCCGGCGTACCTAGAGCACATAGAAAAACTTGAAAGACAGAAGGAAAGACAACGCGAGAAAATGCGAAACATTCAAAGCAGATACATTCCCGCACCACCACCAGCAACAAATGCTTGGTTTAATCGACAGCAGCCGAACGCAAACCAGGACGATCTGCAAACACTCATGCAGGAACTACGCACGCTTAACCAAATGTGCAACATCAAAGAACGGATAGCTGCCGTAAAAACCCTAAATGAAACTTTAAAAAGCACAACAGACCCTGACTCAATTCAAGAATAGAGGCCATTTCAAATCTCGCAGAAAAATTAAGATGGCCCGCGCAATAAAAATTCTAAATTTCAACATCGCGAGCATAAATAAAAAGAAACGTCAATTTGAAGAACTACTATGGGAGGAAGATATCGACATTGCCATAGTAACCGAAACATGGCTAACTCCAAAAAGAAAAATTCACTTCAAAGGCTACCGTATTTATCGAGCTGACCGTGAAAATCGACGCGGAGGAGGTGTCGCCATTATCATAAAGCAAAATATAAAGCACTATCAACTAAATCAAGTACATAGATAGTGAGAAAATTGAAAACGTCCAAATCAAGCTTAGCGACAGTGGAACAACAATAATTGGCGTTTACATTGCGGAACAAAATTTAGAAATTGAAGCCCTTGAAAAACTACAGAACGGACATGATAAACTGCTAATCATCGGCGACTACAATGCAAGGAGTACAACCTGGAACAATAGCACAACAAATAGAAACGGACAAAAGTTAGAAGACTGGCTATTAAATAGTAACGACGAGGAGCTACTCTTCCCGGATTCACCCACCAGAATAGGTAGCTCTGGTAGAGAGAACTCCACCATAGATCTGGCAATTGTTAAAAACTACAGAACGGATGCAGAAGTATACACCATTGACGGACCAATGTCGGACCATTTACCAGTTGTTCTGAAACTCAAACTACCCATTCTCCAAGCCGCTAGAAAAGATATTCCAGATTACAAAAATGCAGATTGGAAAAACTTCAAAAAATACATACACGAAAATGTTACAATAAAACAGCCATTCAGCACAGAAGAAATCGAAGCGGAAATAGAAAAACTTCAATCGATCATAATAGAAGCCGACAAAATACACATACCGAAAAAGAAAATCTATACACAAAAACCAACCACCACAAGAAAAATACAGCAATTGAGGAAAACTAAAAATTTCTGCAGACGAATGTACCAATCTACCAGGGACCCAACATACCTAGAAATAAGGAAACAAATAGCAAGACAACTCGAATCTACATACCAAATGGAAGAAGATGAAAAATGGTACAATAAATTAAAAAATTGTAACAGAGGCACCATGTGGGATGCAGTACGGGCACTAAAACGCAAAACCGGTCCAAACATTCCGCCGCTTAAAAATGGAGAAAACTTTGTACACGACCCACATGGAAAAATTGAATTAATAGCCGAAACATTCAGAAACGCACACACAAACAGCAGTAACCTTGCCTCAGCAAAGATGCAGGTAGCAGTTGAAACCAGGTTCTATCAAATCATGCACTACCTCGAAGAAGACAACATAGCTCCAAGCACAATTACCGAAATAAGAACCATAATATAGAAACTCAGAAACAGGAAGGCACCCGGGCAAGACGGAGTGAACAACAATCATCTAAAAAATCTTCCCACCAGGGCAATTCAGCAAATCAGGAACATAATAAACACTTGCATAAAACTGAACCACTTCCCAGATATATGGAAGCAAACGAAGATAATACCACTACAAAAACCAGGAAAGGATCCGAAAATCCCGAACAACTACCGACCAATTAGCCTTCTTCCAAGTTTAAGCAAGATTCTAGAGCGGATAATACATAAGCGTATGAGGGATCATGTCGAAGCAAAAATCATAGATGAACAGTTTGGATTCAAAAGAAAACACGCAACCACCCAACAGCTCAGCCGAATAACACATGACATCATAACAAATATGAAAAACAGCTTTGATACAATACTGGTCAGCTTGGATATTGAAAAAGCGTTTGACTCGGTTTGGCATCACAAACTAATAAACAAACTTGCCCAGCTGAACATCCCAACAAAAATCATCAAAATAATCAACAGCTACCTACAAGGAAGAAGCTTTTTTGTAGAACATGACGGAAAAAAATCAAGAACCCACGACATACCAGCAGGAGTGCCACAAGGCTCTATTCTAGGACCGCTGCTATTCAACATATATATAAACGACATTCCAAAATGCAAAGGAGTAGAATTAGCGTTATATGCAGATGATACGGCAATCTACACAAAAACGCGAAATAGGGCGCATAGAATGGCAACCGAACGCATAGAAAACACACTAACCAAAATAAAAAGACACTTCCAAGAAGATAACATAAAAATAAACGAGAACAAAACAGAAGCCATTGTCTTTAGTTCGAAAAGGAGAGGAAACATCAAAAGCATCGCTTTTGACAATACCAAAATCGCAACCAAAAAAGAAATCACGTACCTGGGACTCGTATTGGACAGAAACCTAACGTACACAAAAACAGCAACCAATAGGCTACAGAAAGCTAAGAAGGCATATGCTGCTCTATATAAAATTTTCACGAGCCCGTATCTTACTCCCGACAAGAAGCTACAGATTTACAATATGTGCATAAAATCAACATTACTGTATGCAGCTGAAGTCTGGCCACCTAGCTCCCCCACAAGTATTAAAAAGACTCCAAGGGTTTGAAAATAACATACTAAGAAAAATCGCAGGAGCGAACAGTTTCATAAACAGTGAATATTTGCATGCCCTGCTCGAAACCCCGAAGTTAGAGGAGATAATAAAATCACGAACAATAAAATTTGAAGAAAGAACAAAGTCACACAACAATAACTTGCTCGCAGCAAGAAAACACACGAAGGCAAAAACAAAAATTGCCAGGAAAAAGAAGTATCCTGCTGAAATTTACAAACAGGCACAAGGGAATCAGATAAGTAATTAGTATATAAGTTAAATAAGTTAGCTAAGTTAGTCAGTAAGTTAATTAAGTAAGTTAGATAGTAAGTTAGTTAAATTAGTTAGTAAGTTAAGTAAGTTAGACAGTAAGGTAGTTAAGTTAGTGTTAATTTAGTTAAGTAGTAGATAGTAAGATACTCTAAGTTACTTAAGAAAACACTTAAGGAGGTTTTTGAAACTTTTTCCTCCAAAATAAAAAGAAATCAGTAAAAGAAAAGATAAATCAGTAAACATAAATAAATAGTTAAGCAAATTAAGCATTGCACAAGGGAGTAAAAGGAATCCCAATTGTAAACTGTAAACAAGACATGTAACATTGTAAAACAAAATTTTCAATAAAGCATTTTTGTATTGTATTGTAAATATAGTTTACTATTCGTCAATGGCCATACGAGCCGAAACATGTCACAGACAATTAAAACTCTAAATAAAGTGGTATTAGTAAAGTAAAAAATTGCCTTTTTATTTTAAAATGGAATACCATAAAGTAACGCTCAAATCTATCAAGTCTAATATTCTTGAGAGTGTTTGCCTTTATGTGGATTTGGAATTATTTTCTAAGTTGAGTAGTTACCAAGAAAAAAATTTTTGTAATTTTTAAAAATTTTTAGTTATCTCCATAACTACTCAGTTTTGGCCGCCAAAATTGTAGATATCAATTATTTACAGCCTTACCATACCGCTAATATAGTTATTAAAATAATTCGCTTCCCGGGTCGATTCACCTATACTTATCCGGCTACACCCTTGACCTTTTTGCAATGGGGTATTTGACAGTAGTTGAAAAAATATGTATTTTGATTTTTAAATAATTGCTCGAGTCATAATGATACTGAATATTGCTTTTTTACAAGTTATTTCATTCAAAAGTATAAAAATTTTAATTAAATAAAATTACAAAATTTACGTTAAAAATGACGTAATCAAAAACATCAAGCAAAAGCAGCTTACGTCACAAGCTCGTTCGAATATGTAGGTATTATATTTGTAGTTAGGAAAAAAACTGTTTACTTTTTTGGTAACTATGAAAAAAATTTTTAATTATTAATTTTCATTACTAGACCTACTACTACTACTCAATGTTTCAGAGCCAATGACGTCATACGATTTGACGTCACAGAAAGCATCGTTTTGGCTATCTTTTTAAAAGCTGAAATTTGATCCGTGATTTTTATTAAAAATATAGTACAAAATAATTTAAAAATGTGTATTATGAGTTTAGTAAGAAGTAATAAACACACTAAGATGGTTTTTAAAAAATTGTCAAATACCCCATTAAAGAAAATTTTTTTTAACTATGGATACCTATATAAAAATGATACCCATAAAAAACAGGCATACTCTGATCCCAACTTCGCTGAAAGAGACTGTATATTGAATAGTTATATTGAATAGTTAATAAATTAAATAATTACTTATTATTAATTAATTTTCAATTTAATTTTTTAAGACCGTTTCCTTTTACAAATTTTTTCAAAAATTAAAATCACTAAATATTTTTTTTTTTAAAGCAATTTTTTTTAAAATAATGATTTTGCTAGTTACCTAAATCAATTTTAAAAATATTTAATATTGATTGTGACAAGTTACTAAATATTTTTAATATTCAAAAATAATTTTTTTTTCTATTTGATATATGTTTTCGTACCAGTGACAAAGTTTATGGAGGGTATCTTATTATTTTATAGCACCCTACGTTATACCTTTAGTGTCATATTTCATTCAGTATATGTTATCCAGCATATTTGGTGTTTTACTTACATTATACGTCACAAGTGTAACAACCAATAGGATTGCTGCACTGCTCGAATGTATCGTTTTGGAGGAATTTTTATTTAAGGTAGATAATTTACATTAATTTCGTTATGAAAACTAAAATTAATCAGTAAATAAAAACACTTTACAAAATACCACTTTTATTGAATATGACATGTTTCGGTCAATATGACCATTCTCAAACGTGTATTGATTGAAACATGTCATAAGAGTTTTTATATTCAATAAAAGTGGTGTTTTGTAAAATGTTTTTATTTACTAATATCAAATATGGAATACCATAAAGTAACGCTCAAATCTATTAAATTTAAAATTAATCAAACAAAAAGAACTGTCATAAGAATTTATGACATGTATAGAGAAGCTTCATAAAGACAAGTGGCGCTTTTTTCAATAATTTTATAAGTACATGCGTGAGCATGTCAGCGCAAATTTTTTGTAACCATAGATTTTCATATAAATTCATTAACAAGTTTATACTTTTGTATTAATTATTACTTTTTAATATTTATAATTTTAATATATAAATATTAAATAAAGTAAATACAGAGAACCTGCATTGTCACCATTGTCACTAGTGATGTCTCTATAAGTCAATTTATAAGTTTTTTATAAGTTATTGTTGTTGTTTTAAATACAACAGATAAACTGATTACGTCCAATGCAACATTGTAACCGCACAGATAAATATTTATTTATTACTAAAAATTTAAATTAAACTTTTTTAAAAAATGTATAATTAGCCACTTACTTTAATAGTTATATTACAATGAAGATTTATATTTGTTTGTCGCATAACCGGCTGTTATTCCACTTCGGACACAAATATATAATAGTTCTTAAATCTCGTGTACATATGACCATATTGACACAAGTATTTTTCTTTTTTGTAGCAAGAATTACACAAATCAGTCACTTGGACATCTCGAAAACCGCTTTTTATAATAATTTTATTTGCAATTTGACATTTTTCATAAAAAAATAACAAACTTTTAATTCAAAATAGCCTATTTATATTTATAAAACTCTTTCATTTAAAAAATGCTAAATATAGGCACCATACGCGCTAGTGTCGTAATTCAAAGATCAGGCAGGTTCTCTATAGTATATTTTAAAAAATGTTTTACAATTTTCTAAAAAACATGCATATTCCCTATTCAGATATGGCACTTGAAATTATCAATTGGGTCATTAGTTATTATTATAAAAACGATAATTTTGTTCAACTTTTAACGTAATACGTTTAAAAAATATAAATTGTTTCTAAAAATGACATATAATTTGAAATTATTCCACGATTTTACTAAACATAACCTGAAAAGTCAAAATGTCCTTGGACTTTATAATCAAGAAAAAAATTTTAATTTCTTATTATTTTGAAAAAACTCTCTATTATGCAGCATGACACACTTAAAATTAGTATACTAAAAAGGTTAAATTATAGAGAATATATTAAAATTATCAAAAAATTCAGTAAATTGATTAAAAAATGGCATTACTTGATAAAATAGAAATATTTGAAATCAATCATCACTTGGTACCAATCGGTTTCAAAGTGGTTCATTCTCGAATTACAGAAAAAATTTAGAATACTGACCAATTTTTAGCAAGATTTTTTATTTTTAGTAACGAATATTTATTATATCCCCTACATATTAAAATTATTTTTGGTGGTAAACTTCATAAAGAAATACCAAGAATATCAATTTTGTTACTAATAATTTTAAGAAACTTAATTACGTGATCATTACGTGATCAAAACTGAGGATATCATTAGATCTTTTAAAGTTGAGGTTTATAATAAATTGTAAAAAAAATGTACTTGATTGCCCTATATTTTACCCTGAAAGCTGTGAAAAAGCTCTAGCCATTGTGGAATTGGCAAATCTTTAAAAAAAATTGTGTATATAACTAAAATTAAAAAAATATTCTAAAAGCCTTGGTTTTGTTTTTTTATTATAAAAGCGATGTCGTCTTGTTTAAAATAATTATAAAATTTTAAATTAAAAGACTGGCGCGAAAAACACCGTACTGTAATGGCGTCACGGTATGAAGTACAGAATAAGTTTGAAGCATCCAAATGTCAATGTAATGGTCAATGTCAATATTTATAACCTCAAAACTTTGATTATCTTCAAAAAATGTTGAATTAAAAGCAAGTATTTATTTGAATTCTGGTCGAATATTATTATTATATATAAAAGCTAACAGAGATATTGAAAATAAAACACAAATTCACTTCGCCGATGAAAATTATTAAAATCGATATATCTATAAGGCGGCCAACTTTTTCGGTAGTCAATGCGGGACAATATAACAATCTTGGACCTTATTTTTAGTTGCTTAATATTTTGAGAAAAAATTTTTTTTTTAATAATTCAATTGATGAACAAAAAAAAAAAGAAAAAAGACACTAGTTTTAAATGAGATAAGTTATACCAGTTAATGGCGGAAATAATTCCAGGCTACAAGAATTCGGTTTAAAATTAAAGAATTGCTTTTAAACAATTGACTAATACTTAAGAAAATGTCGATATGTATCTGAATTACATGGTAGACGAAATGGTCGGAAAAATACATATTAAGTATAAATGTATTTAAAAAAACATAATTGTCATACGTGATTATAAATCTGATCGCTAAACACAAAAATATCTAAGATTTTACCGGGTTGTTTTCTTTTTTTTTGTTTATTTTAGGACGCTCGACTTTAAATGTCATTTGCGTCTCCTATAAGCTTAACTACTACAATTAAGTTATCCAACATGTGTGGGTTGTAAGTTGTGACTGTAGAAAGGTTGACGTAGAAATATCAAATCGCTACTTCTCTTTGTGAACCTCGTATCTGAAAACTTCAAATTTTTGGACACAAAAAAAAAAACGCTAAATTACACCCTTTGATGTTGGCTATATATATATATATATATATATACACATATATATATATATATATATATATATATATATATATATATAAATTAACATTTATATATATATATATATATATATATATATATATATATATATATATATATATATATATATATATAAATTAACATGTAAATCGTATGTATACATCTGGCCGGGACACCCAGCATATATATATATATATATATATATATATATATATATATATATATATATATATATATATATATATATATATATATATATATATATATATATGCTGGGTGTCCCGGCCAGATGTATACATACGATTTACATGTTAATTTTTAACATTGGATTCCCATAAGGAAAAAGTTAAGTCACAAGAGTGCTTTGGATAAACATTTGTATATTTTTGGTAATTTTCTTTTATAAAATAATTTTTTCCCACCAAATTATCTGCACTATTTCTTCAATAGAATATTTTTTGGTATTTTTATTATTTTAATATTTATTTCCAAGAAAATAAAAAAATGCCTTTCTGAATTTACAGCAGATGACACAAATATTTATTATGTAAAAATTTGAATTGCTTGAAAATTGCGACATTCATATCTTTATTTTATTGCCTTATTATTGTTAAAGCTATAGTAACAGTTGTTATAATATTAAATTAGTATTATTAGTTTGTTAAAAGCACTCTTGTGACATAACTTTTTCCTTATGGGAATCCAATGTTAAGAATTAACATGTAAATCGTATGTATACATCCAAATGGGACACTAGTATATATATATATATATATATATATATATATATATATATATATATATATATATATATATATATATATATATATGTGTGTGTGTGTTTTTTAACAGAAAAAATTTGATACTAAAAAAAGGGGCCCTTAAAATTTTTTTTAATCCGGCTCTGATCATGTCATGTTTGTAAAATAGTTTTCTGTTTTTCCAAAAACATCTGGGAACCACCATTTATGAAAACAAGAATATTGTGTTTGTGTCCTAAAAACGTATAAACATTGTGTGCAATGTGTCTCAAAAATTGCAACCCAGAAACTGAAATATCGAGCTATTACCGCCGGCTTATCGTAAGCGACAGAAGGTTTTTAAAAATATTTTTACACAGAAATGTGCTATTAAATTGAAACTTAACATTGCTATAACTCTGTAATTAATGGTTTTTGGAGCAAAACGTTAAAAATGCTTGGTCCGTTATAATTTAAAATGTTACAATAAAAATTTGAATTTCGATAAAAGTGTCGCTTACGATAAGTCAGCGGTAATGGCTCGATATTTTTTTTATACGTACAGTAATAATTATGAATAAATTTAATTTGATGTGAAAAAGAAACTGTTAAAAATAGCTCACATTTTCAGTAATATGTAATTTAAAATAATATATTTTCTAGGAAGTATTATAAGTTGCGTATTACACGGAGAGTTGTGACTGTATGAGTAATTGGTCTTATATTGTTACGTTTTGCACTTTGTCTCTGAGAAATAGGAAACTTACGAAACAAATCATATCAATTTGATATCATTGATAAAATTTGATAAGAGATTGATAAAATTTGTTAATATTAATTATAAGGTTGTAAAGTGAAGAGTAGTGAATTTTTATTTAATTACGTTTAAATTAATTTGTGTTATATTTTTGATTATAAATTTATTTTTACAATGTACACTAGTCAAGAATATGCTCAGACGAGTGGACTAGACCTAAAGGGGAAACCACGTAAAAAAAATGCGCCTTTTGCTATACCCCCTGGGTGGTGTGGAAAATAGCAAAATCTGAGACATGATCAGTTACAAGGAACTCACTTTATAGTCAAAAAGTTTTGTCTGATTTTAGCTGTGACACACTGTACATACCTATGTTTTGTTTTCAATAAATGGTAACTAGAAATAAACATGTTTACAAAATTTTATAGAATTTTAGTCAAGAAAATTATTTTGTACCTTTGATATTAAGGAGGATATGCATAATTTAGTCAAGGCCGTACTTAAAAAAAAAATTTGAAACATCATGTAGCGAGTCAATTTGTGATTTTCTCAAACTGTGAATTCCGAAAAAATTCCTGTGGTTTTAGTGTCTACAGGGTCCTACGAGTCACCCCTCAAAAGGAAGAGTTATTTTTTTTACACCCTGTATATATATATATATATATATATATATATATATATATATATATATATATATATATATATATATATATATATATATATATATATATATATATAGTGTATTTAATCTTTTTCTTGTGTCCTAAACATGTGCTGTGCCTAGAGATGTAAAATTACCGGTAATTTTGGAAATTACGTTACCACTGGTAATATTACGGTAATTTTCGGTAAAATTCGGTAATATTGGTATATTCGTATTTTAAATGAATTAGATGTACATTAATTTGATTTTTTAGTTTTTTCTTCTTTTTTGTTAATAAAACGGAAGGGGTGTGTATCAGTTAAGTAATTTTCTTTAATTTTTGATTATTTTTGTAAAACTCATCAAAAATAACTTGTACAATTTTAAATAAAAAAATGGCCGCTACAGAGTAAAAACAGTATACTACAATGACATCACAATTTGAAGACAAACAGTAAATCAAAGTGGGTATTTATAATTCTGATCCATTATCATTATTATTATTGTGTATTCAGTTTAATTATCGATGAAAATTATTACTACCGACATGTTTGTTTATAAATTGCAACTTCATTTTAAAATAATGGCGCATTTTCAATAATTTAAATCGTTGTTTAATTTAAATTAAATAATAAGAATAAATTAAATAAAATAAATGTAAGAATCATAAAAATCGTAACACAATAATATTTGCTAGGGAGTAAAACACGAAATGCTGTTTTTACCGCTTCTCCACTATCTTATTCACAAATATGTCTGTAATTAATATTTCAGATAATAGATGTCATAAAGATCAAAATTACCTGTGGTAATTTTTGTCGGGTAAATTACCAAAATTACCGTCGGGTAAATTACGGTAATTTGGTAATATTACCAGACTCACATCACTAGCTGTGCCTGCCACTTTCCATATATCCCATTAATAAAAAAAAATGGACCGTTTATTGACGCCGCTGTAACTAATACACCAGATGGCGTTAATGTACTTGAATAAAAGAGTCGGGACATGAGTTTTGTTAGTTTGCTATTTTTCATCGAAAATTCATCTAAAATAAATTGAAAATAAATTAAATATTTAAAAAAATACTTTAATTCAACCTAGAAAGATTAATTAAATTAAAAAATTTTAATTCTTCGTTAGCACATGACTTGGTGACGATACTTTTGTACTCAATCATATGATAATATTAATTTTGACATTTATTTGATGAAAAATGCTCACATGTCCCAACTCTATTTAGTATGCTCCAATACCATTAGCGCCACGTAGCGAACTGTGACATTGAAAGGTTCGTCCTTGAAAACAAGTGGCAGGGACATGGTCCTAAAACATGTAGTTTTTGATATACGAGGTTCACAAAGAGAAGTAGCGAAATGTTGTTCTACAACATTTTCAAATTTCATCAAAGTGGATAGGTCCGGCCTCGGGATCTTTACTTGTTAATTAATTTTCTTTATTATTTCCAATCTACTGAATGTAGGACTTTCGGGACACATCAGACTCATTCCGGGACTATTTTAACAAAAAATTCAATGTGGGACAGCAGCTGCTTTTCCGGGATTGTTCCGCAGAATCAGGGACGGTTGGCCGCCTTAATCTTATATATCTACTTTATAAGATACTTCATTTTCAAGAAATGGCGCATTTTCATTAATTTCTAAATCGTTATCAAATATTTTTAAGTTTCCTCATTAAAATTGGACATATTATGTTATGATAATTCATAGAATGGACACAAACATTTGACACAAATTTTAAACACAGTCAAGTACCGTATTAATTTATTGAATTTTTTGATAATTATCAATATGAATATAAAAAAATAATAAATTTCTACCTGAGAAAGTAAAAGTAGAAATCCCCTACATATTTTAATCAGCATATACAATAAACTGTGAATTGTCGACATCAGCTACTTCAACCTGTACGAATTGTGGCTGCATTGTTTGCATTACAGCACCTCTATTAATAGCATTTCTCGATCTACGTAGAAAATTGTAACAAATTTTAATCAAATCACATTTGTCTGAAATTATCTAGAAAACTAATTTTTTATATACCCACTTTTTGCTCATTCTCATTAAACGGAGGATTTGTGTGTTGAAATTTTGATCGAACTGAGAAAAATTTCTTATTTTTTTTAATAAAAAAAAAGTAAAATTGATTATAATTTTTCTTTATTTAACAATTGTTAGCCTAATAATACAAACACTTGTTTTTTAAATTTCTCTCAATTGATAATCAAGATCTCATAACTAAGAGTTCATTCTGCAAAAGTTAGAATAAAATAAAAAAACATAATTTAAATCTTTTTATCAATAAATAGTTATATTATTTACACTGAAATATACATAGTGTTTCAGGTACACATTTTTTTTTCTTTTTTTACATAGGTTAAGTACAATTTGTTAACTAGTATTTTGATTAACTATTTGAAAAATGATTTTATTACACAAATCCTTCATTTTCCATTTTTAATCTTAATAAAAATCACTTACTTTGCTTTGGCATGTGTTAAGATATGACTTTTCAAATTTGTTGACTGAGCAAATTTTTTATTGCAACCGTCAAATGGACATACATATGGACGATCTCCTGTATGAATTCTCACATGAGTCCTGTAAAAAAAATCAACATGACAATCTCCAATCTAGAAATTTAAATATAAACTTTTATGGTAATAATTTGTTTGCTAACACAGGTGTAAGAAAGAAAGAAATATGTCTTAGGCTGAGGTCACATTGGAAGCGGATACGTACGACTTGATTTGTCTGATGTAGTCGTGAGACTATTGTCGTTAGATAAAGTGGTCATACTGTTAGCGTATACTTATTCTTGATAATAATATAATTAATTTTTATTTGATGAAAAAAGCTAAATGAAATTCTTGGGTTCATGAATTAAACAATAAAAGATCTACTTAGTCTATTGAAAAGAGACAAAAATAAGTTTTCTGCAATATTTTCGTATGAGTGAAGAAACACATAATGCCTCCACAACCTCTAACCAAAATTTTCTACAATTTTCTACAAATTATATGGTACTTTTTTTTCTTTGATTCCATAATGGTTTCCTTTCAAATACTAGCTTTATTAATTTTTCAACATCCATTTAAATATATCTTTAATTTATCAAATAATAAGTTTTGTAAAATTGTAGTTTTATAACTGCAAAAATTGTAACAAATGAAGATATCCGTTAAAATTCAAATAATATTTAAAAGTTGCATTACGTTACGTAATTGTATATGTTTCCGTATTTTCTACACGTATGACTAGTGCGAAAAAAACAAACTACATAAATTCATTTGCATTGTTTGTTTCAATCTGACGTGTACGTACGAGTATGCGCGAGTGATTTGTCGTACGTACCCGCTTCCGCTTCCAGCGTGACCCATAGCTCATAAGCCCGGTTCAGACACAGCCAGTAGTTTAGTAGAGTTTAGTAATTTAGTCAAATAGACATACTGTTCATACAGGGCAAGTAATTTAGTAGAGTTTATTGAAATACTGCGAGTCGAAACAATCGTTCACATACAGCTGAGCAATTCCATGTATAAGTCGATCACCCAAAAATGGCATGTTCGCCGAATTCAATTTCCCTTTGTATATAATAAGTTTAAGATGTGTTGAGCTATGAACTCGGATATTATTGAATTATCTTTTATTTTGTCGGAGTTATAATTATTCAAAGTTGCGTTCAAGGTCACAAAATGGGGATTCCCCAAAATATTTTATCAATTTTTTCAGTCTAAGAATAATTAAAAAATGATTACATGTGCCATTGAATGTACTTTACATACACTTTCAATCAGACCGATTCCGTCTCAACATATGCACATGCATTGAAGTAATTGCAACTTTTAATTTTTTCTTTAATCGCTTATACTGAAAATACCTTATCTTCGATTTTCGATTTTCTTTTTTTAAATGAAAGTACTCAGTCCCCTCTATAACATGGTATTCGATTTTTTTGGTTTTTTTTTTGAGTTTTACGGATTTTACGGGGCTTAGTTTTAAAAAATATGTGATTTTTTAATTAAATGATAAAATAATGTATTAATTATGATATTACTGCACTTTTGATTTTCGATTTTCTTTTTTCAAATGAAAGTACTCAGTCCCCTCTACAACGCGGTACTCGATTTTATTTTTATTTTATTTTTTTTTTTTTTTTTTGAGTTTTAGGGATTTTACGGGGTTTAGTTTTAAAAAATACGTGAATTTTTTACCTAAATAATAAAATAAAGTATTATAGTTATAATATTACCTCACCTTTGATTTTCGATTTTCTTTTTTAAATGAAAGTACCTAATCGCCACTATAACGTGGTACTCGACTTTTTTGGTTTTTTTGAGTTTGACCGATTTTCCGGGGCTTAGTTTTAAAAAATAAGTAATTTTTTAACTAGTTGATAAAATAAAGTATTAATTGTGATATTACCCCACTTTTGATTTTCGATTTTCTTTTTTCAAATGAAAGTAATCAGTCTCCTCTACAACGTGGTACTCGATTTTCTTGGTTCTTTTGAGTTTTACGGATTTTACGGGTCTTAGTTTTAAAAAATCCGTGAATTTTTTACCTAAATGATAAAATAAAGTATTATAGTTATAATATTACGTCACTTTTGATTTTCGATTTTCTTTTTTTAAATGAATGTACTCAGTCCCCACTATAACATGGTACTCGATTTTCTTTGTTTTTTTAAGTTTACCTCATTGATAAAATAAAGTATTAATTTCAATATTACACCAACTTGGATTTTCGCCCCCCTATAATGGAACACGGAATTTTATTATTATTATTATAGACTTTTACGCCAACCTGGCGCTCACTACTCAGTAGGACAGTACTGGGTAACATTCACCTATACCGGCATTATGCAAGGTATTAGGCTCTGTGGAAGGGTAATGTGCCAAACCAATCCGTAAAAGTACCGTAGTACATTCACGGACGGGCTTGTTACATCACTCCTTATATTGTTGTTGTTGTTGCTTGAAACGAGGTGTTATGCGTCTATTTTGGTGTACACTGGGTCGTACGACGAGACTTTCGTGGGAGCGTAGATGTTGGCTCAATGACAGACGACTGTGATAGCCTGGTTCGTTTTCGTGTCCTCAGAGGATAGGTAGGATTAGGGACAGAGGGAAGGGAAAGGACTGTTTGTGTTTGTGTGTGTGTTCGTGTATGTGTGTGGATGTGTCGTTCTATTTTACGTTTCTTGGTGTAAATGTGTTCTGGTTCATCAAATTGCTCATTAAGATCGGGTGTTCCTGGAATTGCGCGTTTAGATGGTACAGAGGTTGACGGACCTTGTGTGTTATTGAGTTGGGGAGGATTGTGCACCAGAGCGGTAACAGTGACAGTGCGGCAGTTGGTCGATCCTCCCTCTCCATCAGACGAATCTGGATCTGTATGTGTGTTAGGTGTTTGTGTTTCAGTGGTAGCGTATTGTGTGTTTATGTATGTGTGTTGTGTGTCTGTAAGATGAGTGTCAGTGTGTTGTTCACTCACTGTAGATGGCTCAGATGGAGTACAAGCAGATCTTGTGCTTTCACATATCGCAGTCGGATTTGTATTACTGAGGAACTTCCGTACTATACGACACGTGTTTATGATCACTGCCTTTTGCATAGTGACATATGTGTACTTTGGGAGACCCAAGAGGCTCAAGCTATTGTGTAGCTATTATTATTATAGACTTTTACGCCAACCTGGCGCTCACTACTCAGTAGGACAGTACTGGGTAACATTCACCTATACCGGCATTATGCAAGGTATTAGGCTCTGTGGAAGGGTAATGTGCCAAACCAATCCGTAAAAGTACCGTAGTACATTCACGGACGGGTTTGTCACATCACTCCTTATATTGTTGTTGTTGTTGCTTGAAACGAGGTGTTATGCGTCTATTTTGGTGTATACTGGTTCGTACGACGAGACTTTTGTGGGAGCGTAGATGTTGGCTCAATGACAGACGGCTGTGAATGCCTAGTTCGCTTTCGTGTCCTCAGATGGTAGGTAGGAGTAGGGACAGAGGGAAGGGAAAGGACTGTTTGTGTTTGTGTGTGTGTTTGTGTATGTGTGTGGATGTGTCTTTCTATTTTACGTTTCTTGGTGTAGATTATTATTATTATTATTATTATTATTATTATTATTATTATTATTATTATTTTTATTAATATTATTATTATTATAATAATAATAAAAATTGTATTATTATTATTATTATTATTATTATTATTATTATTTTTATTTATAAGAATTTTTGCTAGTGTTTTTTAATATATAATCGATATTTTTATTGTACTGTGTGTATAATAATGTCTAAATTAATCAATTAGTTATTTTATTAGCATGTTTATTAAGATAATTAATTGTGGATATTATTTCTTCGTCAATTACGGACAAAATTGAGGCTTGCTTCTATGTAGGTATAAAACCAAAAAATCTAACAACTAACAATAAGTACATTTCTTGTAAACTGATACTTTGTTTTACCAATTAGTTAATTTTTTTTAAATTAGTAACGTAAAATTCATAAATTTCATAAAAACTAAGAAAATCGAGTACCATGGTATAACGGAGACTCCATACTTAACTTAAAAAAGACATATCGAAAATTAACATTGAGGTAATATTGGAATTATTATTTTATTTTATCAATTTGTTAAACAGTTCACGTATTTTTTAAAAACTAAGCCCCATAAAATCAGCAAAACTCAAAAAAAACAAAGAAAATCGAGTACCACCTTATAGGGGGGACTGAGTACTTTTATTTAAAAAAAGAAAATCGAAAACCAAAGGTGAGGTAATATTATAATTATAATACTTTATTTTATCATTTAGTTAAAAAAATTCACGTATTTTTTAAAACTAAGCCCCGTAAAATCTGTAAACTCAAAAAAACAATGAAAATCGAGTACCCCGTTATAGTGGAGATTGAGTACTTTCATTTAAAAAAAGAAAATCGAAAATCAAAGGTGAGGTAATATCATAATTATTACTTTATTATTTTGTTAAAAAATCACGTATTTTTTAAAACTAAGACCCGTAAAATTCGTAAAACTCAAAAAAAAAAAAAAAAAAAAAAAAAAAAAAACAAGAAAATTGAATACTATGTTATAGAGGGGACTGAGTACTTTCATTTAAAAAAAGAAAATCGAAAATCAAAGATAAGGTATTTTCAGTATAAACGATTAAAGAAAAAAATAAAAGTTGCGATTACGTCAATGTATGTGCATATATTGGGACGGAAATCGGTCTGATTGAAAGTGTATGTAAAGTACATTCAATGGCAGATGTAATCATTTTTTAATTATTCTTAGACTCTGAAAAAATTGATAAAATATTTTGGGGAATCCCCATTTTGTGACCTTGAACGCAACTTTAAATAATTATAACTCCGACAAAATAAAAGATAATTCAATAATAATCGAGTTCATAGCTCAACACATCTTAAACTTATTATATACAAAGGGAAATTAAATTTGGCGAACATGCCATTTTTGGGTGATCGACTTATACATGGAATTGCTCAGCTAGTATTTAGTTTAGTCGATTAGTATAAAGTCGAGTGCTTGAGTCCTTAATTTTCTTTCTTTCCTGAGAATATGTCGACCTTATATTTTTGATTTTTTTACGATTTATTTTTGAACAAAACCTTTTATTCCCATCGTTTCTTGCAATTTCAAGTACGCTGCTAAATTTGTTTATTTTTGTAATTTTCATTTTTCATAGCCCACAAACATTTATATATTTAACATATTCAGTAACGAATTTAAGAGCAGGCCAGATCTAGGGGACAGCGGGGGCACGTACCCCGGGTGCCAAATTTTTGGGGGCGCCAAAACTGCAAATTCTGGGCCACCAAACTGTTGAATTTGACGTTTTTTTTTTTTTTGTTCGCCACTTGCTTTTCGTAGGGAAAAAAGTTAAAAAGAAGTATTTCTTTTGTCATTTTACGGAAAGACAGGGGCACCAATTTTTGCACCGTACCTCGGGCGCCACTTAGGGTAGGTCCGGCCCTGTTTAAGATTGGTGCCCTCTGACCGTCTTGCCATTTTAATTAATTAATTAATTTGTTATTATTTCAATAAAAAATCTATAAAAGATTAAATTAAAATTATTAAATACAATTATATTTATTTCTATAAAATATTTTACATTTTTTTTACGAAAAACCGAAACTGGAAAATAAAACAATAACCCAAATAACTAAAAAAAACAACAATAACTACAATAATTATTGTGTATAAACAACTTGTGTATTTCTGTCCACACGTGTTTATAACCCAGTCAAAATAAACATTCAACTTCGGAAAAATTCGCATAGAGCTGAAAATTGGTACAGACCTTAAATTTAATTATAAATAAAATATCAAAAGCCCCCATCCATCTTTAATTATAAATAAAATGTCAAAAGTCCCCATCGATCCCATTTGTGCTAAAAATTTTATTCAAGGTCAAAGGTCAAGGAAATTGGTTTTTTGTAAATATCTGATAAATGGTAAAATTTATGGGAAAAACTGTTTAGATAAATTTTGTAGATTAGGAGATTTTCTACAAAAAAGGTCTCTACATTTTTTTTCCTGCGAGTTATCCTTCATGAGATATCGCAATTTCAAAATTTTGAAAAACAATATTCTACCTATACATAATATAATATGCTTTTTTCACACCACCGTCCGGTAAAGTGCTTGACTCATTTTTTTACGTGATTTCTCCTGTAGGTATAATCCACGATTTATTTTGGTTTTTTGAGAAACTATTTTACTATATCCTGCTGCACAGTCATATTGGCACATTAACTTTTGCTGCGAAATCTTATACTGAGAGGTCTTGTTTCAATCGTTGTGAACTCTCTTTTGCTGAAATTGAACTTTTTGGAATATTATGTACTTTGAATGATATACATTACGTAGAGTGTCATGACCATCTAAAACTCTAAAGCAATGGTTCCCCAAGTCTTGCGTCGGTGGGTTCATTGTAAGTACTAAAATATTTGGAGGATTAACAAAAAATTTTAAAATCAGAAAGAACACATAGGAAAATCAATTTGTTTACTTATGCTTCGTCGATTCGGTGAACAAACTATATAAAACAATGATGTTCAACCTGTCGATTGTAGAGCGAATCTGGTCGGCCTCCTAGTTACTGATTTATTTTTTAGAACGAGGAATTTTGAAAAATAAACTCTATAACTTACAATTTAATATTAATATGTACAATTCTCAGCTGTATCGCAACTGCTTTTCGGTTTATTTTTCATTTCGAGATTGTAAAAGGATGTCTTTTTTCCAGTAAAAGCTCGTTATAGGAAGTAGGGTATAATAAAATAACTTTTGAGATCATTAAAACAAATTGTGTACTTTATCTACAAGGGAAATCATGTAAAAAAAATGTATCAAGTTTACTTCGATGGTGGCGTAAAAAAGAGTGCATATTATGCAGAATATTACTTTTCCAATTTTTTAAATCGCAATATCTCATGAAATATAGATCTTAGAACAAAAAGTATTCAGACCTTTTTTGTAGAGAATTGCATAATCTACAAAATGTACCTAAACTATTTTTACCATAAATCTTACCATTTACAAGATATTTACGAAAAACTTATTTTCTTGACCTTTGATCTTGAATAAAATTTTTAGCACAAGTGGGATCGATGGGGACTTTTGACATTTTGTTTATAATGGTGTAGGCAAGGTCTGTACCAATTTTCAGCTCTATGTGAATTTTTCCGAAGTTTCAGCTTTTTTTCGTTTATTTTGACTACATTATTTAGTTGGCGTACGAGTTGACTGAAAATAGAGTGGGGGAAGGCTACTCGACTATAAAAATACAATAGAGTTCTATTTACTAAACTCGACCGCTCGCTCGACCAAGCCAGTTTACTTGACTAAAATGAATGTGTTCAAACTGGGCGAGTACTAAATTACTCGACCACTCGACTAAATTACTGGCTGCGTCTGAACCGGGCTATAGAGGAAGTATAGAGAAACAATTCAAAAAATCGTTTAAAAAGTTCAATTGTAATTACAGAAAAAGATGGCAGCAGTCATTTGAATTTCTCTACTATATTTCGTCCTTATCTAATAAATAACAAGATACATATATTTTTTAACACTTTTAAACAAACCATATGGAAAAAGATTTTTGTCTCAAAATGCCGGACTATTTATTGCCAGTGATAAGTACAATAGATAAGGTTACAAAAAAGAGAAGAAATAAAAGACACCAACATCAAAAAAGTGAACCTTAGGAATTTACAAAATATAAATTATACTAAACTATGTTGATAAAATTGAAAATTATTTAGAATTATACCGTATTTCGAAAAATCTGTCACAGATGGCGGCACCTGTACCAGTGAATATATACATATCACAGCATTTTGAGCCGCCATACTGCAGGACGAGTTAACTTGTCTTAATCATTTAAAGAGTTAAAGGAATGCTAACTTGAGTCAGGGATAAAAAAAAAAGATACATTACTCTATAGGGTGCTGTTGTCACACTCTTTTCAATTGTTTATACACGACCATTTCATTATCCGTACATCCATTATGCGTACGGTTTGTGTGTGTTTGTATATATGGTCTATTTCAGTTAAATTTAACCATGCTTCGTAACTTTGAATTTAAATAATTTCCGTTTTCTTGGCTTTATCTCTTTTATTATTGCATTTATGTACATTTTAAATTTGCAGTTTATTTTTAGAAAAGAATAGAAGATCGATTTGTTTCGAATATAAGAATTATTTAATTTTTTAACGAAAACTCATGATCAATTTTATCTGAAAAGAGGTATACATACACAGTCTACGTGAGCTTATACGTACGCTTAATCTAGTATATATATGGTTGTCATAGTTCACAGTAGTATACAATTTACTTGCTTCAAAACAGAACCATAGTTATTATACCTATCCATGAATATCACTACCATATGCGGCCTGTACACGATCAGTAATACTATCAGTATTTAGAAATACGGAAATTATTACTCATCGTGTATTGATAATACTGAAATATTCGTATATAGATTTTATATTATAAAAATAACGATTCATTATTTTTGTCAGTAAATACTGACAGTATTACTGATCGTGTACAGGCCGCCATTGCCTTAATCTTTTTAAGCCACTGTAAAAATTTCGTTACATTAGATGATTACATTATTTTTTACTTTTTGAAGTCGGTTTTTAAAACAAGGTTTTATTTTATACCTTTTAGTGACAATGCTTATCAGCCCACCCCATTGCAATTTATAATTTGGTTTTTTAAAAATTTTTAACTTCCCATAGGAAGTTATTGTGATGGGTCCGATTTTACGAATCGCTAATTTTGACATATCTCCACGCTTCAAGGTCACTAGAATCCGAATCCATCGTTTTTAGCGTGATGTCTGTGCGTGCGTTCGTTAGTTCGTTCGTTCGTTCGTTCGTTCGTGGATTTTTTTCGTCTCGCATATCTCGAGAACAAATGATGATATCAACTCCGGACTAATTTCATTAGATGCGTAATCAAAAAATGAAGACCGGAGAAAGTTTTCAGCAAATTCGGATTAGCGGTTTGTTTTTTGTGGTAAAAAAACAGAATTAACTTTATTAAGATAACATAGATTATATGGATTTTTTACCATTATTATATAATGGCTTAAGAACCTTCCTTGATGTTAAAAACGCCAGTATATTATTATTATAATAAAAAAAAAAAAAAAAAAAAAAAAAAAAAAAAAAAAAAAAAACGAAATAAGAAACCGTTTTTGAAATATATTTTATCTCGCATATCTTGAGAACAAATGATGTTATCATTTGTTTGATAAGGGTGGAGCCTCGACCCTTAGGTACAGAAGGCGAAGCCCCCGGTATGGTGCAAGGGGCAAAGCCTCTACCGGGGGCCCAGGGGAGAAATTGCCCGAAATGGAAAAAGAATTATTTATGTACAGTAGTCTCTAGTCTTTAAGGACACCCAATGGGAAGTTGACAGTGTGGGTAGACCTGTCCCCCAAATTTTTTATATTAAATTCATTATTCAAACAAGACAAAGCCGGTAACGAAACTAATAATTTTACAGCGTATACTTAAGTATTTAAAGGGCAAGTCCGCATACGGCCCACTTTTTGCCCATAATATACATGTGAAAAAATTTTTTACTTTACAGAGATCTAAAATTGTCTGCTTATTTAACGCGGTGTAATTTTTATTTCATAGTTAAATTTGGTTAATATCATATTTGCGTCCTTTTGGGTTCTTCACATATTTTTTAGCTTTCTTCACATTTTTTTTTTCACAAATAGGCACTTGTTTTAAGAAGAAGCGTTCAAGGTACCAAATTCAAATTAACGTATGTTACTTTACATTCAATACACTGTTGAAAGAAATTAGTTTGAAGTTGGTACATGTGCACTTTTGTGAAAAAAATAAAAATAGTTGAAATAAATATCGCCAGTTATATGTCAAACCCAGCATCATGTCGCGACGCGTCCAAATAACAAACACTTCAGTAAACGATTAATTTTTAGTCGAATTTTTCCTTGAAAAAATTAGACTTATACAGTCTATACGACAAGAACGGCGAGAGGCGAGAGTAGGAGCGCTATTCGTTTTCGGACCCGTAGAACACGAATATGTAGAAAAAAAAATGTCTGATATATATATATATATATATATATATATATATATATATATATATATATATATATATATATATATATATTCCCGCTACCTTTTAATATGTGTAGGGCCCCCCTATGGAAGTTAAGAGCTCAAATTTGGTAAATGGGGCTCATTCCGATGCACAACAATACTATCAAAGTGGGGTCAAATTTTGGATCCGACCCAACCTTTAAGGGAGTGGTGGGGGGGGCGGAAAAACAACAAAAATTTTCCAAACCGGTTGGAAATAATGTTTCGGTCAATTATCTACAACATATCCAAAATTCAGTTTCCTAGGATCATTTGGAAGGAGTAGGGGGAAAAAAACGATTTTCGCTGGATCTAACACGCCCCCAGCCCTCCAGAATTAACGTAGAGGGTTGGAAATTTAGTGTGTTGATAGAGTTCATACCTAGGTTGTGCTTTTCGAAGGTTTTAATATTTTACACCCACCCCCTTCATTTTTATTTTTAAGCTACAATTTCATGCTTTTTTGACGTTTTCGAAGTTTGTACCACTCGCACAGCTCACCCGAATAAACCTAGAGGGCTGAAATTTTGTATTCGGATTGAGTTAGTATTAAGGGGGTGCCTTTTGGGGGCCTCGACTTTTAACCCTTACCCCCACCATTTTTATACCAAAAAGAACATGATTTTTTTTGTTTTTTAACAGTTTCGTTCGGGTCAAAATCTCCCCAAATAAACCTAGAGGGCTGAAATTTTGTGTACAGGTTAAGCTAATAGCCAGACACTGTTTTTTGGAGGTTTCAACTTTTAACCCTTACACCCACGATTTTTACGCCAATATTTCCTTAATTTTTTTGCTTGTTTTCTAACACGTCTAGAGATTCTCTAAGGAAACCTAGAGGGCTGAAATTTTGTACGTGTATTCAGTTAGTATCCAGCTAGTACCTTAGGGAGTCCACATTACTTTTCCCCCCACTTCTCCCATTTTTACATCGGAATTGAATGCTATTGTTAAATGTGTTTTAAATGCATTATTTTTATTCTAAATACAAGTAGGCGAATAGTAATTTAAAAAAATTTAAAAAAAAGTGAATTTACTTTTATAACTAATGAAATACATACATATTAAGTAATTTAAAAATGTTATTAAAGTCACTATTTATAAATTAGGAATTTTGGATTTTTATTATTTATAAAATAGAAATTGGGGATTTTTTTGGAAAGAAAAAATATCTTCATATAAACCTTCCAGTTTACTATTTAAGTTCCTTTTTTAATATTTAAAAATAAAACACAAAGGCAATTGGCGGATAAGCATGGGTAGGAATGCCCTCGTACGAATTGTGTTGGCTTTTTCCCTGCTAACTGCTATCGGCACAAAATTGAAATTTACTGAGATTCAGCCCTTAAAATCTTAAAACCTTTTTTTAAAGCCCCGATCATCCGGACACTCATCATCAGTTTTGAAACCACCAAAATGACAAATCGCTTGTGGACTTTCAATTACATTTCGCTTGTAGACACTCAATACCGAAGATGAAAGGAAAAATTCGACTTCCGTGATGGGGCTCCGCTGCTCACGGCGTTTTCATTTTAAAGTGTTTTTGACTATTTTGTCTATTTATTTTATAGAATAAAAATAATGCTTACTAAACAATGTGATTGTCGTAAAAATGTGAAAAGTATTTGTGTATTTGTACTAATAAAATAAGGCTATGATTTAAACGGTTAATAGAAAATTATGGTTTTGGTCAGTAAAAAAATATAAACGGTATGTTCATTATCCACTTGAGTACTTTCAATAACTTTCACTCTCCGTAAAACTGTCTGATAGCAGACTCTCGAATAGTGCTCTCAAAACCGTGTCGACTTGTAATAGGCGACAGCTAATGTCAAATTTTGATTAAGATGTCAGGTTAATGTAATATATATTTGCAATCGACAAAAAAATCGCCAAAAAGACAACTAAAAAATTTGCTTCATTTATAGTCAAATTTATATTTTAAAAAAGAAACAATTGTTTAAAAAAAAATTCTGTTGATTTCTCAAATTATTCAATTTACGTTGGGCTTTTATGTTGAATATTCAAGTATAATGCAATTTTAGAAAAAGTTTCATTTTTATGATCAGACTTTTTATAATTTTCATGTTTTGGGTTTTAAAAAAGTTCTTATTTTTGACAAATATTTTATTAATTTTGTAGTTTCTTCTTTAGTTCATTCCTTTCTATTCATTTTAAAATTTGTTGAGTAATTAATTTTGATATTTGAATTTTTTTAAATGCCTATTCAATTTAACAGATTTTTATTCAATTTTCAAATATTATCGAGTGCTTGTGAAACATTACTACGTATGACAAATTTTTGTTTGTATTTAAACACACGCAGTATTCATATGTTCACTTGGTCTAATGGCGAAGACACCTGGCTAGTTACCGGGAGATCCTGGGTTCGATTCCCGGCCGACCCGGATAATTTTTTCAATCATTTTGTGATTTTTAATTTAGATTTTTATTAAATAAAGTATAATGTTCCTACCTACGACAAATTAGTGCAAATAAAAACAACATTGAACATACAAAATGAATATAAATATAGCTGAGAGTGCTGTCACAATACGAAAGTGTTTCGAATTTTGAGAGTAACTGTCGGAGAGATGAATTTGTGCTTGTCCATTTGAGAGAACTAGAAATTTATTTATTTTCCGAGAGTTTTTGCAAAAGCTATCAGATATTACTATCAGTTCTGTGTCCACTTCTAATTACGATTCTCGAGAGCAGCTCTCGATAGTTTTTCTCTCAGATGAACACGTCAATCTTTCAATCATTTTCATCCTAATACTAGGAAGGTACTGAAAAACTGTTTCGGATATCAATAGCGTCGAAGTAGTTTTGAAAGAATAATACTAGCATTTACCCGTAACTTCGCCCACGTAGCAGTAGCAGGGCTGAGGGGGTCTGCGGGCGCCAGTACACACTAGGTCGTCAAAAGTATGGGAAAACTTTAACTCAGGGGGCACACTTTTGACACGGCAATGTACCACATCGTTAAGTATAGTATCGCGTCAAAAGTGTGGGCACACTTGGGTTAAGGTGTCCCCATACTTTTGACGACGTAGTGTGTGCTAAAGACCTCACCTTTATTTCCTCTTTAACCTAATTTTTGCATTATTGAATTTTTTAATTCATATATAGCAGTTTTATTCATGTATATTTTAAGCAAAAGTAATCGTAATTTTGTAACCAAATTACTGAAACGATTACATATTTTGTAATCCAGAAACGATTACAAATTACGATTACAAAATGTAAAGTCTGTTCAAGTTAAAGAAAACGCCGTGAGCAGCGGAGCCCCATCACAGAAGTCGAATTTTTCCTTTCATCTTCGGTATTGAATGTCTAAAAGCGAAATATAATTGAAAGTCTACAAGCGATTTGTCATTTTGGTGGTTTCAAAACTGATGATGAGTGTCCGGTTGATCGGGGCTTTAAAAAAAGGTTTTAAGTTTTTAAGGGCTGAATCTCAGTAAATTTCAATTTTGTGCCGATAGCAGTTAGCAGGGAAGAAGCCAACATAATTCGTAGGAGGGCATTCCTACCCATGCTTATCCGCCAATTTGGCTTTGTGTTTTATTTTTAAATATTAAAAAAGGAACTTAAATAGTAAACTGGAAGGCCTTTATAAAGATATTTTTTCTTTCCAAAAAAATCCAAAATTTCTATTTTATAAATAATAAAAATCCAAAATTCCTAATTTATAAATAAACAGTGACTTTAATAACATTTTTAAATTACTTAAGGGAGGGTTTATACATACGATTTTGATTGGATGAAAAGCGAAATAAAAATCGTTTAATGATATTTGTGGATTTATACACATACGATTTCTTCTTTCGATTTTAAAAAAAAGAAAATGGCGCTTACATAAAATATCAGCTTATATAATAGGGTACTTGACTGTAATTGAGAAATGATTCTAAATGCTTTGTTCTTACGTATAAATTAGTTAATTTTTGTTAAATTTTTAAAAATCTTCAAAAAAACCATTGTTCAATTTTAAATGAACAAATTGGCGGGAAAAACGATTTGGCGTAGTGACGTATGCAATGACGTCACGATTTAACTCAAACAGATGTCGCTTTCATTCATATCAACACTTGTCAACACGGTTTCAAATTTGTACACAATATTCAGCAGTCATCATGCTCAGTTTTAGTGGTATTTACAACTTTCTACCTTGTTATCTTCTTCATTTATCATCATCGTAAGATTTTCATGAAGCCCTACAAGTATTAAATGCACTTTAAGAAAACGTAACTTTAAAATTGTAGCAAAAAATAAAAGCATTTTTAACATAATATTTAAAACAAGTTGATAAGGATATTTTACGTATTAAGTGACGATGTATTCCTTCCATCAATCTTTTTTGAGTGCAAAATTAATTGCAAACCAAAAAGTTTAAAATAAATTACAAAGAAAAACAACTTCTCTTGGTCAATTAGAATTGTAAAAATGTCACAATGAAAATGCAATTGGTCATAGACAAACCGTAACTAGAGTAATAAGATCTGCTATTAAAAAATGACGTCATTTTCAAATATCACCGCGTTTTTAATCATTTAAATGAAGGCTAAAAATTTATAATTTTCGAAATCGAATTTTTAAGTAACTAAAGAATATTTTTATTTGTCACTACTAAAATTGAATATATTTAAGCAAAAAATAAAAGCATTTTTAACATAATATTTAAAACAAGTTGATAAGGATATTTTACGTATTAAGTGACGATGTATTCCTTCCATCAATCTTTTTTGAGTGCAAAATTAATTGCAAACCAAAAAGTTTAAAATAAATTACAAAGAAAAACAACTTCTCTTGGTCAATTAGAATTGTAAAAATGTCACAATGAAAATGCAATTGGTCATAGACAAACCGTAACTAGAGTAATAAGATCTGCTATTAAAAAATGACGTCATTTTCAAATATCACCGCGTTTTTAATCATTTAAATGAAGGCTAAAAATTTATAATTTTCGAAATCGAATTTTTAAGTAACTAAAGAATATTTTTATTTGTCACTACTAAAATTGAATATATTTAAGGACAATACATAAAATTATTCAACATTTAAAACAAATTTTGAATACAGTCAAGTACCGTATTTGTACGTATTCATATAACCTCTGATTTTATATGTATAAAGGTGGTATAAACTAGTGATGGGAATAATCGAATGATTTCAATAATCGATTATTTTTAATCGAGTGATTTTAATAATCGATTAATCATTCGATTATTTTTATCGATTTTTTTCATTCGATTATTTTTATCGATTATTTTCATCCGATTATTTTTGTCGATTATTTTCATTCGATTATTTTTATCGACTATTTTTCGTTCGATTATTATTATCAATTATTTATCGATTATATTATTTAGTTATTGAGATGCGATAAAAAATTAAATTTCGATTTTGTAATTTTATCGGAATCCTTTTATTGTTATTTTTATTTTCAAATTCAAACCTATAATACAATATATTATTTGTATGAACCATACAACCATAATCCACCTTTCAGTTGTTTTGTTTTTAGGTGGTTTATCATATTATCTTCAAAAATCTATTTTTTATAATATTAATGTCCATTAGAGATTAAACCATTATACCTATTCTGTGATCATTACTAATTACAGTATTATCGGTTTTTCCATTTTAACAGTCAGCACTTTAAAACGTTGACGGTCATAATCTATAATGACGAAACACCCCACTAGCACAGTATTTTGACAACTAGTACACTTTATATATACAATTGTTGACGTAGCACAGCGTTGTGTCATAGTTAGTTAGGTTTTACTTGACGGTGCACATACAGCGCTCATGACCATTAACGTATCAATAAGGAAGCACCCCTGCTAGGTTGTACTATTCATCTTATGCCAAATATCGCCAATCATAGTTATCATAAAATCTTTTTTTATTTAAACTGTTGCCTGTTTGCAATAGATATGACGATTGTCGACTCACTAAATAATTATTACCTGATATTTTGTAGGATCACTTAAAAGAATCGAATTTGTTTTATCTCGAGATATTTTTAAAACTCTTCGATTGAAAAATAATCGAATGATTCAATATCTCGAGATATTTTTTTAAAATCATTCGAATGAAAAATAATTGAATGATTTTATTATATCTCGAGATATCTCGAGATATTTTAATAATCGAATGATCGATTAATTTTCATTCGATTATGCCCATCACTAGTATAAACTATAAAGCATTAATACCTAAATGACAATTATAAAATGAACATAATTATACGAAATATTATCAAATTTCAAACATACAATTGCATTTTTCTTTATTTTTTAATTTTATTAAAAATTTAACAAGTTGAAATGTCAAATGTCAATGAAAAAATAAATTGCACGCACACTTATCTTTAAAATAATAATAATATGCATATGATCTTTCTTAATATTTTCAGTTTGCGCCATTTTGATTTTCAAAAAATCGAACTAAATTGGATTACAATTTATTTCGATAAAAATCGTTTTTAAATCGAAGGCAATACGATCATAATTGAATTACCGGTTTACACATCCAATTGTTATACGATTTTCGTTCGATTCGATTAACATTCGATTGAAATCGTATGTCTAAACGTAGGGTAATATGTATGTATTTCATTTGTTATAAATGTAAGTTCACTTTTTTTAAATTTTTTAAAATTACTATTCGCCTACTTGTATTTAGAATAAAAATAATGCATTTAAAACACATTTAACAATAGCATTCAATTCCGATGTAAAAATGGGAGAAGTGGGAGGAAAAGTAATGTGGACTCCCTAAAAGGTACTAGACTAGCTGGATACTAACTGAATACACGTACAAAATTTCAGCCCTCTAGGTTTCCTTAGAGAATCTCTAGACGTGTTAGAAAACAAGCAAAAAAATTAAGGAAATATTGGCGTAAAAATCGTGGGGGTAAGGGTTAAAAGTTGAAACCTCCAAAAAGCAGTGTCTGGCTATTAGCTTAACCTGTACACAAAATTTCAGCCCTCTAGGTTTATTTGGGGAGATTTTGACCCAAACGAAACTGTTAAAAAACAAGAAAAATCATGTTCTTTTTGGTATAAAAATAGTGGGGGTAGGGGTTAAAAGTCGAGACCCCCAAAAGGCACCCCCTTGATACTAACTCAATCCGAATACAAAATTTCAACCCTCTAGGTTTATTTGGGTGACCTGTGCGAGTGGTACAAACTTCGAAAACGTCGAAAAAGCATGAAATTGTAGCTTAAAAATGAAGGGGGTGGGGGTAAAATATTAAAACCTCCAAAAATCACAACCTAGGTACGAACTTTATCAACACACCAAATTTCAACACTCTACGTTAATTCTGGGGGGCTGTGGACGTGTTAGATCCAGCCAAAATCCTTTTTTTCCCCTCTACTGCCTCAAAGTCATCCTAGGAAGCTGAATTTTGGATATGTTGTAGATAATTGACCGAAACATTATTTCCAACCGGTTTGGAAAAGTTTTATTGTTTTACCGCCCCCCACCACCCCCTTAAAGGTTGGGTCAGATCCAAAATCCACTTTGATAGTATTGTTGTGCATCGGAATGAGCCCCATTTACCAAATTTGAGCTCTTAACTTCCATAGGGGGGCCCTACACATATTAAAAGGTACCGGGAAAATATATATATATATATATATATATATATATATATATATATATATATATATATATATATATATACGCTGACAGTTAAATACACTGGAATTAGTGAATCATCTGTGTATAATATAGTCCGCGAATACAGGGATACAAAGGAATTAAAAGAACTAAAATGTACGAAAATTCGTACTTCTACTGCAGACACACTTAATATGTTTTTTTACTTGTAAATATGCAGATATATGTTTTTTTTTCATCTAAATGTGAAAAGTAAACAAAATAAAACTCCCAAAATAATACTTCTGTAATCTGTTAATAAACTATGTAATTTCCACATAAATTCTATCTAAAGTTATATTAAAAGATTTTAAAAAATTCAATTCACGAATAATAAACCTAAATTGCGTTGTCAATTGAACTAGGCCGGGTATCACTGACAGCTACTGTCATGTACAATGTTTTGGTCAGGGTTAAGTTTAACTTGAATACACTATAAATGTAATTTGTAATCATGATTACCAGTTACAAAATGTAATTTGTAATCAGAAAAACAGATTACATTTTGTAATCGTAATTTGTAATCTATTTGATTACATTTTACCCAACACCGATCAAAACTAACTACACTAACCTAACCTTAACTAACCTCACCATCTAGTTTTTCTATCAAAGTAGAAATATATTGTCAAAACTAACTAAACTAACCTAACCTTAACTAACCTCACCACCTAGTTTTTATATCAAAGTAGAAGTATATTGTCAAAGTTAACTAAAGTAACCTAACCGTAACTAATCTTACCACCTAGTTTTTATATCAAAGTCGAAGTATATTGTCAAAACTAACTAATCTAACCTTAACTGACCTCATCACCTAGTCTTTATACCAAAGTCGAAGTATACTGTCAAAACCAACTAAGCTAACCTAACCTTAACTAACTTTATTTTAAATTTGCACGCTGCGTTATTACGAAATATTAATCATTTTTGGCTCAAATTGTACACTATTTTCAATCAAAATACCGTTTGACTTTTACTATATGCTAGGAACTAGCAAACTGATTATTTAACTGCCCGTTTAGATATTTTACTGACCATTTAGTTATCTTACTGACCATTTATTTATTTTACTGACCATTTAGAAATTTTACTGACCATTTATTTATTTTACCGACCATTGTAGGTTAAAATAACTGACCAAATTCATTTATGTTACTGACCACGTTTTACTGCTAAAGTTGACTTAATACCGCTCAAAAAATATAATACTGACCGTTTAAAATTTTAACTGACCGAGGTAACTGACCAAATGTTTAAATACCCCTGTCGCAGCATCTGCATAACATAGCGAATTTCCAAATCTTGGGCACTGGCGGATCTCATCTAAGACCTGTACCTATTTAAAATAGTTTAGCTTTCTAAGAGTAAAAGAATTTTTAAAATCAGCTGGGTAATTAGTTTTGGTAGTTTTGGGGACCCAAGAACCCGAACGAATTTTGTGCAGCATAGTTGTATCCATCTAAAATAATTTAATTCTCTAGCAGTGAGAAATTTTTTAGCATCGGTTCGATAGCTTATTACTGGCGTTTTCGGATCTGCAAGATCCCGGTGGACCTCATTAAAAAATCAGCTCGACCGTATATTCTAGGCGGACTTTATGTAATATATATATATATATATATATATATATATATATATATATATATATATATATATATATATATATATATATATATATATATATATATATATATTCAAAACCCGTTGTGTAGCATTCTACGCCGCATTTGCATCCGCAGGACAGTTGTGGATCTCAGATAACACAACCTGTACCTATCTAAAATAGTTTACCTTGGTAATAGTAAAAGGGTTTCAAAATCGGTCAGTTATTTTATTTTTGACACTTTTAGGTCCTACTGACATTTCAGACCTTACATAACGTAATCTATATGTATCTAAAATAGCTTAGCTCCCCAACAGTGAAAAAATTTTAAAAATCGGTCGGCTAGTTTATTTTTGACGCTTTTGGATCCGATGGACCCTGGCAGACTTTACATAACGTAATCTATATTTATCTAAAATAGTTTAGCTCTGTAAGAGTGAAAAAATTTTCAAAATCGGTCGGTTAGTTTATTTTTACCACTTTTGGGTCCCATGGACCCTGGCGGACCCTAAATAACGTAATGTATGTCTATCTAAAATAGTTAGTTCCCCAACAGTGAAAAAATTTTCAAAATCGGTCGGTTAGTTTATTTTTGACACTTTTGGATCCATGGACCTTGGCAGACCTTACATAACGTAATCTATATTTATCTAAAATAGTTTAGCTCTGTAACAGTGAAAAAATTTTCAAAATCGGTCGGTTAGTTTATTTTTGACACTTTTGGATCCCATGGACCCTGGCAGACCTTATATAACGTAATCTATATTAGCTAAAATAGTTTAGCTCTGTGACAGTGAAAAAATTTTCAAAATCGGTCAGTTAGTTTATTTTTGACACTTTTGGGTTCTATGGACCTTGGTGGACCTTACATAACGTAATTTATATTTATCTAAAATAGTTTAGCTCTGTAACAGTGAAAAAATTTTCAAAATCGGTCAGTTAGTTTATTTTTGACACTTCTGGATCCTATGGACCTTGGCAGACCTTACATAACGGAATCTATATTTATCTAAAACAGTTTAGCTCTGTAACAGTGAAAAAATTTTCAAAATCGATCAGGCAGTTTATTTTTGACACTTTTGGGTCCTATGGACCGAGGCGGACCTTACATAACGTAATCGATATTTATCTAAAATAGTTTAGCTCTGTAACAGTGAAAAAATTTTCAAAATCGGTCAGTTAGTTTATTTTTGACACTTTTGGGTCCTGTGGACCCTGGCGGACCTTACATAATGTATTCTAAATCTATCTAAAATAGTTTAGCTCTGTAACAGTGAAGAAATTTTTAAAATTGGTCGTTTAGTTTATTTTTTACAATTATGGGATCAGTAAATCCTGGCGAAACTCATACAAGTCTAGTACTCTAACAGTAAGAAAAGGGTTCTAAGGATCTCATATAATCTATGGCAGTCCGTACGCTTCTTGCGGACATCATTTAATTAATTAATTCAAATACTTTAACTTACTAACTGTGAAAAAATTTTTAAAATCGATTGGTTAATTAATTTCTGGCCGTTTTAGGTCCCGAAAACCTTGACCTCACATAAAATACCTTAAATACATTTGAAATGGTTTAATTCTTTAACATTATTAATTATTAGTGAAAAAATTTTCAAAATCGATTCAAAATATTTTTCCGTGCATACATATGTACATTATACATACTTTGTTTTGTTTCATATATTTAATAATATTATATCATAACATAATCTTCAATTTCTTGTTTACTTAAAAATTCAATAAAAAAAAAAAAATTCTTCATTACATTAGCTTAGAAAATCTGTTTAATTTACATTTTTTAACATGGGATAGAACCATGCTAATTATAATGCAATAAATGAGAAACAAAACTCTATACATGTATGTGTGTTATATCAAATATATGTGAATAGTTTTCACTTGTTCTCACAAAATTCTTTAATAAAAAAGTGAAATATTTTTATACTTAATAAAGAACTGAGATATAAATATAAATTACTTATTAGACTAACAAAGAAAGAATAAAAGTGAAAATTTACATTTTCTCGAAAAATACTTAAAATAGAAAGAAAATTATAAGAATATTTTCTTCATAATTTTTTTTTTCCTTTTCAACGATGTAAAAATTGAACTGCCTTATGATAGGATCGAATGATAAAAAATGGCCAGAAAACCTACTTCTGGGCATCCGACGTGTCTGGCTAACGAACTTAGCCGAGCGAATTCAGAATCCAGTCCGCACACAAAATTTCATAAGCATTAGACGTTTCGTTCGAGAGTTATCGTGGCGACACATATATATATATATATATATATATATATATATATATATATATATATAGTGAATATCATTTTCGTATTCTAGGGACCTCAAAACAGATTTCTGCCATAGTCCCGGACTCAGATTGCGTCATGACACCTACTGTAATAGCTGAATTTCGAGTTTTCGAAATTCGCTAAAAACTGCTCAAATAATTATTTCCCATAAAATAATTTTATCTATTCTTTGGAACTTGAAAAACTAAGAATTAAAAAGTGGTGCTTATGTGTGTCCTATCTACCGATGTTTTCAACTCAAAGTTAATCATATACTCACGAATACATTAACACGTATTCAGTAAGCCGAAAATGAATATTTTAGAATATATAGTTGTATTAGTTTTTTTATTGTAATGAAAATGTTTAGTTCTGATGGAAGACGTGGAGTTGTTAACAAGCAGACCTACAAACGTAATGTTATTCAGAATGCAAGGGTTAAAGGAGGAGCTACATTTCATACATTGGTAAGGAAGTAGCGGACAAAATCAAGCCCAACCAACTTAGTTTAACTTATAAATGCCATGCTAGATACCTTTTATTATCAAAATATTCTCCAATGGTCTACTACAGAAGCGATGTGTACAGTAGAATTTTATATGAGATTCCCAAACCAAAATTGTAATATTGTTAATGATATTAAATCTTTTTAAAATTCAATTATCGTTTTAATTTCAAATTTCCTATTGAATTAGGAGTAACTTTGCGCCAAATTTACAATTGTGATGGTTGTTTATTACAGAAACCAGTCAAGTATAAACAATTCATTATTATTTTACATTTTTCTAAAGGGATATAAAAAAAAATTTTCGCGTAAAATAATTACAAATATGAATTACTTTTATAAAAAAAAATTAACAATCTTCTCGAAAAAGGATTAACGTTGCTAGGAAGTTTTATTTGATTTTCTTAAAATCGACAATTCAGCACTTGCCTGGTTTCTTTCAACGATTCAATTAATTAAGCCTGATTTAATTACAATTACTTACAAGTAAAGGTCCCGAGGCCGGACCTATCGATTTTGGTACAACTTAGATATGTTGCAGAACACTAAAAAATAAGCGACACGTATTTTTTTATCGTCGAAAAAACGGTTTGAAGTGGGTGAAACCTCCCTTTAAAAATTGGGATGAAAATTTAATTTTTTAAATATCTCGAAAACGGTAAAAGATAGGACAAAAGTTTAAATTGGTATATTACTCTTTTTGAAAGAGCTATCTACTGATATGCAATTTGTTTAACCTGTTAACCGCGGAATTAGCTATTGCTCAACTCGTTTCAGAATGGGGACTTTTTGTTCGCAGCGATAAGTAATATCACACCTCAAATAATAAAAGAATATCGTTTTTAACTTATGGTTTTTATTTATTTTGATAAAACAATAATATTTTATATTTAAAATATAATTCAAATGTATTCAATGTACAAGGAATTAATTGAACAAATTATAATAATTATTTCACAGTTAGTACAGTCACTGAAAGACAAAATAATGTAAAAGCTCCCAATTTTTTCGGATTTAATGGATTTTCCTGAAAATTTGTATACCAGCTCATCTGACCCTACACTTCAAAAGTTATATTGTCTTGATATGTGCTTTTTGATAATTAGGGGTAAAAACTACCCTTGTATGAAAAAAATACGATACGTCCAGATTTATGTATTTTAAAGATTCAATTTATGTTCAAATATGTTGGATAAAATTCCTTTCAAGTTTTTTAATATAATTTATGAAATTAAATTACTTTTCTACCCAAAAAATCCTTAAAAACTACCCCTTTGTTTCCGAAAAAATAGGAAAAAAGTTTTAGCAGCTTAAAGTAACCTTTTGGTGCATTCACAATGTATTATATCTCTTTTATTTTTAATTAGAAAACTTATCACTCATTAAAAAGCTGCAACCGTTAAAAAATAAACCACCCCTTATAATAAAATAAAGAAAAAAACGATTATTAACGGCTTGAGATATTGTATACTGGTGTACATATGATGAATTATAACTTTTTAAAAGTTTTCAAATGTATGTATATTGTAACTTTTTAATCTCCCAAAAACCCTGATAGAAGAACTACCCCTTATAAAAAATCCTACCCTTTATGGAAAAATAGCATAAAAATTATATGTATGGAAAAATAGCATGTGAATTATATACAGTGGAGCTTCACTTAAGTTAAGAAAAATTTGGTAAACTTTAGTGAAACTTAACTTTAGTGAAGCAGATTGAGATCAGTGGCGGTCATTTAATACATGATCGGGACTAAATAATAATTTAAGTCATAGGTGACATACAAGAGCAAACTATTTAATAATTTGGATTCCAGTGGATTAATTGGATTTTATACTAATATATAAATTTCATTAATAATATTGCTGTTATAGAAAGTTCTTCATTATAGATATATCTGCTATAGAAATTGTTTTTTTTTTCTTTGAATGGACAATTGACAAGTACCGTATCTATTTTTCAACCTATATAAGCAGCTACGATTTGCTTTGGATTCACCAAATTCTCCGAATTGGTTATTAAGTACTTGGTATTCAAGTATTTTGGTATTTATTATTTAAATTTATTTATTATATTAAGTGAATAACTGAATTGAGTAAGTAGCCTTCAATCAGATCACTCGCTTTGTATATAGCTGAAAAAAATTTTAAAAATTCTAGAATTCAACATTCTAAAACTTTTTGCATAGAGAAATATTTTTATTAAAAAACACCACTGATTTGTTTACGTTTTTGTGTTTTAAGACTATATAATTTATGGCTTTATAGTTCAGCTCATAACCAATCTTAGTTATGTCATGAAAAATATGTAACTAATATTATTTCCCTTTGTTTTTGTAATATTGTTCGATTTTTCACTTTGAATAAACATAATTAGTAATATTTATGAACTTTAAGTTACAAACGAAGTTCTAAAATTCAACAGAGAAAAGTTTAAATTTGAATACTCTTATGACATCCAAACCAATTTCTTTAAATCATACTATATGTAGCTGTTTTTTTTACTACGCATGTAGCTTTTCAAGAATTTATAATATCTTTGTCGTAAAAATGTATAATGTAATAATATTGTTTCTTTCTATTTCTATAAAATCCTCTTAACTTTAGTGAGAAAAAAGTGACGTCACTTAACAAAACTGATGTTAACCTAACTGAAGCTTTACTGTATACATTACATGTTGATATAATTAATTTTTTTTCCATTCTATTGAACTTATTTTTAAGATTTTTTAACTAAATTATTAAAAAAATACAAAAAATACACAAAGATGATGGTAATTTACGTGCTCCAAAAATTTTACCGAAAGAATGCAATTGGTTTTCTTACTATAACTTTTTTAATTTTTAAGTTATCAATTCGCTTAAAAAACCATTTTGTGGGGAATCTTAAGCACTATAAGTCTTATATGATTTACAATTTTTTTGAAACCTTCAATTTTTAGATTTGTAAGTTTAAAGGGCTTAGGAAAGGTAGTCTTCGCATTCTGTTTTGAGCTTCTAACGATCATAACTCAGTCAAATTTGGACGTACAAAAATGAACAAAAAAGCAAATTTTTTAGCAAGAAAAAACCTACAATTTTCATTCTATAATTTTTTTTCATAAATTTGTTAGTTTTTTAAATATTTTGAAAAAAGTATGATTTTTTTAAAAATTAATTTTTTTTTTCAAGAGTAAATCAATTACTTTTTCGAATTTAAACTTCTAAATCCGTTCAAACTCCCAGAACCTATTGTTTATATATGAATAAAATAAACTGGCGACGGATTACGCTTTGTTTCAATGTTTGCCGTCAAGTAATTAATTTTGATACCGATTTTTTTTCTCAAAAATCAAGACAACAATTTTGCTTTGAATGTAACTCCGTTAATTTTTATACTAATGGCTTTTACCACAGCTCAAAATAAAGGTCTATTCAAGTACTTTAAAAAGTGTAATATGAGTTTTTTTCGAAAAACTTTTCATTTTGCCGCCAAATGACATTGAAAGTTTCGATTTTAGCTATCGTCAAAATCGATTTTAACTTCAAGGAGTCATAACTTAGGTTCTGTTCTACCTACAGAAATAAAAAAGAATGCAATCTCTTTGTTACTTAATTTTCTTTATTTTTGTCCATAACCATTTTTGTGTAAAACTTGTAGTTTTTGAGATATTTGCAAAATATCCCTCAAAAACATGCATTTTTTGGGCTAAAAATGACCACATTTAGGCGCCAATATCTCAAAAAGTGTTGATTATACAAAAAATTCTTACAGAACATTTTTTATTTAGAATTTGTCCCTCTATCGAACGGTGAGGTTATTTTTCATAAAAAAATTTCAAACCCCAGAAGAGGGGCCTTCCACCCCTAGGGTGAAAGCACACATCGACATTATATAACTTTTGTTTCTTGAGCTACTCCCTAGCTACAATTCAAATTTCAAGCCAATCCATCCCATCCGAAAAAATTGGTAGCCAAATGCTTCAGTTACTGTACTAAGTATGATATTGCTTGAAACAGTGTGGCATACACAAGGAAACACAGCAGTCAGGACACCAGAATCCATGGGACTGAAAGTGTTAATTTCCATGACGAAAAATGTCGTCATGCCCATTGCAGTAGGCTTTTATGTATGACGAAATATTTCGTCATACCCAGTTAACAGGTTTTTCCATGACGAAAAATGTCGCCATGCCCATTGCAGTAGGCTTTTATGTATGACGAAATATTTCGTCATACCCAGTTAACAGGTTAAATTACGCCAACAGGGGTAGTTGGTGGTTAATTTCGTAAAAAGAGGGTGAAAAATAAAAAATATTAAAATTTTGTATACAGATTTCGAATTTACGTAAAAAAATCTAATTGACTTGTTTTGTTCAATTTTCTAATACCAAGTTTAGGAGTAGTTAACTAGGGGGTTGACTGCATTCAAGTTCTTCATGTCAAATCGTTTAAGACAATTAAAAAAAACGTAGAAATGAAATTCTCTAATTCAAAATTTAGTTTGGGAAACACTGAAGAGGAGGGGTGGGAGTAAGTTACCCTCTTAAATTACATACTAATTTTTATATATTCATTATTACTATTAATACATTGGCGGTGAGTAATAATGTCACAATAAATGTCTCAAAAATTTTACCGTCATATGTGAGGTTTTTATTGATTGTTTTTAAATGATACTTTTTGCATCATCGTAAACTTTTGATCGTAAATATCTCGTGAACGGTGCGTCGTAGCAAAAAAGATAACGAAATTTTTGAAGGCTTAAGCGAAGTAGGTTATGGGTATTTCAAACACATTACGACTATCAAAAAGTAGTTTTCGTTATCAAAAATTATCGATATAGAAAATAACGATATTTTTAAAATGAATTATATTACACACACTAAATTATATTTTTTGTTGTCAAAATCCTTCAATCGAAGATAGATCTTAAACGCGTCATGCAAGCGTCGGTAGCGACCCAGTGAACGCTCAGTGTAAAACAACCACACTTTCAGCAGATACTTGCAAATTTAAATATAAAATCCACCGGATGGCGGAAATATGCCGGCGGACTTTTAGTTACAGGCGTATTTAAAAATTTTTTTTCAAGAATTTTCAGATACCCAATTACGTATCGTAAATCGAAAAGTCTTGAAATCATTTTTTTCATATAAATATTAAATAATTTCAAAAATTTGATTTTTAAAAAGGGAGTTCGGGTTTGTTTAGCTTATTTCTCATTATTCTTTTTCTTTATTATACATATTTTGATAACATTGACCTGTAATAACAATTATTAACTTTATGACATATTATTTGAAGCAACTTGGAACGTCAAAAATCGAAAACTGTCAATATTCAATGAAAAGACCAAATTTCTGTCACTTAATTCTCCCTAACAGTAATGAAAATAATTATTAACAGGGTTCCCACAGAAATTTAATTTTCAATTTCCCTGACTTTCCCTGATATTCCATGACGTATTTCCAAAACTTTCCCTGACTATCGACATATATAAAGTCATGCTTATGACTTTCCTTCGGGTAAATGTAAGAATAACGGTATGTAGAAAGAAAAATATTTTATTATTATTTAATACGGTCTCTATCATCTCCATAGCTGTCCTTATTAAAACTTACATATGACTTATACAGCAGAACTTGGATGGTGGATAGGGACCGCATATTAAAAAAAAATATATATTCAAAAATACTATAAAAAGCTATAGATAAAAAGATTAGTTCGGTCCAGATTACAAAAAAAATTTTTATGCGGTGGATCAGGACGGCATAGAAAAAGTTTCATCGAAAATACATACTCAAAACCTCACAATTTCAACAAAAGTTGCTTTTCCAAACAAGATAAAGCCTTAGGCTGGTCGCACATTGGATACGATTTTGTACGTACGTATTTGTACGACTCTTGCCGTACGAATTGAGCTCGCACACTGGTTACGTGTTTGTCCGACACTATTAGTTAATTATTGGCAGTTCTCTGATAACATTCATTCGACATGAATCTATTCGTTGTTATCGTAGAACCGAGTGGGTAAATGAATTATATGTAAAAAGGGATGGATTTGGTAAATTTCATGAGGTAATGACAGATTTGATGTAATTTAATCGTACGTAAACGTAAATAAATTCAAACAAAATTGAATTGTATCGGATGTCGTAACTGTACGTGTGTATACATACGACTGAATCGTATACAGTGTGCGAGTTCCCATAATACATCATCTTTCAGACACGATCGTACGTACTCGTATGTATACGTACAACTGAATTTCGTACGTAATCGTATCCAGTGTGCGACCGGCCTTAATTTACACGTAGAAACAGTTTATTTCATTTTTATAATATTATGAAAATTTTGAAAAATACATCTGTAAAAAAATTAAATAATGGAATAACTTATGTTCTTATGCAATGTATTGATTAAATGCTTAAAAGGCGTTAAAAAGTATTTCTATCAAAGAAAGTTATAGTAAATATTTAAGTTTCTTACTGTCTCTTGATTTTGATTCATATTATGCATTTTAATGGCCATTTCTTTAAAAACCGCATAAAAAAATCGCACAAAAAAAGACCGCATAAAAAAAAGTTTAGCTGTATAAAAGTAATGAGAAGTAACAAAAAACATTCTAACTTCTATAAAAAAAAAACGCCGTGAGCAGCGGGGCTCCATCACGAAAGTCGAATTTTTCCTTTCATCTTCGGTATTGAATGTCAACAAGCGAAATGTAATTGAAAGTCTACAAGCGATTTGTCATTTTGGTGGTTTCAAAACTGATGATGAGTGTCCGGTTGATCGGGGCTTTAAGAAAAGGTTTTAAGTTTTTAAGGGCTGAATCTCAGTAAATTTCAATTTTGTGCCGATAGCAGTTAGCAGGAAAAAAGCCAACACAATTCGTACGAGGGCATTCCTACCCATGCTTTATCCGCCAATTGCCTTTGTGTTTTATTTTTAAATATTAAAATAGGACCTTAAATAGTAAACTGGAAGGCCTTTATGAAGATATTTTTTCTTTCCAAAAAAATCCAAAATTTATATTTTATAAATAATAAAAATCCAAAATTCCTACTTTATAAATAAACAGTGATTTTAATAACATTTTTAAATTACCTAATATTTGTGTATTGCATTTGTTATAAAAAAAAGTAAGTTCATTTTTTTTAATTTTTTAAAGTTACGTCTACTTGTATTTAGAATAAAAATGCATTTAAAACACATTTAACAATACCATTAAATTCCGATGTAAAAATGGGAGAAGTGGGGGGGAAAAGTAATGTGGAATCCCTAAAAGGCACTAGTTGGATACTAAGTCAATACACGTACAAAATTTCAGTCCTCCAGGTTTCCTTAGAGAGTCTCTAGACGTGTTAGAAAAAAAGAAAAAAAATTAAGGAAATATTGGCGTAAAAATCGTGGGGGTAAGGGTTAAAAGTTGAAACCTCTAAAAAGCAGTGGCTGGCTATTGGCTTAACCTGTACACAAAATTTCAGCCCTCTAGGTTTATTTGGAGAGATTTTGACCCGAACGAAACTGTTAAAAAACAAGAAAAATCATGTTCTTTTTGGTATAAAAGTGATGGGGGTAAGGATTAAAATCTGAGACCCCCAAAAGGCACCTCCTTGATACTAACTCAATCCGAATACAAAATTTCAGCCCTCTAAGTTTATTTGGGTGACCTGTGCGAGTGGTACAAACTTCGAAAACGTCAAAAAAGCATGAAATTGTAGCTTAAAAAACGCCGTGAGCAGCGGGGCCCCATCACGGTAGTCGAATTTTCCCCTTCATCTTCGGTATTGAATGTTTACAAGCGAAATGTGATTGAAAGTCTACAACCGAATTGTCATTTTGTTGGTTTCAAAACTGGTCATGAGTGTTCGGCTGATCGAGGCTTTAAAAAAAGGTTTTAAGTATTTAAGGGCTGTATCTCAGTAAATTTCAATTTTGTGCCGAAAACAGGTAGCAGAACAAAAACCAACACAATTCGTACGAGGGCATTCCTGCCCATGTTTATCCGCTAATTGCCTTTATGTTTTAGTTTTAAATATTAAAAAAGGACCTTAAATAGTAAACTGGAAGGCCTTTATAAAGATATTTTTTCTTTCAAAAAAAATAAAAATAAAAAATAAAAAAAATAAAAAATAAAAAATTATTTCTTCGGTATTGAGTGTCTACAAGCGAAATATAATTGAAAGTCCACAAGCGATTTGTAATTTTGGTGGTTTCAAAACTGATAATGAGTGTCCGGTTGATCGGGGCTTTATAAAAAGATTTTAAGTTTTTAAGGGCTGAATCTCAGTAAATTTCAATTTTGTGCCGATAGAAGTTAACAGGGAAAAAGCCAACACAATTCGTACGAGGGCATTTCTATCCATGCTTATCCGCCAATTGCCTTTGTGTTTTACTTTTAAATATTAAAAAAGGAACTTAAATAGTAAACTGGAAAGCTTTTATGAAGATATACTTTCTTTCCAAAAAAATCCAAAATTTCTATTTTATAAATAATAAAAATCCAAAATTCCTAAATAATAATTAAATAAATAAATAAACAGTGACTTTAATAACATTTGCAAATTACTTAATATATATGTATTTCATTTGTTAAAAAATTGTATTCACTTTTTTTTAAATTTTTTAAAATTACTATTCGCCTACTTGTATTTAGAATAAACATAATGCTTTTAAAACACATTTAACAATAGCATTCAATTCCGATGTAAAAATGGGAGAAGTGGGGGGAAAAGTGATGCGGACTCCCTACAAGGTACTAGCTGGATACTAACTGAATACACGTACAAAATTTCAGCCCTCTAGGTTTCCTTATGGAGTCTCTAGACATGTTAGAAAACAAGCAAAAAAATTAAGGAAATATTGGCGTAAAAATCGTGGGGGTAAGGGTTAAAAGTTGAAACCTCCAAAAAACAGTGTCTGGCTATTAGCTTAACCTGTACACCAAATTTCAGCCCTCTAGGTTTATTTGGGGAGATTTTGACCCGAACGAAACTGTTAAAAAACAAGAAAAATCATGTTCTTTTGGGTATAAAAATGGTGGGGGTAGGGGTTAAAAGTCGAGACCCCCAAAAGGCACCCCCTTGATACTAACTCAATCCGAATACAAAATTTCAGCCCTCTAGGTTTATTCGGGTGACCTGTGCGAGTGGTACAAACTTCGAAAACGTCGAAAATGCATGAAATTGTAGCTTAAAAATGAGGGGGGTGGGGGTAAAATATTAAAACCTCCAAAAAGCACAACCTAGGTACGAACTTTATCAACACACCAAATTTCAACCCTCTACGTTAATTCTGGGGGGCTGGGGGCCTGTTAGATCCAGCGAAAATCGTTTTTCCCCCCTCTACTCCCGCCATATCATCCTAGGAAGCTGAATTTTGGATATGTTGTAGATAATTGACCGAAACATTATTTAAAACCGGTTTGGAAAAGTTTTATTGCTTTTCCGCCCCCCACCACCCCCTTAAAGGTCGGGTCCGAAAAAAAATTTGCCCAAAATTTGACCCCACTTTGATAGTATTGTTGTGCATCGGAATAAGCCCCACTTACCAAATTTCATCTCTTAACTTCCATAGGGGGGCCCTACACATATTAAAAGGTTGCGGGAAAATATATATATATATATATATATATATCAGACATCTTTTTTTTTTACATAATCGTGTTCTACGGGTCCGAAAACGGATAGCGCCCCTGGTCTCGCCTCTCGCAGCTCTTATCGTATAGACTGTATAAGTCTAATTTTTCGGAGAAAATTCGACTAAAAAGAGGGGGGTGATAAGAGGAAAAAATATTAAAACGTCCAAAAAGCACAACCTAGGTACGAACTTTATCAACACACCAAAGTTCAACCCTCTACGTTAATTCTGTGGGGCTGGACGGCGTGTAAGATCCAGCCAAAATCGTTTTTTCTCCCTCTACTCCCTCCAAATCATCCTAGGAAGCTGAATTTTGGATTTGTAGATAATTAACCGAAACATTATGTCCAACCGATTTGGAAAAGTTTTATTGTTTTGTTGCCCCCCACCACCCCCTTAAAGGTTGAGTCGGATCCAAAATTTGACCCCACTTTGATAGTATTGTTGTGCATCGGAATGAGCCCCACTTACCAAATTTCAGCTTTTAAATTCCATAGGGGGCCCTACACATATTAAAAGGTAGTGGGTATATATATATATATATATATATATATATATATATATATATATATATATATATATATATATATATATATATATATAATTTTTTTTTCCGGGTGACGTGTATAAGTTATGAACGTGTGTGAAAAGTTCTCTGTAAATTTGTTAAAATTTGAGTTTTTTTAAATTATATTAAAAAATCAAATGTACTTTCTAATAACTACAATAAAATTAGAACTAGTGTGAAATAATAGTTGTTACAGGGACTTTGAAGAAAAAATAAAAACATTAACTATAAAATTAATAAAACGGTATAACCTAAAGTGTGAATCAAATCTACAAATCAAATTAAATTAAATCAAAAAGCAAACAAAAAACAACAGTAAACTGATTTGGGTACCAAGCAAAAATAATATTTTCACAGAAATTTTAAATGATATGTCATCAAAGTATTTCACAGTAGGAATAAATAGTTTCATAGAAAGAAATGATTTAAGCAGTGCAGAAAATTTAATCACACTTTGCATCAAACGTGCTGGTCAATTATCAGAAATGGACAACAAAATAAACTCAATTTATAGTGGAGATAACAAAGAATGTGAACAACTAAAAAAGAATTGCACATATGCTCTGCGAAAATACAGAAGAAATAAAAGTAATATTAATTTAACAGAATATCTGTTTTGTAGACAAGAATATAAGAAGAAATGTAATGAAATCAAAGAAATTGCACAAAAACAGTTCAAAACAAAGCTCCAAAACATTGCAGATCATGGAACTATTCAACAATTCTGGAAATTTTTTGCACAGAAGAAAACCAGTTCAAGTATGAGCATTAGCGAAATAGAATGGATAAAACATTACGATAATATTTACAATAGGAATAATAGATGGACGCCGAATTCAGAACTAAGCCCTATAAATTACATAGAAGATTTGGATAAAAATATTGAAGTAGAAGAAATATATTTGGCATTACAAAATATGAAAAATAACAAACAACCTGGGATAAATAGAATTCCAACCGAATTTTACAAACAGATGATAAAACCCAGTCAACATTCTGACGTCTTAATGAATTCATAAAGAATTCATATTTCTGATTTGGACGTCAGAAAACAAGTTCAGAAAGATATCTTTATGAATTCATAAAGATATCTTATGCGTCGATTTATGAACAGATTATGAAGTCTTAAATATGATGTCTTAAAGAATTCTTTTTTCTGACTTCAGAATTGCGATGTCTTAAACAGCTCATATTTCTGATGTCTGAAAAAAGATATCTAAATTGAGAATTCATTATTAAGAAGTCATATGTCTGACTTCAGAATTATGATGTCTTAAATAGTTCATATTTCTGACGTCTTAAAGAATTCATATTTCTGACTTCAGAATTAGCTCATATTTCTGATGTCTTAAACAGCTCATATTTCTAACATCTTAAAAAAGATGACTTTAAGAGGACTATACCAAGAATTCGTTGAAAAAATTAAGCGTAATTTACGAAATAAAAGAAATATAATTAATTTAGTTAATTTTATTTATTTACATAACTGTATATGTACAACGTATATTAAATGTATTTAAAATATTAACATTTAAGATTAAATTTACTCCAGTATTTTATCAGGAAATGTTACAATTTGTACACTAGTCACAATAGAAACAGTCAAAAACTGTAACTAACCATACTCAATATCCCATCAAACCACAAATTATTATCATAACTTCTTAAATTAACACTATCATAAATTCACTTCCTTCAATTCATTTTCACTTTAAATATTTTTCTTTAAGCTACCATATTTTATTTTTGTTTAGTATCACCATCACCATCATTTCCATCTTGTGCTAAATTTCTCTCCTATTTTAATCTTCTATTTTTTTGACTTTTGAATAAATATTGAAATGGTTTTCTTTTAGACATTGTGTTGTTAACGTTGTCAATAAAAATATTAATTTTAATACATTACATTGTTCGTTTGTTTTTTGTTTTTTCCTTACATCCGAAATATGAACTAATTAAGAAGTCTTAATAACGAAGTCAGAAATAAGAGCTGTATAAGACATCAGAAATATGAGTTCAAAAAGTAGTCAGAAATAAGAATTGTTTAAGACATCAGAAATATGAGTTCAAAAAGTAATCAAAAATAAGAACTGTTTAAGACATCAAAAATATGAGTACATAAAACAATCAGAATTAAGAACTATTTAAGACATCAGAAATATGAGTACAAAAAGTGGTCAGAAATAAGAACTGTTTAAGACATCAGAAATATGAATTCATAAAGTAGTCAGAAATAAGAACGGTTTAAGACATCATATTTCTGATGTCTTAAATAAGACTTCTTTATGAATTCATTTAGATGTCCTAATATTGTTTAAATTATTTTTGTTAGTGGTTTCTATAGAAAAAATAATAATATATTTATAGGATATTTTTTTAAGACATCAGAAATATGAGCTAATTCTGAAGTCAGAAATATGAATTCTTTAAGACATCATATTTATGAAGTCTTAAACAGCTCCTAAATCGACGCATAAGATATCTTTATGAATTCATAAAGATATCTTTCTGATAATGTTTTCTGACATCTTAAATATGACTCCTTTAAGACATCTTTAAGAAGTCTTATTTAAGAAGTCCGAAAGATGTCAGAAAAAAGATGTCTATTTGATATCATTAAATTGAATTCATATTTAAGATGTCTTTAAAAACTCTTATTTCTGACTTCTTAAAAATGATGTCTTAATGATGTCATATTTACAGTTCAGAAAGATGTCAGAAAAAAGACTTCATAAAGACATCTTTCTGACTTTTGTGCTCAATGGGAAACTAATCATTGTAATGTAGCAACGTTATGCAATCTTTTTAATAAAATCAGTCAAATGAAAATAATACCGTCACACTGGAATCTAGGTCTAATAGTAAATATATTTAAAGGTAAAGGCAATGCTGAAGATCCCAACAATTACAGGCCGATAACACTTTTAGATGTACTAAGTAAAATCTACACAAAAATATTGGCAAATCGTATCCAAGACTGGAGTGAGAAAGGAAACATTTTGTCACCGTATCAGAACGGATTTCGAAAAGGATATAGCTGTGTGGATAACATTATGCTTGTAAATATTATCATAGAACATGTATTTCGGAAAAAAAGAGGGAAACTTTACGTATGCTTCGTAGATCTGGAGAAGGCCTTTGATACTGTTAACAGGGAAGCTCTTTGGTACAAGTTATTAGCGAAAGGTTTATCTCGTAATATAGTTTCTATTCTACAAGAAATATATAAAAATGTCAATTACTGCATATCCTTAGGAAATAATGAAATATCGAAAGTAAATAATACTAAAAATGGATTACGACAGAGATGCCAGCTCTCTCCAATTTTATTTAATCTATTCATAGACGATGTTACCAAAATGTTAGAAGGAAGTGAACTGCACGCTCCGAATATTGGTAAAAAAAAAATTGGGAAACTGTTATATGCGGATGATCTCATAATAATGTCTGAATCACCCATAGGACTTCAACGGGCAATTAATAAACTCAAAAATTACATGGATGAATGGAAACTGTCAGTAAATGTAAAAAAGACCAAAGTTATGATCATAAGTAACGGCAAGAAAACAAGCGAAAAGCATAAATGGTTTTTTGAAAAAGATGAAATTGAAATTGTATCAAAATTCAAATACCTGGGCGTCATACTCTCAAACAATGGAAATTTCGATGATTGTGTAAAAGAAAAATGGACACAAGCTAAACAAGCTGTAGGGATAGTTAGATCCAGAACAGCTTCGCAAGAAAATATAACTCCAAATTTGTATATGAAAGTGTTTAACACAAAAATCGAACCGATTATAACCTATAGAAGCGAAATATGGGGGCCTTATTCAAAGTCATCGTCAATAGACCAAGTTGGTAACAATTTTGGAAAAGAAGTACTACAAATAAATAAGAGAACTTCAAATCTAGGATGTATGATAGAACCTGGAAAAGTCCCAACTAGTATTAAAGTTAAAATCCTATACATAAATTATTTTACAAAAATATGGTATGATCAAAACAAAATTTTACAAAATTACTGTTTAAAATATCAAATAGAGCAGTCTACGAATACTAGTAACTGGTCACATCGAATCGTTACCGAAATACAGAAATTCAAAATAAGCGAAGTATTGAATCAGAGGGAATACACATACAAACTGAAAATGCAAATTACACAAAATATCACTAATCAATATTGTGAAGATACACTTGCTGAAATTTGTAAAATGAAATCTCTTCATTTCTTCAGAAATCTGCATCATTATCAACAAGGAGCGCATTATTTAGAAATAATTGAAAATAAAGATCACCGAAGAACTTTGGCTAATTTTCGACTCGGATCATGGATATGGGAAATTGGAACAAAAAACAAAAGAGGAGACATTAGACTTTGTGTGCTATGTAATGAGATTGAAACCCCCGAACACTTTTTTATCGATTGTAACGGATGCGATTTCATTAGGCAAAAATATGAAATTAGAAAATGTGAAACAAGCTCAGAAGTATATGACCTATTTAATAATAAAGTTGCACATGATTTGAATCAACTTAGTTCGTTTATTGCTGAAGTATTATTAATTAGGAAAAATAAAATATAACGCCCTGAATGTTTACTCTCCTATTATTACAAAATTATTCTTATCTATATTATAAATATATAATATTTCTGTTAATTAAACTAGTACTATTTATTAATCATAATTTTAATTAGAGTTAACTCAAATTTTAACAGTTAAATTGTTATAACACATAGAAATTGTACAGAATTTTCATTGCAAATATTTGTAACTTGACTTTATGTCAATTATTAAATAAATAAATAAATAAAAAAAAATTATATATATATATATATATATATATATATATATATATATATATATATATATATATATATATATATATTTCTCAGAAAATTTTATTCTTACTAAAAGTTGGTGCATGTTCTTAAATTAAAAATGCACCCATCAAAATTTGAACAAACTCTATTGTATACAGGGTGGACTTTAGAATGTGAAATTGGCGTAAGAGTAAAGTACCCTAATTATTGAAACTTGACGAAAATTTTACTGGGAAAAGTTGTTTAGAATTAAAAATTAATGTAAAATACAGAATCATAGCCGACTAAAACCAATAATAAATTTTCTTATATTCTTCCTTTTTTTCCATATCACCCAGTACATTATGAAAACGGACGTACTTAAACGACTACTATTTATGTAGCACTGCAAGACTACACTCTTAATTTTTAAGTTCAACTATCTACTAACTTGAAATTTAAGTTTATTAATATTACAATCAAAATACACAATTAATCTGTTGCCATCACAAAAGTCATAAGTACTGAAATAAAATTATAAAACGATATTTTTAAAATTTTAACGTGTAAATTTCTACATTTTCGTTATCAATTGTATTATAAAATTCTCTACAATTTTTGGTAGCTTTTATTTCCAGTATTTTTTTTTTATAATGACGGATTTAATTTACGCGATTTTTTATCCGCATACATTGAATCCCCATGAAATGAATACTCACGTAAATTGAGGGACCGGTGTCGCGGTCTTTAATTAAAAACGCATTTGTAAAATAGTACAGCTAATTGTAAGTAATCGTTTTTACTCAGGTTTCGGGAATTTTCCCGGGAAAATACTCAATAATTACCCAAATGGGAATATTCCCGGGAAAATTCCCATTGGGAATTTTGCCATTGCCCATCTCTATCTGTAATACAGTTAATACAGTTATGGAATGTGTTACCTTAAACAATTGCCATTATAAAATTATATAAAACGAAATTTTCAAAATTTCTGAAAAGTATTAGTTGCAGATACAACTTTGCGTCACCAACAAAAAGCAATATTTTGTGAAATAAACTTTTTGTAAAATAACTAAAAAATTTGTGGTTACAACTGCAATGAAAATTTAAACTATGAATTTTCTCGACAAAATTTTTATCACAACATTTAAAACTAACTGTTAGAATGAACAAAGTTTCAAAGTTCTAAGATGATTTGGAAAAAAGTTATTAGGTTTTAAATTTCTTCAAAATCTTATTTCTTTAATATCTTAAAATTAGTGATTTTGCAGTTGTAACAGTTTTATTCTCAATGTGCGAGATATATATATATATATATATATATATATATATATATATATATATATATATATATATATATATATATATATATATATATCACATTTTTTTCTACATAATCGTGTTCTACGGGTCCGAAAACGGATAGCGCCCCTACTCTCGCCTCTAGCCATTCTTATCGTATAGGCTGTATAAGTCTAATTTTTCAGTCAAAAAATTCGACTAAAAAAAAAAAACGCGCATTTTTTTTAGTTTTACAAGAGTTTCCCTGATTTATCTTGATTTTGACCATCTTTCCATGACTTTCGGCCTTTTTCACTACCTTCCCTGACTTTTCATGACTGAATCAATTTCCCTGACTTTCCAGGTCTGTGGGAACCAAGCCCTAAGCGTGTTTGTAAAAAATTGTGGATAGCAGTGTGCCAGTGAATGGTTCGATACCGCTTAAGTGTGTCAGTCACACAGCAACTGTAGCCGTGTTCAGATCAATTGTTATCAACCAGTTTCAACAATAAGCGAATACATGTATAGTAATATGCATGTACCCTTCACTGGCATACATATACACTGCAGTCGTCTCCCTCTACGGACAGAATGTGATGTTGAAACAAATACAACCGTACATCACACGCATACATTGATACGAAATTTATGTTGTAAAGCCGGGTACACACGTGAGCACGAATGCACATGAGGCAAGCCGAGGACGTACAGTATGCCTCGAATTCAATTTCCGTTATTTAAAGTTCCTACGAACGAGGCTGAATAAAATAAGCGAGCCATTAATGCTCATTTGTTCAGCACTTTTAAAAAATGGCAGATGAGTACTGAGTACAATATTGTTTTGGCAAATGCTGCTTTCATAGTAATGTCTAATTTAATTAAAAAAAAAGAAAACAAAGGCGTTGGTGGTCTACTCAATTATATATAAATAAACCTATCTCTACAAATATCCTAAATAACTTAATTTATGATGAAGAAAATGGCTGTTTTAAAAATTTTGTTCGAATGTCTCCCGAAGATTTTGTTTTCCTGACGCAATGTATTTACGAAAAAGTTAAAAAGAAAGATACAGATTTGAGGAAAGCAATTGCTGTAGAACAAAGATTAGCTGTTATTGTACGGTATTTAGCTGTTATTTTACGATATAATATGGGTTTTATTATTTACATACCTTACATCAATATACGTATTTATATAATACAAGTCGTAACACGTTGACAACAATTACACAAACGTTTAAAAAATTTAAATATTAATGGACAACGTACACCACGTACACACTAGAATAGAACCGAGGCACGAATTCCTTTGATGTACCGACTCGATATGGCTCGCCGTTGCCTCGCCTCGGCATGTACCTGAGGCATATTGCCGCGCTCCGAACAGACGTATACACTTGAGCAAGTGTACGTCCTCGGCTTGCCTCATGTGCATTCGTGCTCACGTGTGTACCCGGCTTAACATGTCGTGCGTTTGCAGTGGCGAGAAATTAGGTTATTTGTGACGTAAGCTATTGTCCACATTGAGAAAGCTAGTATAGAGATACGAAGTTTGTTTCTGAATATTTTGTGGTGGGAACCCTGTTATATCAGCGGTTGATTATATGATTATGTATAATGTAATGAAACATTCAAGCATTTTAGTCAAAGAAGTAATTACTTATCTAATATAACACTAGCGTAGATAAATTTTAAGACAAACCTAAGGTTAAAGTCCAATGAAAACCGTTTACCACATCCTTCAAAGGTACACTGGAATGGTTTTTCACCGGTATGTACAAGTTGATGTCTTTTTAATTTACTACTCTCCACGAAAGCCTTTCCACATTCGGCACATACATGAACTCGAGGTCCATGTGTATGTAAATGTTTTCTCATGGCACTATTATCTCTAAACATTTTACAACATCCTTTATGTGGGCATGCTAAAAATTACCAAAAAAAATTTTTGTTCATAATATGAATGCAGGTAGGAACCAAATCGGGTTAAATTGTATTAAAACTTACCTATAGTTCTATCCATACTATCAATTGACTGTTTTTTAACTTTATTAACCATAGCTTTATGTCCCGGTCGAGCAAATTCAGCTAATTGTTTCGGATCACTTAAATCTAGTCCAGGTATTCCTTCTGTTGGAATTTTTTTCCCTGTCATGTATTCGGTGTAATCGGGATCTGGCTCAGGGTTTGAACCCTCATCTAAAATATAGGCCATTTATATTTTATCTTTCTCAAAATTTAAATATTTTACAACAATGAATGACCTGTTTTTTTTTTTTTTTTATAGTTTATATTTATGAAAATAAATTGTTAATAAATTTATTTTTTTAAACATGCTAAATAATATGGTATCTAAATTGATAATTGTTGAAATATTTTGATATCCAACGAAAGATATTGGTATACATCGAGTCATATATGTTTTTTTTAAAAATGTTACGCCATGTTACATTAATGGCTACTTTCGCCATTGCATTTCGTCCATATTTTAACATGGCACCAGTAAACAAGAAATGGCTGCAAATGTCAAAAATGTAAACATTGGTCCTGATAAAATTTTTTAAAAATTGTGCAAAATTAAATACTTATTTTAATAAATCAATATATTTCTTTATTGCGCATTTATTGTTGTATGACCTTCAGCTAAGGTGTGTCAAATGTGTTTTCTCTTTTTAATTGTAATATGAATTAGAAATTAAAGTGTTACTTATGATTTGAATTTAATTAGAGTGATTAAATAAAGATACGAAAATATAAAACAACAAATTAAATACCGTCATCTGTTCCGGAAGCCCACATTGTTACCGAAAATTCTCCTTCCATTGTTTTGATTTGTACCTGTTTCTGTTCCCATTTTCTAGTTTTTGATTCAAGTGGAATATCATTTATACCCAACAAATTTTCACTTGAACTATCACGAACACCACGCACCACCGATCTATTTCTAGGAGTAGCAGTTTTTTTACGTTTTGAGGGACCAGGTGATGATTCTACATATATTTCTGATGCATCAGGCACAGGTATTTCGTCGTATACACCTAAAGGATCTCCTGAATCGTCAATAATTTCTTCTTGTGTCTGAAGAACTAAATCTTCTCTACTATTTTCGTTAATTGGTTGCAATGCAATCATAGGTTCAACTCCTACACATTCGACAATTGTTTCCACCGTTTCACAAGGCATATCTACCGGTATTGTTTCAATTTCCACGCATTCTTGGATATCAGGCTGAATTTCAACTTCACACATGATATTATTATGATCCGCCATAATAGTTTATTAAAACAGACCCGTATAGAAAGACACTAGTATTTGGGGTTTTTATTAACGTAATTTTCAAATTGTTTATAAAATATGGTTGACCTAATATGGCGGAGCAAACATGTCCGCCTAACTTAACCAATATGGCCGAAACGATAAAAGTCGTCAGTTACGAAAACTATGCGGGTATGCAAGAAATAATGTCGAACAGGTCGGCTCATTTCGACTGTATCCGTCAATATACGCTGTTCATTATTGGTGTTAATTCCTTGTACATACTTTACTCCATCTATTTAAGTGTTTGAATTAGTGTGGGAAAATAAAATGACAAAGTCGATCTTTTTTTATTTTATTTTATATTGGTATTATATTTGATAATACAGTTTTCAATTAAAACGCAAATATACTTATAAAAACATATCAATCTATAACAATCACAAAAATTATAATACTATAAAATAAATGCGTAGTACAAGAAAAAGAAATTGTGAGATTCTTTTTTCTTTAATTAGTTATAGGAAAAACTATTTAAAAAAAAATTAAGTACGTAATTATAAAAAAAAATAACAAAAAAATTTCGTTTAAATAAATAATATCACTTTGTTCATAAATAAGGTCTTAAGTAATTTTTTTAGCACATATTTGACCTACATCACAATTGAGTGTATTTTTTATAAAAAATAAATTAGTATAATACACACTAAAATTATCTTTAAATAAAACTAATAATAAAAATACTTTTTATCTTTTTCGATATTTAAATTACGTAAAATATCATTTCATCACCTTTAAAAAAATACTTATCGATATTCAAAAAAAAAAGGAAAATAGTTTCGAAAGTCAATTTTGAATATAAAATATGTTTTGTAAAATTTAATTATATTTGTACGTTTAATACTAATATACTTGTCTCACTTTACAAAAAACTGAAATACTGATATTTCAAAATGAAAAATACGTCGAGAAACTGATCTCCTAATAATTGCTTATCTTCAGTGGCGTATAGTGATGTCTTCCAAATACGTCTTTGAAGATATATGATACATATAATAATACTCTTATCGATTCATATGATACATTTGACTTGTTCATTTTTAATTTAAATAATCAATAATTTTTTAAATTATAACAATTGAAAATACGAGTTATAAGGAGCAAGTTGTAAAGTGAATGAAAGTCTTTTTAAAGACTTTTACTTTACTATTACAACTTGCTCCTTAAGGCTAGTTGAATACGCAACTAATAAAATCACAACACAATTTTAAAACTAACCATTCAAAATTTTTTGAAAATGAATAATTTTTTAAAAGGCTACTATTGATCGTCACATGTAATAATCTAGTATATATCATCAATATCAGCCATATATTGAATCTATTATTTAAAATTACGTTTAGTTACGGACAATGTGGTTTTTTCGGTTTTTTCAATGAAATATCTGGACACTCTTCACCCTTTTTCACTTCGGTGAAACGTTCGCCCTTTAAACTTACAATTTTATTATCGCGATAACGTACTAATTTCTTTGGTTCATCTTTGGGTGCTAATGGCTTGTGTTCACGTACATCGGAGTCCTTGTCAACGTACGAGTAACGAGCTATAATGCGATTTTTTAGTTCACTATCGTCAATTTGCGGATTTTTTGTAATTGATAGCGATAATGCACTGTTTGCATTCAAACACAGACCGTTTTCCTGCCGATGTAAAAGGATCTGTGTTGCTCTTTCGATTTCACCATTAGCTATAGCTAAACAATGTTTTACCTGAAACAAGTGAATTAAAAAATATAGATTTCAAATTGAAGTTATTGTTAAAGAAAAAAAGAACATTTTGGTGATGTACCTCCATTGAGCAAACATCAGGAAACATTTCTTGTAAAATATCAACTTCTTCAGAGAAAAAATCATAACATGAACTATCTGTTGAACCTCCATCGCTGGTCTCCGAGATATGATAAATTCGTTTATTGTTTGTTGGTTCTTGAAGGATATTCGATTCTGAATTATTATGAGACCTATTTATTAAAAAAAGGAAAATACGTTATGTATTAGTTTAATTTATTCAACTATTTTCAATCTGATTATTAAATACGCAGGGCCGGATCTAGGGAGGGCAGCGAAGACACGTGCCCCCCTCCCCTGGAAGCTTTTAGGGGCGCCAAAAACGTAATTTGAGAGGCGCCAAAACGGTGAAAATGCTTAAAATTTTTTTGGCGTAGTAAAATTTTAAAAATTTTGGAAGTGATGAGCGACAGTAACCATTTATGATAGGGTCCAGGTGAATTTGTTCCTGGAAAAGGAAGTGATGACCAAAAAAGGTCAGTAGTGCCCATTTCTGATAGGGTCTAGGTGACTTTTTCCAGGAAAAAATTTTGTTTGTTGAGGACGCCAACAGGAAAATCTGCCCCCTTCCTAATAACTCTAGATTCGGCCCTGTAAATACGAATAATATTTCAATAATAATACAGCTTAGAAAACGTAGGATAAGACCTAGGATCAGAGATGCATTTTAAAGTTTTTATAAATGATTATAGAAATTGTGTGACGTTTACAATATAAGCGAATAAATAATATACTGTATTTTCCGGCGTATAACCCGACGCACACCCTAAAATTTTGAATAATTTTTTTAGTTTTTTCGTATGTTCACCGTATAACGCGCACCCAAACTAGGATAATAAAATAATGAATCATATACCGTCAAACGGGACTATTTGAAATAGGTGGGGCTAGGGATGGGAAAAACCGGCCGGTTTTAACCGAAAACCGGTTTTTTTGTTTCGGTGAACCGTTTTTTTTTCGGTTATTTTTTTGACTCGGTTATTACCAGTGTTTTTTTTCTTAACTGATAACCGGAAAAAAAACCGGACAAATTAGTTTTGAAAAAAAATCTTAATTTAAAAAATTAGGTCAATATTTAATGGCCGCTGTTTATTTTACAAAAATAAGTTAATTTCTTTAAAATTCTAATACATTTACGTTAAAACGACCTAATAATTAACATTTAACAATTTGTAATGTAAACAAGTATGTCGATTCTGATAATTTCCTAAATATTTTTATTAGCTTAGATCCTGTTCCTGCCCATCTTCATATGTCTTTTATAAAAAAATATGTCGTTTGCTTCCGGCGGTGTAACTAATGTACAAGGTGGCGTTGATGGTACTTGTATCTAAAATAGAGTCGGGAAATGAGTGTTGATAATTTACTATTTTTCGTCAGATTCATCTAACATAAATTGGAAATAAATTTCTGGGGGGGGGGACCAAATAACCCCACTATTTTTCAAAAAATTAATAGTAAACAATTTCTTCACATAAAGCGAACTTTTTAAAAAACACTGTATTTATTTTAAGATATTTAATTTAACCTATTCCATAGATCAGTATACGTATTTTTCGAAGCCATCTTAGGTTAGTAGCCGCGAACAATCTATCATTTTATTTGAAATTTTGAAATATATTTACGGAGAAAATAAATTTGAGAAACTCTACCTTAATCCATTATCCATTTTAACATGATATAATAACTTAAAAAAGTTGGTCTGACGTCATCAAATATATGCAATAAATGAAGCAAAATTAGACCAACCCAGTCTTCTGTCTCCTTTCCTTTTTGTTATTTCTATATTCGAGTGACTATACTAACATAAATATGTAGGTACGTTTAATTTTGCTTTATTTGTTAATGACGTCAGACCAACTTTAGTTAATTTGATTTACAGCAAAAGTATACTGTAAAGGTTAAAATACATTTTTTGTTGCCCTAATTATTGAAGAACATTGTTTAAATAACAGTCAGTAATTAAGATATGTAATTTTTTTTAAAATAATTTTTTTCTTTTCAAAGATTCAAATTTGTTGCCTAAGTGTTGTTGCTTAACCTAATTTGTTTCCAGCTTTGCTGATGGGTATTTTTAGTTAAAGAATCTTTTCGCTAAATTGCTAGGTAACAAATTTTCGTTAGACAAGTACAAATTTATCACTGTAATAATCAGTGAAAAGCATTTGTTTTTGTTTAGAGTTTGTGTTAGTTTTATTAATTTACTTTTAAATTTTTATCTGTATTCATGGTATTCATTTCGTTTAAAATGAGTGTAAATGTAAAAAAAAATTTATTGATAATAATTATTGTTGTTTTGCCTAAAATAAAAAAAAAACCGAAAACCGGTATTTCAAAAACCGGTTATTTTGAGCGAGCAAATCCAAATTGAAAATTTACACTCATTTTTGACGTTTTAGAGATTTGGGCAATTTTAGTTCCAAGTCCGTGTGTCTGTAAAGCGTTGTAAAAACGTTGTAAAATGATGTTTTAAAATTATATTTAAAAAACGGCGTAGTGAAAATATTTGTTTCTTATTAAATGTGGTTTGCAACTTTATATTTTAAAACATATTAAGTTTCTATCAAATTTCTTTCAAAAAAATGATTTTTTTTATTCAAAAAAAAAATAGTTTCCTCATAAGAGCCCGTGTTAAAATTACAAAACTTTGAAATCGTTTTTCTCCAAATTGGGGTAGTCAATTTTAATCGGAATAGGCTCGTATTATTGGTATTGAATTAAATAAATATCTAGAGAAGTTCCGTTAAAATTTTTTTTAAAAATCGTTTTACCGACCAACTACCTTAAGCAAGATATTGCGACAGTGGTATTAGTATTATATATCAAATGTTTTTTGAAAAGTTAAAGCACCTCGAGGCGCGCGCCTGGGTATGGTTTCCAATCTTAAGTTAATTTCCCAATTCCGATATTTCCACCTATAGGCTATTGACTATGTAGTTGAATAAGGAACTAATTCGTAACAGATGTTTTATTGTTTCATATGTTCAATTGTACCCCAAAGATGATAAATTCACAAAGTGCTATTAAATTTAGGCGTGCGTTTTTACGAACGGCGTAAACTTATCGACGCTTACGTTTTTTAACTATAACTCAAAAACTATGCATTTGTCGTAAATACACATGATATGATTTTTTGTAGAGAATTAAATTTCGTATCGAAATGGCACTTTATGAACTCAAAAAACTTTTTTCTGAACAAAATAAGTCAAAAAAACTATTTAAAGAAAAGCTCAAATTTTTCAATTTTTCTTTTTTTTAAATTTTTGAGTAGTACTTTTTTCTGAGTGAATTTAGGTATAGGGATTGGTTCACAAAAAAGAAAGCTGATGTAATTCCCGTCAGAATGGTGACCCTTAAAACTATTTTCGATAACAACAGGCTGAGATACAGTCGTTCAAAGTTACCTACTTTTTTACAATTTTATTACTTTTGACTTTTATACCATGTTATTTGTAATTTTTACACGCAAAAATTATTTTTATTGAGTACAAAAATTATTTCTGCTTTATCAGAGGTAACGATAAAATTATTTGCTAAAAATTTTGATATTCATATGATCTTAGGTATAAAAAGAAACTTTAATATTGTACTAAATTACAGTTCTATTTTTAAAAAAAAATTAAATGTACCTATTATATTTATCCCATAATGTTTTCAAATTCAATATCAATATCTTCATCAACATCGTTTTGGACATCTCCTTCTGTAATTTCTGGAACATCCGCATTTTCACAATTTTCTGGAACATCCGCATTTTCGCAAATAAATTCTTTACAGCTAATTCCTAATTTTCTACAGCTGCAATTTCCGTGACAACCTTTTATACACCCGCAAGCTATTTGTTCCAGTAAATTCTGCAGTGCAGGAGGTTTTGTTGTTTTAATTGGCACTAATCCATTTTTAGATTTTTTCCAACCCCACTCAAATGGATTTGAAATATTTCCTTCCCACTGTTGAATTTGGTGGTACGTCCTTAACCCGTGATATTTAGTAGCATCAGAAGTTAGTGGGAAATTGGTTAGAGAAAATTTTGTGCTTTTTGATAATTTTTGAAAAAGTTGTAACCGAGAACTACCTAAACTGTTGGCCTTAATGCCATAAAGAGAAATTACGATTTAATTCTATTACGTAAATTGCGGCTGTAGAAAATTATAGGAATTAGCTGCTCCATGTTCTGCAAAGAATGTATGAGCCTGAATTGTGAAAATGCGGATGTTCCAGAAATGACAGAAGAGGATGTCCAAAACGATGTTGATGAAGATATTGATATTGAATTTGAAAACATTATGAGAAAAATATAATAGGTACACGAAACTTTTAAAAAAAATTAGAACTATAAATTAGTACAATATTAAAGTTTTTTTTTTATACCTAAGATCATATGAATATCAAAATTTTATCGTTACCACTTTTATCGTTACCTCTGGTAAAGCAGAAATAATGTTTGTACTCAATAAAAATAATTTTTTTGTGTAAAAATTACAAATAATATGGTATAAAAGGCAAAAGAAATAAAATTGTAAAAAAGTAGGTAAATTTGAACGACTGTATCTCAGCCGGTTTTTATCAAAAATATTTTGATCGGTCACCATTCTGACGGGAATTACATCAGCTTTCTTTTTTGTGAACCAATCCCTATACCTAAATTTACTCAGAAAAAAGTACTACTCAAAAATTTAAAAAAAAGAAAAATTGAAAAATTTGAGCTTTTTTTTAAATAATTGTTTTGACTTATTTTGTTGAGAAAAAAGCTTTTTGAGTTCATAAAGTGCCATTTCGATAGGAAATTTAATTCTCTACAAAAAATCATATTATGTGTATTTACGACAAATGCATAGTTTTTGAGTTATAGTTAAAAAACGTAAGCGCCGATAAGTTTACGCTGTTCGTAAAAACGCACGCCTAAATTTAATAGCACTTTGTGAATTTATCATCTTTGGGGTACAACTGAACATATGAAACAATAAAACACCTGTTACAAATTAGTTCCTTTTCCCCCTGTTTTTTTGTACATAGTCAATAGCCTACTAACTAGAAGTAGGAAACTAAAATATTTGGGCAGAATTTATAAATACACTCGGACAGTCTTCGTTGGAGTCTACTCGCTTGAAAATTAAATAACAACGTACATAACATAGCTTCGAAATCATTCTACCGACATGTTGGTAAAATTTTCAGGAATTGTATTTGTTGGTTCTTAGATGGCTCCCTGTGAATTTCATCGTATCAGAATATTGGTAGTAGCTTTGCGTGTGTAAACGTGAAAAACATTAAACATGCTTATCTTCGATAGTATTTGTGACAGCCCATATTATATACAGTGTATAGACTGAGTGTATCAACGAACAAACGAAGCCTCAAGATACGAGGAACTGCTACTTTGCAATATTGTAATCAGTGCAGTAACAGCAGTATTCGTAGTACTTAACTATTTTTAGTGCCTTTTTAAGTAATTATTTTCAAAATATAATACTAACAATAAAATTTAACCTTTTTGAGAAAAAATTATAAAATTTTGAAAAAAGAAATGAATCTCGTTTTATTTTAAAAGTACGTATATTTATAAATTATGTCTTGCAATAAATATGGCCCTATTTACTGAAAATTAAACAGCACATTATGTTCTTCATATCACTACCCGCTAGACGCTTCAGTGAAATACGCTACTTTACGCGCTGTCTATTTACTATAATATAAGTGTTCGTTGGTTTATAGTATTTGTAAAATTCTTTTTAAATTCTGTGAGTTGGGGTGCTAGGCTAAGGGCCGATTCGTATCGGCGTAAGCCAAAGTTGCTTGCTTTCGTTTTGAATCAATTTGCACTTGTTTTGAATAACATTTGGCTTGCTTTTGACATTTTTGTATATTCCTGTCTCACTTTCCATATTCTAGGGAAAAGGGTCAAGTATTAGCGTTCGGTATACATCGTATACCTCGTATACAGTATTCGATGTATACCGAACGCTAATACTTGACACTTCTCTCTAGAATATGGAAAGTGAGACAGGAATATACAAAAATGTCAAAAGCAAGCCAAATGTGATTCAAAACAAGTGCAAATTGATTCAAACGAGATCAAGTGACTTTGGCTTACGCCGATACGAATTGGCCCTATGTATGGTTCCATATACATTGAATTGCAAACTACGCAATGGAAGCTGTTACGCGAACATAAACGTGAAATCCATTAAATATCGAAATCTTACTACTCGTCCAAATTTCGCTCGAATTTTGAAGGTAACTGTGAGCTAAGCTGTACATGTTCCCATATAAATTTATTTTCACTACAATCGGAGCATGTCCAAATATAAAGTCGTTACACGTTACATAAAAATTTAAACGTTAAATAACATTGAAATAAAATCAAAACTAATATAATAAAAATGATTAAAACTTTAAACTTTGGGGTTCCCACAACTTAATGCGTGTCCAATACGCACTTTGTAAATTTTTATTTAAATAATGTAGTACTAATAAAATTTGTATCATATAACTTTTATACGTAATATTCACGCTAAGAATACAATAATCTCAGATTCTGTGTTACTAAGGCCAGTGAGAGAAATGACGGGCCCCTGGGCACAACAAAAAAGAATTGTTCTCCAAAAATACCGAATAAATAAAAATCTTTTTTCACTTCGTCCGGATCCTTAACAAAGGCTCCGGACAATTACTCCACCAGACCCCTCTCCCCGGCCCTGTGTGTTACTTTACAATCTTATAGTGCTAGGAAATTGGGTGCGTATGTACGAGATTTGATTATGAGTCTGAATTAGGTTTAAATAATACCGAGGTTTCACTGGAGGTAAAATATCCGGTAATGATAATTCTGTCAGAGAAATCGATTCTTGATCTGAATCTTTGGTTCGTAGTTTGGCCTCCAACTCAAAAATCCATTGGCAGATTGCAGCATGATTAATAGTTTCAAATTCGGGAAAATACGCCGACATCATTTCGCAGAATCCTGGTAGGACATAAATAATTAGTATGAATTTTAAAAAGTAAATTTACACAAGAACACACCCTCTACGTCAAAAACAGGATCTGAACCAGCATCTTCCAAAATCGCAACAACATAGGATAATACAATTTCATCTATTAAATCTACTTCAGCATTTGGTATATACTGTTTCATAAATTCAAACAGTGAATCTTTAATTGTAGCTTCATGTTCAGCAAATGAATTCTGTGACATGCTTCTTTTAGCCTAAAAAATATATTGTAATTTGTCACTATTTTTTAATTGTAAAAATATTTATATTGATTTAATTGTTAATAAAAGGTTTTACTATAAGTTCAAATAACCATTAAGTAATTGTTTAATTAAAATTTTTAAAAAATCTTTATTTCTAAAGTTTATTAATTAAGCTAATATTTATGAAACTATACTATTTTTATTTATTGTAATTTTAAAAATTAAGAAGATATATCATTAATACAAATCTAACCGGTATTTTTGAGAAAATTCCGAAAATTTTCACAATATAAATAACAAGGCTGCAATCAATAGAACAAGGTATGGTACGATGTATTGACACCTAAAGTGAATAAAATACACCAAATACACACCATACACCCCATACACACAGCGTATAAAAGGTATATAAAATTTTATTCCCTTTATTTCAGAAACAAACCAAATCAGTAAAATATAAAATTACACACATACATCACATATATACTGTACCACTGTACCGATTGTTTATAAGTGTAATTGCAATCTATTTATTTATGCATAATTAAATTAAGGTAGTTATGGTATGAGGTTTAGTTTTTTAATTGTGGTGATACTGTATCCTATACTAAAGCATTACTTTTTAAAAGTATTGCCAACTGTATCCAACGAAATTTCAAAGCGGAAATTTATTAATTTTTAATATATACAAATATAATTATAACATTAAAATATGTTTAAATGTCATTAAATACTTTCTTAAATATTTTCGACAGAAATAAATTTGTTTTTATACAATTTTTTAAATAGTGAATTATTTCTGTAAACCTCGACAACACTGGGTTCAACGTTAAAATATCGGTAAGATGCAAAAGTCGTCATCTAGTGACCCTGATTGAAACATCATCTAATTATTACCTAACTTAACCCATAATAGTTATCCTACTATAGAGAGATTACACTAGATGGCAGCATTTATTTTATATTTCCAAGGGGTCAAACTAGATTGTCTGTCTCTATTCCACTTGTAATGAGTTTATGACGTAAATCTCCCCACTCTGTTTGTGTAGATACACACTGTTTGCAGTGTATTAGTTTGGTGTTTTTTAGTAGTGTGCGTATTTACGCACACTACTGCAACACACGTATTACCAGAGAGAGCTGTTCAACGTGTCCAACTAACAATGGTAACAATGTACATACCATAGAGCACTAGAGATAAAATACATATCTCTATACTACTGGAACCAGTGTAACCACTTGAGATAGAAAATATGTTGTATACGTGCACGGTGTTTACTTTGTATTTGTGCGGTAAACTCTGTTAGTGTGAGTAGTGATAGCCATCACGTGACCTTGGTTCGCATATACATATGTGTGATGTGTGTGATACCACAACGCTACTTGTGCCGGTTCAACAATCAAATTTATTGTTGTTTGACTGACTTACACTGAGCGACGGGTACTGAGCAAGTGACACTAAGCAGCCTAAGATGCACATACTTGCACATAAGTGATTACAGAAAAGAGATAGTTATATTTGTTCTATTTGTTCTGTGGTACATACAATGCACTGTGCGTTCGACGACGAACACGGACTGACTAATGCCTTAAGCTGTGACACGTCTCCAAATGACTCCAAGCCAATTACACTTTTTTGATATTAGTTGGCTTCTAGTGTTCTATGTATGTACCTATTTAAATTTACAACATGTGTTGTTCCAACTCTATCATAAATTATGTACATACATATGTACATTACATTAGCAGGTAAGCTCAGATACAAACCAATTAAGAAAGAATTAACGACGATACTATTAAAATGATACCATGATCACCCATTAATAGATGGCGTGGACACATTGCATACATTTCACGTTGTAGTTAGTACATATATATTATTATGACGTCAACAGTGTTGCCATAATTCACGTATAAAGCCATTACGACATGCGTTTTCATTGCTTTCGATCGAAAAATCTCGCATTCAGTCGACAGGATCGCTTTAAAAATTTGAGAATTTATTCCTTATCGGTTAAGTTAGATCATTTAAGTTTTTTATTGAATTCTTTTTATTAAAACTATTTCTTTTTAAATCCGAAATAAAAAAAATTTACATGTCTCCATAAGAATCTATGCATTTTCACCCAACTTTCATAATTTATTTCTCGACTCTCAGCGGCCAGATTTCTTTTTTCTTTCGTAGGATAGTGGAACACTTTTTTGAGAATCTCTGTGCAATTTTTATACATTTCTCTTTAGTTAGTCCTCATACCAGAACAACCTTAATAGAACGAAAATTTTTTAAATTTTTATATTTATATTAGGTATAATGTTAAATTAAAAACCTACATATAAACCGTAATTTTATGAATACTTAAATGTTTTAAGGAGAGGGTAAGGTTGATTCGTACAAAAAAAGGCATGTTTTTGTTATTTTTTTGTGACGACACAGTTAAAATCTCTTTATTAAAACCAGTCGTACATTAAAGTATAACATTCGAAGAATATTGTTAGACTTTCACGAAGAAATATTAAAAAGTACAGTAATGGCAGCAATTATTCGAACGTGTCTCGGAAAAAAGTAGAATTGCGGTGCCCCTCATAACTTGGTGCTGGATCATCCGAAATAAAAAAATTAAAGTTCATTCGTTAGATAATAGTTTTCCCAGGTAACGCTGGGAGGGTTTTTCGAAATTTCAATTTTTCACTTTTTTGGAACACTTAGAACGGAAAAACACGATTTTTGCGAAAAAAAATTGGCTAATTTGTTATTGTAAAATAAAAATTATTAACAAATTTGAAAAAAAACTCTCCAGCGCTCGTAAATTATGTACAGAAATAGTGTTCAAAATTTCAAATGGATCGGTGCTGTAGTTTTGAAGTTATGAGGGGCACCGACTTTGAAAACGTGAGCTGTGGGGAAAACGCTTTAAAATTTTGAACACTTAAAAATTCTTGTATAAAACTGATATAGAATCCTTACTGCTAAACTAAATTTTGTACCCTACACTGACAAAATATACAGTACAGGTACAAACACGTTAGTACTTCCATTGAAATTTCTATAACTGAGAGAGAGAGATATAGGGCCTATTCGTACCGCACGAAGTCAAAGTGTCTTGCTCTTACTTTTAAGAACATTATACTTGTTTTGAAGAACTTTTGTCTTACTTTGGAGATATTTGTATGTTCCTGTCTCACTTTCCGTGTTCTTGAGAGAAGGGTGAAGGATATGTACGATGTATACCGAACGCTATTACTGACTATAAACTATGTATGCTACAATCATAGAACACTAGAAGCCAACTAACATCAAAAAAGTGTAATTCGCTTGGAGTCATTTGTAGGCCTGTCACAGCTAAGTCATGTAGTCAGTCGCTGTCCGTCACCGAACACACAGTCCATTATATTACATTGTTAGACATTGTTAGTTGAACAGCACACATTTCTCTCTCTGGTAATACGTGTGGTGTAGTAGTATGTGTAAATACGCACACAGACGCAACCATTAAACTAATACCACTGCAAACAGTGTGTATCTACACCAATAGAGTGGTTTACGTCACAAACTCATTACAAGTGGAACAGAGACATAGACAATCTAGTTTGACCCCTTGGCTACAATCATCGTATCATAGAGATGTACACGATATGATTTTACTCACAGAGTACTAATTTAAATACAAGAGTAATATTGTACTAGATTTTAGATAAAATTTCTTGTTAATACAATAATACGTGAAAGTTTTTAAAAAATGTGTTGTTAATTATTTAGAATTTAGCTAATTCACTTGAATGAATTTTTTTAATGAAAATAAGTTGCGTTTTTAATGACAATAGGAATATTCTTATTGGAACGAGAAAAAATTAAAAAATAAAATAACAGAAAATTCTCATATAATTTTTATTTGTATAAATTGAATTATATAATTCATTTTATTTATTTATACTATTATTATTATTATTATTATTAATTTTTTTTATTATAATAAGAATTGTACAGAATTTTGATAAGAATTGAATGTAAAATGTTGAACTGGCAAAAATTTTAATAGGTATAAAGAAATTAGCATTATGAATAATACAATTTTGTTCGTCATTGGCCTGGCCTTTATATAAGGTTAAAACTATTCATTAAGAATTTTTTAGTACATCAAACATGTATACGAAGTATCCCATGATTTAAATACCTAATTAAAGCCGGTTACACACGGTCTGATCTCATCGGCCAATAAAATAGACATTATTGACGACGTAAAGATTCTCTCTCGTGTCTCTGGTGGTAAAATTAGGACTAGTATCGAGTTAAAATATACGCATAAATGTTTAATTGGGGATATAAAATCTAGTAATCCGCCCATAATTTGTATAATAGGTATTCTAATGACAATTACACGTATACAAAAATTTTTACTTGATACAGATTCTAATTTAAAAAAAAAAAAAATAAAAAAAAAAAACCTGAGATGCTTGCGTAATCTTTACGTCGCCAAGAATCAGCTACCCACGCGATGATAATATGATAATTTAGTATTTCAATAGTCATGGACGCTGTTCAGCGTTAACTTAAACCTAAGTAACTGTGACACAACCTTGTAACTCGTTAACAATTCCACATAATTCCATATAACGTATACTAGTTGTCAAAATAGTGTACCAGCTGGTCGTTTCGTCATTATAGGTTATGATCTTGATCGTGTTAATTTAAAATTGTACCAAAATAGTCGTTTATACAATCACCAATCTTAATTTTAAATTCTATTAAATAAAAACAAAAATTGACGCTTGCTTTATGGTTAATCGTAAACAATCTTTTTTTTTGTTTTTGTTTTTTTTTTTTGTTTTTCTTTTTTTTACGTTTTTGTCTCACCATAAAAATTATATGAGAATTTTCTGTTATTTTATTTTTTAATTTTTTCTCGTTCCAATAAGAATATTCCTATTGTCATTAAAAACGCAACTTATTTTCATTAAAAAAATTCATTCAAGTGAATTAGCTAAATTCTAAATAATTAACAACACATTTTTTAAAAACTTTCACGTATTATTGTATTAACAAGAAATTTTATCTAAAATCTAGTACAATATTACTCTTGTATTTAAATTAGTACTCTGTGAGTAAAATCATATCGTGTACATCTATGATACGATGATTGTAGCATACATAGTTTATAGTCAGTAATAGCGTTCGGTATACATCGTACATATCCTTCACCCTTCTCTCAAGAACACGGAAAGTGAGACAGGAACATACAAATATCTCCAAAGTAAGACAAAAGTTCTTCAAAACAAGTATAATGTTCTTAAAAGTAAGAGCAAGACACTTTGACTTCGTGCGGTACGAATAGGCCCATATATATAGAGAGCGAAACATCTGCCAGGTAACAACAAATTGAAATTGAAAACAATTTTATTCACTTTGAAAGACTTTCAAGAGGAAGAGGAAAGAGTACTATGGAGTACTATATGAACCAGGCATCGTAGATTAATATTAAGATTTACATAATTCAACCGTACTTGAAACTTCAAACGCATTTTTCTCAAAACTGTGTTTTTCAAACTTTCCTTCATCATATCTCGAGAACGGTTTGACCGATTAACTTGAAATTTATAGGGTAGATTCAGCACATGTAGATGAAATTTGAACCTTTTCTTTCAGAAGTCTGCCAAAAATCCAATTTTCAATATTTTCAAATAATTCTAGTTCACTTAATGCATTTAGGCTTACAGATTAAAACATTTTTGTTTTTGTTTATTTATTTATTATTTCTTTTTTTTCAGATAAGCCAATCAGCAGAAATCGTGAAGGAAGTGAGCCTCCTTTTTTCGAGGTGAGTGTCAATCGAGGTGGTACAACTTACGTTTTAATGAAGATTTTTACTTGAAATTTGTTTTATATACTCTTGAGATAGTTTAATAAATAAATGATAAAAAATTCAGTTCTATATTTTTATTGGTCGTCAAAAAACTTCCCAAAAATGATTAAAAAAGAGGCCGTCACATGGGGGAATCCTCTTAACTGAATTTTTTAATAGCATTTATTCCAAAGAATTTTCTTTATTTATTTATATTACTTGAGATTAACAACAAAATGTGAATAATAATAAAGATCGTAAACATATGTGGGTAAAGCTACGAACTTGTTGATAATTTACCCTATTAGTTTTTTTATTTTATTTTTGACTTGTAATTACAGTTTCTTGAATATTTATTTACGAATCAGATATTATAAAAATATTAAGTACCTCATAAGTAATTCAAGATTATTCATGTTTGTTTAATTCTTCTAAATAAAACTACTTAGCTCGACTCTAACCCCCCCCCCCCGGGAAAAAGGGGGCATGTAACACAAGTTTATATTGTGATATACTCATATCGAAAAAGAAAAGATTTTAAGAAAAATTATATTAATTCATCAATTTTGCGACAAGGAATATTTCATAGCTTAAAAAGAAAAAATTGAATGATCACTTGTATCGCGACTCGATCCCGGTACCCCACTATCCGTACTCCTTCAAAATTGCTTTATTATATTATGTTAAATGATTACAATTGATATTTACAATAAATATCCGCACTCCGATGCTCTGCCACTGAGCTATACTCATTTTGACGAAATATTTTAACTTGATTATGTATATCTTACTTATATTTTTGCCCAAATTTTAAATAAAAATATTACCTGTATTTTTGAGAGTGGACCTTAATATTGTAAATTTTTAATATTGATATTATGCTCTACTAGTAGACGTGATTTAAATCTGTGACGACCATACCTGAACCTCTCCTTGTGAGTATTGTATGGTACATATATAATTATTCTAATATCAGTGGAAATATTTGACCCTTAGATATTATTTAAATTGATGCTTTTTGAGAATTGAGACTATTAACACGAAGACAGTTTAAAAGAATTATGACGAAATGACCAACTGATACACTGTTTTGACAACTAATACACTTTATATGGAATTGTTGACGTGGTACAGCGTGGTGTTGCAGTTAATCATGTTTCACTTGACATCTACAGAGTCAAGTTGTATGCATAAGGTTGAGCATTGTGGACTTTACTCGAGTAAATATGAATATGTTGTTACAGAGAAATCAACGACAACTGCAAATGACTCATTCTCATAAATTTATATATTAGACAAACTCGTAATATAGCTATCTCTCACAAAATCTACTATCTAATATATTGAAAAAGGATAGTAGAAATTATAATATTTTTAATATGTGACAAAATTTTATTTTTGAAATGAGTCATTTTTTTTATATATAAATTTGACTTTATGTACACATCCTGCGTGTATCAGAGATGTGTATTCATATTTTTACTTGAGCAAAGTCTCACAATGCTCAACCTTATGCATACCACTTAAGGTATGCATGGTTGAGGTATCGGAAGTATTGTAGAGAATAAGTGGTTTCTAAATGGAACACTTTCAAATTAGTTTCAAATAAGTTGACCACCTCTTTTATGTGAATTCAATAGTATAAGTAGTCAACTTACTTGAAATGGACTCTAACACTTTTATAGCATACAAATTTTTTTGATTTATTATTCCAAAATCAAATTTTTCACTCGTCTTTTACGTTTCAGTTTCCCGAACAATTTTGGTATCGTGTTTGTCCAGTGTCAACCTGTTCGTAAAACCTTTCAACGCGCTAGGCTTCAGAACTAAAAACGTCGTCAGCCAATAAGTTAGAGGGGGGCAGGATAAAACAAAAGATGGGGGAAATATAAATTTCAGCTATTATACAAATATAATATGTAGTACAAACTCTCAATAATGTCATTTCATTACCTTACATCTCAGTAAAAATAACTAAAATAAATCGTAAACATCTTTGAACGAGCTCTTTTTCCACCCAGCTCTTCAAATGTAAAGTATTTTCGGATGTTGATCAATTTTGGTTGAATGACCTGTTTTTAAGCCTATTTCTTTCATCATTCAGTCAAAATTCAATTCCAAATCAACAACTAAAACTACTTCACATTTGTACAAAAGGCCGCAAACTCAACATTTTAGAAGCTCCTGAAATCAATAAGTTAAACAGAAATCCAAACAACATAATTTTGAATCATCAAATTTAGTTGAAAATACATGACTCAAACCTCACAATTTCCTTAAAAATTAATTTTTTAAACAAGATTATTTACACATAAGTACTTTTTTAAATATATTAGTCCATTATTATAATATTGCAAAAATTACAATACATGTATATGTAAAGAAACTGAATGATATAATATTTATATGCTTGTGCAGGACTTCTTAAACTATGGGTCGCGACCCCGTTCGGGGTCGCTTAGCGAAATCTTGGGGTCATAACGAAAAATTATATATATATATATATATATATATATATATATATATATATATATATACATATATATATATATATATATATATATATATATATATATATATATATATATATATATATATATATATATATATATATATATATATATATATATATGTAGTCACCTAATCAATAAATCCTTACAAAATACTTATTTGGCATCGCGAATGGAAAAAAGTTTAAGAAGCTCTGTGCTTATGTATTGGTGATAAATTGCTTAAAAACAGTCAATAACTAATTTATGTTTAAATTTTTTACTTTTCATTTTGATTATGCAGGCTGATGGGCATTTAAAAAAAAAAAAAAAACACGGAGAAGACTGCACAAAAATATATGGAGGGGTCAGTGTAAAAGTGAACCAAGTCCATAAAATTTTTTATTTTTTAAAATACCTTTAAATGCTGGTATAAAGACTAAGTTGGTACGCATTTTACGGAGCTCATCAGTACAATGCTCCTTTGTCCAATGATTCATTACAATTTTGACTAATTTATACGACATATTTTTGTTAGAAAAAAATATATTACAAAAAAATATTTATAAAAACATTGCATAAATTCTAATTAATATTTAAAAATTTCTGTACGATTCAATTTTATTCAACAAATTGTACTAAAATTTTCAGATCCCCTTTAGCATCTTTATATAAAATACCAATTTATTTGTGTAAAATATACATCGGTTAAAGAAATAAGTATAGAAATCATGGCTAAATATTTGTAACTATTATTTTGTACATATGTATACACTATCTAATTATTTGTTTTATTTAAATTCTTTTTTGCTGCTATTCCAATACCGGCAATTAAAGCGAATATTGTAAAACCTTGTGCTGCAACTCGCAATCTCATCATATATTGCGACATCTTACGCTGCCCTGTTCGAAAGCTCCATAGACCGTATGACAGTGCCCCAAGCGTTACCATACACCCTGTTTATAAAATGTTTTCTATGAAATGGAAAACTAACCTAAATTCAAATGAAACTAATTTTATTTTCTTACCAATAGGAACAAATGGATTTTCTTGTATTTTTCGAATCATTTTTTCTTTGGTCGTTTCTTGCTGAGGCATTTTACTCATGTCTTGACGGACTTGAATCCAATCAAGTTCCATTTCTTCATTAGCTTTTGAGCTGTCCATTTTGATATATTCTAATTAATTAAGGATACTAGAAAATACTAGAAAATTTAAATTAGCAGATAAATAGTTTTATTTATATTTTTTCATAATTACTTGCGATTTATATCTATGATCTGAAATTTGATGTTTTAAAATTGACAAAAAAAATTAAACTGACAATGCTGGCGTTCCAGACGAAAATTTTGTTAGCCTAACGTCAGCTAACGGAGCTTTCACCGTTACAAACCAGAGAGCACGCATTCAAAAAATTAATATACATTATATATTAAACAACAATTTCTAACATGGTGACTGATTATTTTTATTCCATAATTTTTAAATGTTACTGTACTTCAGAAATTAAGTATTTATACCGTGAAAAAATATTCAACGTGCATTAATTTTTGAATCAGAGCCCTCTGGTTTGTAACGGTGAAAGCTCTGTTAGCTAACGTTAGGCTAACAAAATTTTCGTCTGGAACGCCAGCAATTATACCTATACAATACATACGATCAGAGAACAAAGAGAACGAACATTACTATGTCTATACTAGGGAAACGAGCGTAACCACAAAGGATGGAAAACAAACCCCCACTATGTTATATATGTGCACGCAGAGTTGTGTGTGTTAGTCCGTTGTATGTTGTGTGTATTAGTGTCTTGCATACATACATGGTGGTGGTGTACGTGGTGGTGGTATGTATGATGTACGTATCCCACGTACATATACCGTGTTAACCACAGAACAAATAGAACGAATACATCTGTCTCTTTTCTGCAATCACTTATGTGCTTTTATGTGCATCTTAGGCTGCTTAGTCCTCATTCGTTCGTGAGCACTTAATGGGTATGTTTCAATTGTTGTTATATTGTTACCTCTCATATTAACACGGTATATGTACGTGGTATACGTACATCATACGTTCCACCACCACCAGACCACCACGTACATATTATGTATGTATGTATGCAAGACACTAATAAACACACCATCCAACGGACTAACACACACAACTCCGCGTGCACATATATAACATAGTGGTCGGTTATTTTCTATCCTTTGTGGTTACGCTCGTTTCCCTAGTATAAACATAGTAATGTTCGTTCTCTTTGTTCACTGGTGTTAACAGTGGCAGATCCAGAGGGGGGTCATAGAGGTCATGACCCCCCCCCCCCGAGCTGAAAGTATTTGCTACATATTCTTACGATTACGCTAAAAAATTCAAACAAATAAAATTTAACATATAAATTTGCAAATTTCAAACAAACATCTAGTGGTTAATATTTTTAAACAGTATAATTTTAACTTGTAATTTTAAAATGTAATGTACACACGTAGAAAATATTATAATTATTGTACATTAAAAGTCCTTGCATCTAGCTCAGTGGTTCCCATAGTGGTCTATATCAGGTGGGTGGAACTTACATAAAAACAAAATGTACCTTTGCAATCCCCTTACTCCAGCAGGAGCAAAATGTACCCCTCTGACAGTCAAAAAACTCGTACAGCGGGTTTCGGAAAATTAATAAAATTTTTGTTTTATATTACCATTATTATTATTAATATCACATATATCTGGTATACTCTTTTTAAAATGTTTATCAATATTCCTGGAACACACTTTTTGTTTTATAATTTTCTTCATTTGTAAAGCGTTACGAGTGTTACGAACGAATTGGTCTGCTCTCTAGCGGTAAATTCATTAAAATTCACAGCAAACATGCGTGCTTTTTGTAACAAACACAACAAACGTTTGTATTTAAATGATTTAAAATAAACAGTTTAATTTAAATAATATGTAGTTAAATTAGCAATTTACTTAAATTTGTGCAAAAATTAATTAAAATATCGCGGTTTACTTTTTTTCTGGAAATATTTCTTAATACGGTAATCGTTTCTACTTCGGTAGCTATTTGTTTGTTATATTTCTTGTTGCATTAGGCGCCATTGTTATCAAATTTTCTAATAATCAGTTTAAACGTATTGTATTATCATTACAATTTTTTAGTGTTTTTGGGGAATAATTTATTTTTTATTCGTTAATATTAGTTTCTTTTAGAATATTTGGAATTTTTACGGCTTTTTTGGAATACTTCATCTTTTAACAATGTTAGTGACAAAGTCAGAAAGCCAACCCTTATTATGTAAAGGTAAGTTTTTTTTTAATATTTATTAATATTTTTGTCTTTTGTAAAATTATTACTCGTTGTTACTGTTCTATTTTATGTTAAAAATAAATTCCGGGTTTAGAATAATATAAATAATAATTTTTTCAAATAGAAATAATTAACCTTTATATTTTGGTACAATTAAGTAAATACACTGATAAAATACAGCAATTGAAATGTCCGTCCGTTTCTTTTTACTCTAATTTGTGCACTTATTAATTTTTTTGCTCATAGGATGACAAACTTTGAGGCCAGCTGAGAATTTGTATACTTTTATAAAAAAAAAAATGATTTTTTTCAGTTCTTAGCATATAATATGAGCAACGTTTTTACAATAATTCAGTGTCCCATATCAATATTGAATATACAAATGTATATAAATTTCTTTTTAACGTGTCTGGGTTTATCTGATAGAAAATATAGATACTTTATTTAAAAATAGAATTTTATACCTTTAAAATACAATAATACATTAAAAATTATTCTTTTTTTAGGTATATTTATGACAATTACGGATATCAAAATCGTTTGGGTACAATAATTTGAATTCACTGACATCAACATGATTTGGAATGTAATGATATGAATTTGGTGACATCAACATCATTTTTTGGATATATCATCATATTAGTAATGATTTGAATTTGGTGACATCAGAACAGAACCATTTGTTTATTTGAATTCAGTAAGTTCAAAACGTTGTTTTTAAATTCAAAAATATCGCTAATAAAAGTTAAAGATGCGATACTTTATTTTTGTTATGTGACAAAATGATTACTATTTATTATTAAAACCTTCAAACTATATAAATTACAATTTTAATAATATTTCCTAACAATTAGGCCTATTCATACAACGAAACGGCTTGTAAACAATTTTATTTTTGCCTGGAATAACATCAGTTAGTGACGTTTCAAAGTAAGATCTAATTGATAATACAATTCATTCAAAATTTGTTTTTTAAATTGTACAGAAAAGAAATGCTACGAATGTTATGAAGCCATAAAGAATTCTTAAATAAAGAAGCTTCATGACATTCGTGATATTCTTTTTATCTGGTTTTATTAAACCATTTTTGAATAAACATTTTACTTTAATAAACTTTACTTGAATAAACTTCTTGCCAATCAGATGTTACTTGGAAACGCCACTAACAGATGTCAGTACAGGTAGAAATAAATAATCTGTGGAAAGAAAGCTATTTCGTCGTACGAATAGGGTCAGTGAAATCAAGGGCTCCGTGACAAAATAAACGCGGACAAATAACCGCAACAAAATATCTGTAGATTTACATGCGTCTAACTTATTATATATCACACGTGTCTTATTTCGAAAGTAAATAAAAGAATGGTGCCGCGACTAAATTACTGTGGACAAAATAACCGAACGACAAAATAACCGCACGACAAGATAACGTTAGACAAAATAAGTGTGCGGACAGACCCGTACGGCTTCCCGTAACAATAATTAAAAAATTATATTGCATACTTGACATAAGAGCTGAAACGTGACAAACTGACCAAAACACGTATTACTTTTTCATTGTCGAAAATCCGAATCCACTTGATTTTAACTGTATTCAGAAATTATTACCTACTTGAATTTTTGGGTATAAGTCAAGTAGTGCAATATAATTATATGACATCCACTTAGTTCGCAAAATGCCCGTCTTGGTTTGACCGACCTTAACTGTGGACAAAATAACCGAACGACAAAATAACTGTACGACAGAATAACCGAACAACAAAATAAACATCGTTAATTATTCTTTTGAGTTAGGGTACATGCGGCTGTGATGTGATTAAGATTTTCTTTGCTCCTAATTTATAAAAGATGGCTAAATTGCAATAGAACTTAGATGTTGGTATTTAAACTATTGCATTTAAATGCGAACGTTAATGGGTGAAAACTATTGTATTTAAAAAGCTAAGCTTATTTTGAAAAATCAAATAGTAGATGATATAAAAACTAGGTTGTAAGATTATAAGTTAGTTAGGTTAAGGCTATAAGTTTTTTTTTTTAAATTTTAGGTAGATAATATAAAAATAAAAATCGTCAAGTGCGTATTTTTGACACGCACTAAGTAGTGTCACCTCAGTAATGATTTTTTGGCTCGTTTTTTAAATACAGTGAGAATACCCTCTTGCGTTTATTCAATATATGTACAACTCAGTGAGAATACAGCTCTCTTGCGTTTATTGATATGCATGTAAAACTCTATAATTATTTTCCCCCACTATGATCACAGACCGATATTAATATGTCATCCTTCGGTGACATAACTAGGTGGTGACGTTAGTTAAGGTTAGGTTAGTTTAGTTAGTTTTGACAATATACTTCGATTTTGATATAAAAACTAATTAAATTAAGGTTATGAGTGGTGAAGTTAGTTAAGGTTAGGTTAGTTTAGTTAGTTTTGACAATATAATTCGACTTTAAAAATAGGTGGTGAGGTTAGTTAAGGTTACCCTTTGCCCGAAGGTTAGGTTAGTTTCAACAATATGCTTTGTGATTAAATATAACGCAGAACAAAAACATAAGTATTTACAAGATATTGCTACAGTTTTATCTTTGTAATTTAGATTTAATATTTTAACAAAATAATAAATAAATAAACTTTAAGGTTATTTTGTCGTTCGGTTATTTTGTCCACAGTTATTTTGTCTAAGGTTATTTTGTCGTGCGGTTATTTTGTCATTCGGTTATTTTGTCCACAGTTATTTTGTCGCGGAATCCCTTTATTACTTACTGCATTTAATAGATTTCAGAAAGGCATATGGGGCCATCCATAAATTACGTACACAAGCAGGGAGAGGGCCTAGCATGACGGAGCATGATAGCCGGTGGTGGGGTGGAGTGGAGAAGGGGGGTCTAAGCAAACATTATGTCATGTTTGAAAAAACTTCTCTTACAGTTGACGAGAAAAAGCAATTATTTTCCAAAAATATTCGGCGAACAAAAAATATTTCAAATTACAGACAAATTGTCTAAGTCAGCGTGACGTGATATTAGATGGGGGTTCGACAAAATGTAATGCAGCGTGGCGACGGGGGGAAGGGCGTCAAAAATGGTCAAATTTTCCGTAACGTAGTTTATGGATGGCCCCTATCTCATATCTGACACCAAGAGAAATTTACAAACCTTACATAAACCTAACAATTTTTTAGTTTTGGTTACTAGATGGCTTGAAATTGCTACTATATTTGACTAATAGTTTTTTAATTTTCGAAAAATTTGAAATCTCATTAAAAAGTTTTTTTTTCTTTTTTTTTTTTAAATCATATATTTTGATAGTGACGTTATTAGAGAAGACGCTATTAAAGAAGTTATTTTTAAAGAAAGCATTTAAAGAAATTGCAAATAAAATCATGAACGGCTTGCTAGAAATTACAAAATTTCCGTTTCTTTATTCATTAATAATAAATTTATATTATGTATTTATGTTTTCAGGTGCGATATGGGAGTGCTGAAAATGTTTAGATTGCCAAGTAAAGAGAGACAGCGGAATGAAAAGTTGCATAAATTTCCTTAAAATTTGCAAAGGTAATGATAAATAATACGAGTCCCACCCACATCAGAAATTGTATAACGTAACGCGTGTAAAATGTGTAAATTGTAAATAAAGCATACAAATAATGATGTAGGTGGCGACTGGCGTCTGTTATAGACGGGTAGTCTTAAAAACGAACGTTAAACCACATTATTATTATTAATACAGTTACTAAAAAAAAAAATACATAAATAGAGAAAAATAGGAATTTTGTAATATTTTAAAGAGATTTAAGGATTAGTATGTTAGTCATAAGGCTTAATACACAATCAATGAAATAAGGAATAAGAAATAAGGAATAAGAAGTGTGCCATCTAGTGACGTTGAATGGAACTTTAACTTAACTGCTCATAGGTAATGTGTAGGTATTTTTGTACATCAAAATTCATGAGAACATAACGTTCGTGGTGACTTTTTTGTCACTTAATGGCAAAAAAAATCACGAAATTTGATGTAGAAAAATACCGACACATTACCTATGAGCAGTTAAGTTAAAGTTCCATTCAACGTCACTAGATTGCATAATTCTTATTCCTTATTTCATTGATTGTGTATGAGGCCTTAGTCTTTGAATTCGAAAAAAACCACTCATTAAATAGTTTTAATAATTAAAATTATTTTTTTTCAGATGTGTAAAATCTGTTGGTGATCCTACTATTAATTCGGTTCCTGCTACTTAAACACCCAACAAGTTTACTACACGAGTTTTTATAGCAAAAAAACATAAATCACTAATTTTGTTAATAACATCTTCACTACTGATTTTTAAAAATTTTTTTACATCAATGAGTGTACCTTTGTCCAGCATACTGGACATTATTTTAAACAAGCGTTTATTTTAATTAAAATTTGTAATCTTACATCTTTAAGTAAGCCTAATTTAGTAATTTTAAATAATATTAAGAAGTTTTTAATTTTTCTCAATTGAAAAATGATTTTAACACACCCCTAAATTTGATGATGTACAATATATTGTATATCAGTAGCGAAGAGGTTAATCATGTTTTGTTTATAAAATATCGTAGTTAAGAAAATCAGAGGAAGTAAACTGGTTTCAAAATTCTTCAGGAGTACCGCGTTGACTTTTCTTACTTCAATAAATTGGTTTTCGGAACGGTCAATAAGGGTCGGTTATCTGTATCTGTACATAAGGTCGCAACATACGTTTCTGTGTGTATACACTGATGTTCAATGATATTGAAACTCTCTAGGTCAGTGGTTCCCAATGTGGTCTATATCACACCCCTAGGGGTCGAAAACGACCTGTAAGGAGTCCACGTTACTGAAAAAAATGGGGGTCAATGAGATGGAAATGGGGGTCTATAGCAAGCATACAGTAAAGTGCTTGGCTAGAATGTAAAATACAAATGTGAGGCTTTTTTTTCTAATTGCTACCTAGCAACCTAAGCCCAATTACATTACATTAATATTTACGTCGAGAGCAAAAAAACGGTCATCGAATGAATTATTGGCGACGTAAAGATTCTCACTCACGCCTCTAGTGGTAAAATTAGAACTAGTATCAATTTGTGAATTTGTGAATTTGTTAGGAGGTCTATCTAAAATTGAAAATCATGACAAGGGGTCGATGAGACAAAGAAGTTTGGGAACCACTGCTCTAGATGAAACGTAAAATTATTATTCACTTTTATGCCAAATAATTTTTCATTAACATTTAATTTATTGACCTATCAAATTTAGTATTATTTTTTTAAAAAAATACGTAAATTACTAAGAATCTCCATAAGTAAGAGCCATTCTTACACCTGCATAGAAATAAGTTGCAGTACATGAGAAAAGCACATATGCAGTGTGTACTATGGTGCTACGCTTTCACCAAATTCCTAAACATTCGATTACTTGTCCTTTGACCATGAAAAACAACTTTCCAACCCTCATACGTCACTTAATTAAATAAATATTTTGTATATATAAGACAATGTAACTAATCAATATTGTTCATTTTTTGTATCATCAAAAGTAAGCCCGGATATTGTAATTTTTGGTTTTTGAAATAATAAATTTAATTATTACTTAAATTTAATTGTTGTTATTTGATAAATTCGAATCAAAGTGAAAAATAGTAAAATCGAAGATAAACTATATCAAAAGATTATACTTAAAAATAATACATCTTTGAGTGTTAATCCTCAAATAAAATAATTGATTAACTGGTGACAGCAACTGCATATCAAGCTGCCCAATAAATTGTCAACGTAGTTGCTAACTGGAAGCATCGAAGATCATTGGTCCACTTTCCGTAATTGTTCAAGACGACATCAAGGGATCAAAGGATCACTGGTTCATCACCTCCAATCGCTCGACACGACAAAAATTGGTGACAGCGGTGGGATCCAGCTGTCTACCGTTGTATCATCAAAGGCACACGGAATCATCTCCCAGGGATACCTGCACCGAAACCCGTGAATACTTCATGAATACAACCCCAACTGGATCAACCAAGGAACACATCCTTTCGACAACATCATCGTGGAGAGAATCGGAAACGTTAGAAGAAGGCAGCAGTAGCACAATTTCACAAGTAAGTGATTCAAGTTATTCTCGTCTTCCCGTTTCACATTCTCCAACCTTATATTTAACCCTTTCACAAGAATCTATTTATAACAATTTAAACAAAATGAACCTCGACAATACTATTCCGGACACAACAAACCTTACTAACGATGATACACAAAGTGAACCGGGCACATCTAGCTCTATTCACACAAATCGTAGGCCCAATTTTAATTATATACATTGGATTGACAATTTTAACCCAACCGCAGAAGGTGCTTTACACTTTTTAACTCAGGTCGGTAATACGTTGAAATTCGCTCCAGATTACTTACATGACGAAATTTTGGCTTACACGTATAATAAATTACCTCTTTCTATACAAGAGAATGTATCTGAAATAAATTATAATGAAATTAAACGAGTCATCAAACAAAAATATCAAACCACGCGCACTCAATTTTTAGTTGAAAACGATATTGCAAAATTAAAGCAATCACACGGAGAAAATATTCAGTCATACTTTTCAAAAGTAAATTCATTGAGAAATGAACTACTGAATATTCTTCGATCTGAATCACATATCACTCAATTCATGCAAAATAAAATATTTGTGGAAAAAAGTATTGCTAATAGATTTTTAGTCGGATGTAACCCTCAAATTTCTATTCATCTTATGAATCCACAATATGAATTTGCCAGTATAGATGATATTTTCCCTTACGCGTTACAATATGAAAATAAATTACAAGAATTAAATACTTTCAATAAAAATTCTAATTCTAATAGCCAGTTAGAAAAATATTGTAGGAATTGTAAAACAAAAACTCACAACACACGGGATTGTAGGAGGAAAAATAACCACCCTAATTCAAATAATAATAATTTTAATTTAAATAACAATAGTAATAATAATACAAGTAACCAACAGTTAAAAACTTACGAATCTAAATTTTGTAGTTATTGTAAAAATAGAGGTCATGTGATTGAAGAGTGTCGTAAGAAAAGATTTAATGAAAATCACAGAACCCCTCTTCCCCAATCCATTAGACAAATCGAAAATCATTTAAACTCCAACACATCCAATCCAGGGGTCGTGGATATGGATCTAACCCATCAAGACCCAACCATCACATCAACCAACCCTCAACAATCAATAACATTGGAAGATTTTACATATCCAGCTATTCCAATAATTCCCTAAATAACCTACATAAAATGCAATTTACATGTCCTCAAAGCAATTCGAACAAATTAAATCTACTTATAGACACAGGGGCTTCAATTTCGGTAGTTAAAAATAACGTCCTTAAAAATTCTCACATTGATAACAAAGAATCTATACCCATAAGTGGAATTGAACATAATATTCAATATACATTAGGATCAACACCAATAGAATTACAAATAGGGAATAATAAATATCCTTTCGTATTTCAAGTTATTGACGAAAAATTTTCAACCCCAGTAGATGGTGTAATTGGAATTGACTTTTTAAAAACTTTTAACGCAAAAATTGATATAACTAATCATTTAGTAACACTAATACCACAAAAAATAAATAATATTAACAATGAACGATTAAATAAAATTAAAGAAAACTTAAGACTTGACCATCTAAATGGTGAAATAAAAGAAACAATAACAAATGTCTGTTTAAATAATCAAAATATATTTCAACTTGAAGATGATCAACTTACCGTTAATAATATTCTAAAACATGAAATTAAATTATCTGATCCAACTCCAATATTCGTAAAAAATTATAGATTTCCTAAAATCCATGAAACAGAAGTAAAAACACAAATTAATAAAATGCTTAAAGAAGGTATAATACGTCCTAGTGAATCACCCTTTAGTGCTCCCATCTGGGTAGTGCCAAAAAAATTAGACGCATCTGGTAAACAAAAATGGCGTATTGTAACAGATTATAGGCGACTAAATCAAGTTACAATAGAGGACAAATATCCTCTCCCTAACATTGAGGATATTTTAAGCAAATTAGGCAACGCAAAATATTTTACAACACTCGATCTCGCTTCTGGTTTCCATCAGATAGAGATACGAGAGGAAGATAAGTATAAAACAGCGTTTACAGTTCCAGGGGGTCACTTCGAATATAATCGAATGCCTTTCGGGTTACGAAATGCTCCTGCAACTTTTCAACGCCTAGTCAATCTAGCTCTTCAAAAATTACTTAATAGTCAATGTTTCGTCTACATTGACGACATAATTGTTTACGGTAGTTCGATAGAAGAACATAACAAAAATTTAAATGATGTATTTAATGCTCTTCAAAAAGCAAATCTTAAGATACAGCCTGATAAATGCGAATTTGTCAAAAACGAAGTAGAATACTTAGGGCACGTCTTAACTCCTACAGGAATAAAACCAAATCCAAAAAAAGTAGATGCAATAACTAAACTTAAAAATCCGCGCAATCAAAAAGATATTCAGTCATTCCTTGGTCTTGTAGGCTATTACAGAAAATTTATAGAAAACTTTTCCGATAAAGCCAAACCATTAACAACATTATTACAAAAAGACAAAAAATTTGACTGGACAACTGAATGTCAAAATTCATTTAATACCTTAAAAAACTCATTAGTAACTTTACCAATATTAAAGTATCCTGATTTTAACAAAAAATTTATTTTAACTACTGACGCATCAAATTTAGGGATAGGTGGCATATTATCGCAAATGTCTGACGATAATAAAACCGATTTACCAATTGCATATTTTTCACGGACATTAAATAAAACAGAACAAAACTATTCCACAACGGAAAAAGAATTATTAGGCATTGTTGAATCTGTAAAACATTTTAGGCCTTATCTGTATGGTGTTAAATTCACCATAAGGACAGATCACAAACCGTTACAATGGCTGTTTAATTGTAAGGATCCAGCCAGCAAACTTGTTAGATGGAGACTGAAACTCGAGGAATACTCCTATGATATTCAGTACAAAAAAGGATCAACCAATACAAATGCAGACACACTCTCGCGTCCCATTATGCAAATAGCACGCGATTACACACTTGAAAAAACGTACGCAAATTTTAAAAAATGGCAGGAACTCCAAACCGAAGAAATCAATTTTAATATAGTTAACCTTCCGTTAGAAAATTTAGATAACGTTGTATTACCTTTTTCATGCGATAAATCTGAAAATAATAGATTTTCAAGTTTTATTTTACCAAAAATTCAAAATAAACAAAGTTTCCTTTTAAATCAAACTGAACTCATTAGTTATGATAATAAATCATTATATTTATTAATATGTAAAGAAACCGCCCATGAACACATTACATTAGAAAACCTGTTTAGCTCTCTATATACTTTATTTCAATATTTAGAAATCATACAGGTAGAAGAAATATACGTATACGATATACCCCAATTAAGTCTTAATATAACAGATTTAGATTTTAAATCCTTACTCGCATATTTTAATGTTGACAATATAACAACAATAAATATTTTACGCGTTTCAACAGAAATAGTTAGAGATCTTACGGATAGGCAAAAAATAATAAAAGAAGCTCACGATGATCTTCTTAGCGGTCATAAAGGAATTAAAAACACAATAGACAAAATTAGAAAACGTTATTTTTGGAAATCAATAAATAAAGACGTCGAAGAATATATAAAAAAATGCGAACAGTGCCAAAAGAATAAAAAACAAAAATTATCAAAAACCCCAATGGTTATTACCGAAACATCTACTTCTTTTAACGAATTAATTTCACTTGATATATTAGGACCATTTAAAGAAACCGAAAATGAAAATAAGTATATATTAACTTTGCAAGACCAATTAACAAAATTCTTAAATGCTTACGCGATACCTCGTAACAATGCGGAATATACTGCTATTAAGTTACTAGAACATTGCACAAAATATGGATTCCCTACATCTATTTTGACCGATAACGGAAATAATTTTATTAATTCCACAATTAAAGAATTAAATAAACTTTTAAATATAAAACATAAACAAACCACCCCATACAATCCACAATCGAATGGTTCGATTGAACGTAGTCATGCGGAAATAAAAAATTATTTACGCAATTACGTTAATGAAAACCAAAATGACTGGGATATTTATACTAATCTCGCATGTTATACTTATAACACTACAAAAAATCGACATACAGGTTATACGCCATACGAGTTAGTATACGGAACACGAGCCAAAGAAATAAATTATAAACCCCATCTTCCCACGTACGATAACCTCGCGAACGACATTAATAACAAAATTAAAAATATACGTGAAAGCGCAAAAACAAATTTGACCATTAATAAAAATATTGCTAAAGAAAGTTACGATAAGAAAACTAAAAGCAAAACCTTTTCAATAGGAGATCAAGTATTATTATACGACAATAAAAGTCATATTCACGACAAAGATAATAAACTCAAACCACAATACAAAGGGCCTTTTACTATCATTAAGATTTGGCCTGAAAAACAGGTAGCTTGTCTAGACACACCCATTAATAAAAGAAAGAAAACACAATGGTTCCATTACAAACATTTAAAATTGTTTGTTTCAGATGGACAAAACCATGCTAATGACACTAATACTATTAATGCTCCAGACTACGACCAGCCTAGTACAAGCACAGCTAGTAATTAAGAAAGTAGACAAGAATCCTGGCATTTATTATAATCACATAGGAGAAGCAAAATTAGTTTCTAATTATATTAGTTTAATTCATATATTTAATATTAGTTATGTAGAAAAAATTTTTAACTCAATACCTTTTCACTTAGGAAATAATTATAATTTATGTAAGAAATTGCCAATGGATACACATTGTGAAACAACATTAAAACTAATTAGAAATGAATACGAAAAATTACAAATTAAATATAACGATCTTAAAAGTATATACACCACACACAAACGTGACAAAAGAGAAATTTCTTACGAACACGGATGGCTAGACGCTATAGGTAGTATATGGCATAAAATTAGTGGAAGTCCTGACGCAAATGACGGACAATTCTTTACGGACAATATAAATAAATTAGTTAGGCAACAAAAAGATATTAATAATATTATACAAAATCAAATTAGAATAATTACTGATAGTATTAATTCCATTAATCATACTCAACAACAAGTTGAATTAATAGAAGCTAAACTAAATGAAATTGTTGTAAAACATAATAATTTAAGTCAGAATTTAGATACAAACTCTCGTATCATTGAGGTAAACAGTCAAACATTATTTATCAAAGAACTAATTTCAATTATTAATAGACAAATTAGTCAATTTGAAACTGCTATAATATTAGCAAAACATAAAATTATTGATTTCAACATACTACCACCGAGAATCCTAATTAAAGAATTATCACAATTTAATAAAGTCAATTTACCATTTCCGGTCAATAATGACAATCTAGATAAATATTACAAAATTTCAGAAGTAAACATAATTAACATCAAAACAACCATAGTTATCGAAATAAAAATTCCTATAACTACTATCGACGACTACGATGTATATAAAATTTTTTCACTCCCAAGAAAAATTCCATACCATGATAACCTTTATAAAACCATTAAAGTCAATAAACCTTTCCTATTCACCTCAAAGACGAGATTGAATCATTTATTAGATACCACCATGGATAACTGCATCGAATACCAAAAGTCATCATACCTGTGCAAAGAAAATACATTGAAAGCGACGCAAGCAAGAGAATGCGAAACACTACTCTTCGAAATAACCACTCACGACATCCCACGTGAATGCGAGCAGCTCACCTACAAAGCCGAACAGGAAATATGGGAAATGATCCACCCAAACGAATGGATTTGCTCAATCAGTCAAAAAACGGCTTTAACAATCATATGTCCAAATACTAAACAACAAGTGGAGATTCAAGATACCAACATCATCAAAATCAACGGTCAATGTAAAGGGTTTACAAAAACAACTTCACTGTTACCCACCTTTGTCGCTTACACCAAAGAATTTCAAGACTTCGTTCCTGACATAAAAATACCCGAAGAAGAATGCAAGAACGAAACAATCAAACATTTTGCCGACATAACTCCTATACATTTGCAATATAGGACACTGGAAAAGCTAACTCAAAACTACCATCATCTCCAGGAACTAGACAACAAATTTTCAAGAGAAGTAAACGATCAAATACATTTCCTTGGACAAACTTATACCGCAAGTAACTGGTTTACAATTAAAATCATTAGCTGCGTACTAATTTCCTCGTTCATCTTCTGGCTGTTATGGAAATTGAATATATTCCAACTATTCAAATGGTTCACCAAAACAATAACCAAGGAGGGATCACCGTGTATCAACATATTCAATAACTGCTACGACCAAAGGCGTCAAGAAACTCTACATGAACCTGTTGTCCACTTCGCATCAGCCCCACTCATTGAAAACCAGAAAGAATTTCCGGCAGTACCAAAACCATATGAAGAACCACGAAGAAGTTCTACCAGAAGCTCTTCCCGGCATAGAAGAAAAATCAGCCCATTCCGTCTATAGTCTCATCTTAAAAGGGAGGATTATGGTGCTACGCTTTCACCAAATTCCTAAACATTCGATTACTTGTCCTTTGACCATGAAAAACAACTTTCCAACCCTCATACGTCACTTAATTAAATAAATATTTTGTATATATAAGACAATGTAACTAATCAATATTGTTCATTTTTTGTATCATCAAAAGTAAGCCCGGATATTGTAATTTTTGGTTTTTGAAATAATAAATTTAATTATTACTTAAATTTAATTGTTGTTATTTGATAAATTCGAATCAAAGTGAAAAATAGTAAAATCGAAGATAAACTATATCAAAAGATTATACTTAAAAATAATACATCTTTGAGTGTTAATCCTCAAATAAAATAATTGATTAACTGGTGACAGCAACTGCATATCAAGCTGCCCAATAAATTGTCAACGTAGTTGCTAACTGGAAGCATCGAAGATCATTGGTCCACTTTCCGTAATTGTTCAAGACGACATCAAGGGATCAAAGGATCACTGGTTCATCACCTCCAATCGCTCGACACGACAGTACACACGTACACTTCAGTACAAGAGTACACTCTACTTATATATTTACGAAATTTAATTAATATTATTTTTGTCATTTTTTTCTTAAATATTTAAATATTACGTGCACACAGTATCTGCAAATTAGATTATTATTCATAATTTTGATGTTCTTCGATTTTTATGGGGTAGTATGTATTCATATGCCAATGTCATCCTTCATTTTTTACTATTTTAATAGAAAAAACGTAAATTAAACCTCTGCAAAATTCGAAGCCAGTTTACTCTGATCATTAAGAGACCTGGAAGTCAGATTTGAAATTACTCAATAAGAAAGGTCAATGAAGCCAGTTTACCTTCGTCCAAGAAAATATATACTTTTTCTAAATTAGTTATGTGTTAGTATTGCCTTTCCGATATTAAAACAAAAAAGAAAGATATCCTTTTTAAAAAAGACGTTCGTATGTAATAATAATACTAATCTAAATTGTAAGCTAAACAAAAAAAGCTTGATTTCAAAAAAATTTTGTAAAAATATTACTATTTTAAGTTATAATGCAAACTTATTGTAACTAGGTATTTTTTAAATTTTATAGCTGGTATGTTGTTAATTAACAATAATTAATATAATTGTTAAGTTGCAAAGAAGAAATTGAGTCCCCACAAAATAGTGAATTGTAATTTTTTTCCCGATATTATAAATTGCAAATAATTTTTCGGATAGTTTATGCTCAAGAATAGGAAATTAAATTGTAACACAAATAAAAAAAAAGCTAGTATTAAAAAAACTTATTGTAACTATTTTAGCGAATTTTCAGAATGAAAATTCAGCTATTTAAAATTTTATATCCGGTATGTTGTTAACTACAAATAATTTTTCCAACAGTTTTTGCTCAAATATAAAAATTATAAAATTTTATAATTGTAATGCTTATCTAATCATAATGAAATTTTTAAGCTACAAAGGGGAAAATGAATCCAAAGCCACAAATTTATAATAATTTGTAATATTTTTCCCTATTTTGTAATCAGCAAATAATTTTTCGGACAATTTCTGCTTAAAAATAAAAAAATTATATTTTATAGTGTAATTATTGTGATATTTATTAACATTATTTAATTGTTAATGTTTTTTGTAATATAATCTAATATATATTAAATAAAAAAACTTTTTTTAAAAAAAATGTGTTTTATTTATGTAACATTTAATTTTAATTCTATATTTTTATACAAGCATATATACGAAAATAGATTTGAATCTCCCGCGAAAAGTAAACATCTGGCCTGTCAGGTAATTCAAATCTAACACTTTACATGCTTACGTAACGCAATATCAGTACGTAGCACGTAGACGCATTCGTAACACCATGGTAAAATTCCTACATATAGGCAACTGACTTTATACCCTGCCTCCCCCTCAGCAGGAGCAAATAAATTAAAGTACAATTCCCCCTGGGGCCTAAAAACTGTTTGCGGAAACTAAAAAAATGGCGGAGTTACAGTACCATGGTCTATATTAGCCCCCAGGGGTCGATAATAAGCTGTAAGGAGTCCATGTTGGCCAAAAAAAATTAGGGTTCGATAAGATGTAAATGGCGATTTATAGCAACAAAGTATATGTACACCGAAGCAGGTTTTGGCTTGGTTGTTCTAAAATGTAAAAATGAGAATAAGGTAAAAGACCCGGTAATTGACCCTGGCCCAGTTTCTGAACTTTTCAACTTTGTTATAAATTAATAAAAAAAACTATATTTTAAATAAGAAAAAAAATAAATTCTTAATTTAAAGTAATCTATTCTGTGTCTAATGAACAGCAATTTAAAAAGTTTAGAATATATTAACTAGATAAAAAAAAAATTAGGTTTAAAATGTGTGTAAAAACTATTTTTTTGGTAGTTTCCTAACAGTTTATGTTACAAAGTACTCATTTTGATCTGTGCAATATTCATCATGTAAGTATGAAAACTTAATTAAAAATATATGAGCAGGTTAATATTTGTTTAAAATTTATTTTAAAATATTTATAAAATACCTTAGAATGATTTTTATTATTGAAATATGAGGGTCAATTACTAGGCTCACTTCTAAAGTGGTATGGCCCAATTAAATTCTAACCAGTTTTTGTTAGTTATTTTGTTATTTATAGTTATTTTCGATTAGTTTTTGTTATTTTTCATAACGTATATAACATTAAACATTCATTTTTATCAATAAAAAATTATTTATAAATTAAATTTTAAAAAACTGTATTTTTAAATATAAGGATCAGAAACTAGGCCACTGTCAGGGTCAAAAACTGTCACATGAGAAATTTTGAAAGTCAGAAATTGGGTCCTTTTTGTCAATTTTTAAAACATTAATTTAAATTATTAATTCAATTCAAATAATTATTTTACTTGTATGACTTTATTTTGAAAGCCATAAACTAGTTGATAAAATTATTAATTGTGTCTTAAGTTTAAACTTATATTTATTACTGTCGTTTAACCTCAGCCGTCATTCTTAAAAGGTCAGAAACTAGGCCCGTTACCTTATGGTGACCTTTTTTTTGGTTGTCACCTGCATTGACCAAAAAAAAGGTCATCGACACCTCATTTTAGACAAATTATATTTTCGAAGTTGTTGCTGAATTTATGAATTTGCACAGGGGGTGTACCTAAAATCGAAAACAATCGCAAGGGATAGGGATCGACGACACCAAGAAGTTTAGGAACCACTGATCTAGCTTTTGAAAATAGGAGAGAATAACATATTTTTTTTTAAATAACCATTTATCAAATAACCAGTATAGATGCTGCACATGTGTTTAACAATCTTTAATTTAACAAAAAAGAAATTAGAAATTCATGCAGTTTTGAGCACTTTTTGTTAAATTTACAACAGCGAACAAAGTTTGATTCCCCCCTCCCCCCTAAATTGAAGGCTGGATTCGCCCATGATTTGTAATATAGAATTTACCTATAAGTTTCACATAAACAAAATTCTGTGCAGATTTGGACACCCTTTGTTATAGGTATTTACAACAAGGACTAAAGTGTTAAGTCATAAAAATTTGACCCCCCCCCACTGAGCTGAAGGCTGGATCCGCCCCTGCGTATTAATACGAGAGGTAACAATATAACAACAATTGAAACATTCCCATTGAGTGCTAGCGAATGAATGAGGACTAAGCAGCCTAAGATGCACATAAAAGCACCATATATGTATTATTTTATAACTATATGGCCAATCCCTATAAGAGGCAGTGGTTCCGATGAAGTGAGACGGATAGACATCGGGTAGAGGCACTTCAGTTGTTTTGCGCAGATGCATCAATTAGTGTTTACCGTTTTTACTGTTCAGATTGGTTCATATTACCACCAAAAAAATCGCATTTGCGCAAAACGAACAAAATACCTCCAAATCTGCACCGTGATGTTGCGACGTTTTTTTCATATCCATTTGGCTATATATGTATACTACATATATGAAAAGCACATAAGTGATTGCAGAAAAGAGATAGATGTATTCGTTCTATTTGTTCTGTGCATACGATACATACAATAAAAGACCTTGACCACCTTGACCGTATTCCATTAGAAAAAATATTACACAGTGCATGACAATGGTGACGTTCGGGGCGAAAATTTTGTTTGCCTAAAGCCGCTGCTACACGATGCTACGAACACCTTCCAACATTCGACGTTGGATGGTTCATAGCATCGTGTAGCCGTTGTTCGAACCTACGAGTGTCCAATGTCGAGTGTCAAACATTCGCATTTGGCCATGTCCCGCTCGATGTCGGTATTCTTGCACCGAGTCAAAGGGATGCTTCGAACGTTTGAAGGTCAATGTTGGTTGCGTTGGTTGGTTCGACTCAGCAACTGCACGACTCGTTCATGTAAAGAGAGACAACATCAGTGTATAACATTAGAGATAACATCAGACAGATAACAGCTTCGTCCACTGAGTACCAACACATCATCATTCGTATTGGATCAAACATTCGATTCACCGTGTAGCAGATACATTCGTCGCATCAACTATCGAACTTAATTGCCTCAAACGTTCGATCGAACGTTGGAAGGAACGTTCGTAGCATCGTGTAGAACCCGCTTAACGCTCCTTCCACATTGTACGGTTTTCGATTTTGTACACGAACACAAAAATTATCATTCCAGTTCTTGTATATAATTATAAGTAAATTTATAATCAATAAAATTCTTAATTATTTTAATTAAAAAACGCCGTGAGCAGCGGGGCCCCATCACGGTAGTCGAATTTTCCCCTTCATCTTCGGTATTGAATGTTTACAAGCGAAATGTGATTGAAAGTCTACAACCGAATTGTCATTTTGTTGGTTTCAAAACTGGTGATGAGTGTTCGGCTGATCGAGGCTTTAAAAAAAGGTTTTAAGTATTTAAGGGCTGTATCTCAGTAAATTTCAATTTTGTGCCGAAAACAGGTAGCAGAAAAAAAACCAACACAATTCGTACGAGGGCATTCCTGCCCATGTTTATCCGCTAATTGCCTTTATGTTTTAGTTTTAAATATTAAAAAAGGACCTTAAATAGTAAACTGGAAGGCCTTTATAAAGATATTTTTTCTTTCAAAAAAAAATAAAAAATAAAAAATTATTTCTTCGGTATTGAGTGTCTACAAGCGAAATATAATTAAAAGTCCACAAGCGATTTGTAATTTTGGTGGTTTCAAAACTGATAATGAGTGTCCGGTTGATCGGGGCTTTAAAAAAAGATTTTAAGTTTTTAAGGGCTGAATCTCAGTAAATTTCAATTTTGTGCCGATAGAAGTTAACAGGGAAAAAGCCAACACAATTCGTACGAGGGCATTTCTATCCATGCTTATCCGCCAATTGCCTTTGTGTTTTATTTTTAAATATTAAAAAAGGAACTTAAATAGTAAACTGGAAGGCTTTTATGAAGATATTTTTTCTTTCCAAAAAAAATCCAAAATTTCTATTTTATAAATAATAAAAATCCAAAATTCCTAAATAATAATTAAATAAATAAATAAACAGTGACTTTAATAACATTTTCAAATTACTTAATATGTATGTATTTCATTTGTTAAAAAATTGTATTCACTTTTTTTTAAATTTTTTAAAATTACTATTCGCCTACTTGTATTTACAATAAAAGTAACGCATTTAAAACACATTAGTAAGGGTTAAAAGTTGAAACCCCCAAAAAACAGTGTCTGGCTATTAGCTTAACCTGTATACAAAATTTCAGCCCTCTAGGTTTATTTGGGGAGATTTTGACCCGAACGAAACTGTTAAAAAACAAGAAAAATCATGTTCTTTTGGGTATAAAAATGGTGGGGGTAGGGGTTAAAAGTCGAGACCCCCAAAAGGCACCCCCTTGATACTAACTCAATCCGAATACAAAATTTCGGCCCTTTAGGTTTATTTGGGTGACCTGTGCGAGTGGTACAAACTTCGAAAACGTCGAAAATGCATGAAATTGTAGCTTAAAAATGAGGGGGGTGGGGGTAAAATACTAAAACCTCCAAAAAGCACAACCTAGGTACGAACTTTATCAACACACCAAATTTCAACCCTCTACGTTAATTCTGGGGGGCTGGGGGCCTGTTAGATCCAGCGAAAATCGTTTCCCCCCCCCCTCTACTCCCATCAAATCATCCTAGGAAGCTGAATTTTGGATATGTTGTAGATAATTGACCGAAACATTATTTAAAACCGGTTTGGGAAATTTTTATTGCTTTTCCGCCTCCCACCACCTCCTTAAAGGTCGGGTCAGAAAAAAAATTTGCCCAAAATTTGACCCCACTTTGATAGTATGAGGTGCCTCGAAAATGAGCCCCATTTACCAAATTTAATCTCTTAACTTCCATAGGGGGGCCCTACACAAATTAAAAGGTGGCGGGAATATATATATATATAATATATATATATATATATATATATATATATATATATATATATATATATATCAGACATTTTTTTTCTACATATTCGTGTTCTACGGGTCCGAAAACGGATAGCGCCCCTACTCTCGCCTCTCGCAGCTCTTATCGTATAGACTGTATAAGTCTAATTTTTCGGAGAAAATTCGACTAAAAATGGTTTTGGTAATTTTATTATTTACCTATGTAAGAAAAGCTAGATAATTATTAAATAATTATTAAGTAAATGGTTACGAATTAAAAAAAAATACAATTACATTTTAATTTATGATATTTATTGTTAGAAATAATTATTTATTTTTGAAATATATTAATTTTAATATTTAATTAACAAACTAAAAAAAAAAAATTACTTGCAGTCGGAATCGAACCGGTGCACTCATTGCCACTATGACACGCTACCGATTGAGTTAAACTAACTGTTAATTTGACATTCAAATGTATGATATATAAACATACAGTAAATGAAGTTAGAATTTTGAAAGCGTTTTTCTCGAAATTGACTGGCCAGTAGGTCTTTATATTTTCACAATTGATTAATCTTCTAGGCGACTATAATCCTGCGAAATCCCATTCCAAAGTCAATTTCCTATGTTGTGCCCTCTCCTTGTGAATATCTTCAATTGATTTGTAACATCATACATGTAACAAGTGTGATTAAAGTTAATTCTATAAATCAGAGGAAATATAAAGTAGGATTATTTATTACCACACTCTTTGAAGACCTGAAATATGACGAAAATAAATTTTTTAACTATTTTCGGCTAAGCTAACGTTTACAAGCTCCTTTGATTAATTTCTTGGCGAACTTAACGTAAAAACATACAATTTGGAAATTACATACAATCTATTAAAATGCTTGTTACCACATTCAACATTAGTTTCATCCATTTCACAAATAAAATTAATAATTAACATAAAATTCAACCAAACAATGTTACTGCCGTACGTTAAAAAACCGTCAAATGTGAAAGCATCAATTTAATTACATACACTACTGCACGGTACTGTAACTCCGCCATTTTTTTAGTTTCCGCAAACAGTTTTCTGGCCCCAGAGGGGAATTGTACTTTAATTTAGATTTATTTGCTCCTGCTGAGGGGGAGGCAGGGTATAAAGTCAGTTGCCTATATGTAGGAATTTTACCATGGTGTTACGAATGCGTCTACGTGCTACGTACTGATATTGCGTTACGTAAGCATGTAAAGTGTTAGATTTGAATTACCCGACAGGCCAGATGTTTACTTTTCGCGGGAGATTCAAATCTATTTTCGTATATATGCTTATATAAAAATATAGAATTAAAATTAAATGTTACATAAATAAAACACATTTTTTTAAAAAAAAGTTTTTTTATTTAATATATATTAGATTATATTACAAAAAACATTAACAATTAAATAATGTTAATAAATATCACAATAATTACACTATAAAATATAATTTTTTTTATTTTTAAGCAGAAATTGTCCGAAAAATTATTTGATGATTACAAAATAGGGAAAAATATTACAAATTATTATAAATTTGTGGCTTTGGATTCATTTTCCCCTTTGCAGCTTAAAAATTTCATTATGATTAGATAAGCATTACAATTATAAAATTTTATAATTTTTATATTTGAGCAAAAACTGTTGGAAAAATTATTTGTAGTTAACAACATACCGGATATAAAATTTTAAATAGCTGAATTTTCATTCTGAAAATTCGCTAAAATAGTTACAATAAGTTTTTTTAATACTAGCTTTTTTTTTATTTGTGTTACAATTTAATTTCCTATTCTTGAGCATAAACTATCCGAAAAATTATTTGCAATTTATAATATCGGGAAAAAAATTACAATTCACTATTTTGTGGGGACTCAATTTCTTCTTTGCAACTTAACAATTATATTAATTATTGTTAATTAACAACATACCAGCTATAAAATTTAAAAAATACCTAGTTACAATAAGTTTGCATTATAACTTAAAATAGTAATATTTTTACAAAATTTTTTTGAAATCAAGCTTTTTTTGTTTAGCTTACAATTTAGATTAGTATTATTATTACATACGAACGTCTTTTTTAAAAAGGATATCTTTCTTTTTTATGTTTTAATATCGGAAAGGCAATACTAACACATAACTAATTTAGAAAAAGTAAGTATATATTTTCTTGGACGAAGGTAAACTGGCTTCATTGACCTTTCTTATTGAGTAATTTCAAATCTGACTTCCAGGTCTCTTAATGATCAAAGTAAACTGGCTTCGAATTTTGCAGTGGTTTAATTTACGTTTTTTCTATTAAAATAGTAAAATACCCCTGTCGCAGCATCTGCATAACATAGCGAATTTCCAAATTTTGGGGACTGGCGGATCTCATCTAAGAACTGTACCTATTTAAAATAGTTTAGCTTTCTAAGAGTAAAAGATTTTTTAAAATCGGTTGGGTAATTAGTTTTGATATTTTTGGGACCCAAGAACCCGAACGGACTTTGTGCAGCATAGTTGTATCCATCTAAAATAATTTAGTTCTCTAACAGTGAAAAAATTTTCAAAATCGGTCGGTTAGTTTATTTTTTACAATAATGGGAACAGTAAACCCTGGCGGAAATCATACAACATAACCTTTATTCATCTAAAATAATTTTAGTAAAAAGTTTATCCTAACAGAAAAAAACGGGTTCTAGGGATCTCATATATAACTTATGGTAGTCCGTAAGGTTCTTGTGGACATCATTTAATTACTTAATGAATTCAAATACTTTAACTTACTAACGGTGAAAAAATTTTCAAAATTTTCGATATTCGCTAAAAAAATCATTGAAAAATATTTGATATGTTTCGATCAATTAATGGTCAACATCAGCAAATAAAAGTTACTCAAATCGAAGAAAAGAATGAGTTATTTGTCCGTAGAAATTAAAATACAAATTCTGAAAACGAGCAAAGAAATATTGAAAAAACTAGATCGGCAAAACATTCTGACAAATAACACTACCCAACTAATACTCGCCAATTTGAATGAAACTTAACATACTTATTAAACAGCGAAAAATATTAAATACGTGTTTTTTTTTTTATTTCGGCTAAATACGCTTTTTAGGGGTAGAAAACACCATTCAACCTCTGTAGATGAAAACAGTTATAGCTAAATATTTTTGAAACGACATATTTTCTGAAAAAAGGGCTGAGTACCAAATTTGTAGAATTTAAAGCGATGCACTTGATAGTGACCCTGAAATCGATTTTCAAGGTCAGTTGAAAATGATTAGCCATTGCCGAACTTTGACTATATCCTGTACCTATAAGCAGTGATTTCATGTATTGACTCAATCTATCTTCAAAATTGATTTGTTGCGTTATTTTTCTAAAATAAAAAAGATAAAAACCTGACGAAATGGAAAAATAGGCGCAAATTTATAGAAAAAATTAGAAGAAAATATTTTTGTAAGTAATTTTAGAAGTAAAGTTAAGAAAAGATTTAATATCACTCCAATTGTAAGTTAAACATTAACTTTATGCTATATTAGAAATTTTCAAAATTTTTTAAAATTTTTATTGCTACTCTATAGTTATCATATTAGGAATTCAGTTGAACATATGATTAACTATTATTTTTCCGATTGCGATTGAGCAAGTATTTTTCAAAATTACTTCTTGATCACTTATTTTCTATCTTGCATGTGAAATTCGTTCGAATATACTTTGAACCATTTAGGGATGAAAAGTAAACTACTCCTTTTGAAAAATATTAAATGATTTTCAAATAACTTTGGAAATTGATCTCAAGGTCAACTTCAAAGTCATCATCAAGTGCATCACTTTGAACTCTATAACTTTGGTCCTAAGCACTTTTTTCAGAAAATATATCGTACCATAATCCACTTCTATGTTGATTCCTGGTCTCTTTTCCTGCGTTTCTAATATTTATGTCAATAAAAAATGTGCTACCGTAGACAAGGATGAATAGGTACGCATTCAGACTTCACACCGTATTTTTTTGTGTTTATTTTATGAGTACCTAATCTTTAATATATTAAAAATTTACGCGAAGATGGTCACTTTATCAGCAGTATCCAAAAAAATTTAAAAATATCGGTGGTTTTTGAAAAATTAACAAAAATCGTATAATTTCTTCTCTATGAAAAATTGGGGTCAAAAGAGACAAGAAAAGAGTAAATGGGGACAACCCGTAGGGTCGACCAAAATTGAAATTCTAATATAAAATAATTTCGAACTTTTTGTAATACATTCAAAAAAGAGATAATAGGTACTTGATGATTTTCTGTAAAAATAAACGTAGAATCTAAAATAAAGTTTATATACCCCTGTCGTTTACCCCTAAGTTTATATTCCTCCCATTCTTATTTTAGTTCAAAAAATAATTTTTCAAAAGACTAAGACATAATAATTAATAACAGTGAGATTCTACGTCCATTTTCAGACTTTTGTCTAATACAGACGTTACCTAGAATTTCTTTTATCTACAAAAACATCAGTCTACAGAATTTAATTTATTAGTTAGGAAAATAATTCAAATATGTCTCACTAACAATAAATGTCTTAAATGAGTTTAAAAAATCAAAACGATACTGTTTATTAAATTGCGTAAAAGCTAGTAAATGCAATAACAGATATGATGAATTTATAAGGATTTTCTTGTACTACAAAATCTTAAAAATATGGGAACGCGTACTTTTTTTTCGTTAATTGTGTTTTATTTTTTTGCACAAAATTTTAAAAATACTTTATTTTCTTAAGAAAGGGAGGCAACTTTAGTCACAGATATGCCTATGAAAAGTTTTTGGTAATCCGGGAAAAACGAAAACACTTTTTAAAATTTTTTTATTGTTAAAATCGAAATGTTCTTTTAAAGAGGGTTAAAATTACTATATTTTATATTAAAATTTTGACACAATCACTCCCTAACTAACGAGCCTTACTTAATATTAGAAAATTGAGAAAAAACACGTCAATTAGATTTTTTTACACAGATTTTATTTGTTATATAATTCAAAAGGATATTTTAAAAATGTGTATGAATGGCTTTCATTAAATAAATTTCAATATATTTTCCATTTATTTTAACAGTGGAATGTCCTTATTAGTGGCTATACTTTCGGCTTGGAGCGAATTAGACGAAGATTTTCTTCTAAAACCAAATTTAATAATTAATTAAAGAAATAAAAAAAAATTTGTGGATTTCCTACCGTTCAAATATAATCTTTATTGTATGTAAAAATGTTATTACATTTTTTCAAAAAACTGTAAGTAAACTGTAAAATTTTCTTTACAAATATGTTAAAATAGAGAAATGTTTCCTTTTTAATTTATTTTTAACTCTTTTTAAATGATTCACTTTAAAATTTTTTAATATTTCTTAATCGAAATTTCATAAAAGAATGTGTCAAAATTTAAAAAAATTTTTCTTTGTTAAAAAAAAAAATTGAATGTGCAAAATTATTTAATACTAGAATACTCTGATTATACAATTCTAATCATAACTGTATTGTCAATTGGATAGAAAATTACGTAAAAATATTATTGTTTGAATATGATTTAACGTAATTTTTATACGATTGAAGCAAACTCTTATTAATTTTAGGAAGGTGTAAATATAATCTAAATTCTGATCATATCACATAACAGATATCGTCGGGAGTTTTTTTGTCAAAAAAAATGGAACAGAGATACATTATAAAAACATTTAACTGACAGAGAAATAGAATATAGCCGAATCGTTAAATTGGATTAAAAAAATCATGACACGCTACTTATAAAGCGGTTTTTTTCGAATTTAGCTCGCAAAAAATGAGACAGAAAAAAAAAGAATGCGAGTGCGAGTGAAATGGAGAACGACATATTTCCTAGTTTTTCTCGAAAAGTAAATAATTTAGAGCAACGGAATAAAAACATTTTTTATGCATTTTACCTTTTACTATGGCTTGGTGTAAAAAAAATTTGAAAAATTGCTTAATTCTGGCAAAAAACTCATTTTGTTGACAAAAAACGCCCGGAAAACCTACTTCTGGGCATCCGACGTGTCTGGCTAACGAACTCATCCAACGATTTGGAAAATCGAATTCGCACACAAAATTTCATAAGCATTAAACGTTTCGTTCGAGAATTATCGCGCGGATACATATATATATATATATATATATATATATATATATATATATATATATATATATATATATATATATATATATATATATATATATAAATTTTAGTGAATATCATTTTCGTATTCTAGGGACCTCAAAACATATTTCTGATATGGTCCCGGGCTTAGGTTGCACCATGACACCTGGCGTAAAAGCTGAATTTCCAGTTTTGGAAATTCGCTAAAATGAAGGATGACATTGGCATATGAATACATACTACCCCATAAAAATCGAAGAACATCAAAATTATGAATAATAATCTAATTTGCAGATACTGTGTGCACGTAATATTTAAATATTTAAGAAAAAAATGACAAAAATAATATTAATTAAATTTCGTAAATATATAAGTAGAGTGTACTCTTGTACTGAAGTGTACGTGAGTACACACTGCATATGTGCTTTTCTCATGTACTGCAACTTATTCCTATGCAGGTTTAAGAATGGCTCTTACTTATGGAGATTCTTAGTAATTTACGTATTTTTTTAAAAAAATAATACTAAATTTGATAGGTCAATAAATTAAATGTTAATGAAAAATTATTTGGCATAAAAGTGAATAATAATTTTACGTTTCATCTAGAGCAGTGGTTCCCAAACTTCTTTGTCTCATCGACCCCTTGTCATGATTTTCAATTTTAGATAGACCTTCTAACAAATTCACAAATTCAGTAACATCTTGGGAAATACTGGCGACGCAAAGATTACGCGAGCGCTCCTGGTTTTTTAAATTAGAAGCTGTATCAAGTAAAAATTTTGTATACGCTTAATTGTCGATAGAAATTTATATGTACAAATTAGGTGCGGATTACTAGACTTTATATCTCCAATTAAACGTACACGTATATTTTTACTTGATACTAGTTCTAATTTTACCACTAGAGGCGTGAGTGAGAATCTTTACGTCGCCAATAATTCATTCGATGACCGTTTTTTTGCTCTCGACGTAAATATTAATGTAATGTAATTGGGCTTACGTTGCTAGGTAGCAATTAGAAAAAAAAGCCTCACATTTTTATTTTACATTCTAGCCAAGCACTTTACTTGCTATAGACCCCCATTTCCATCTCATTGGCCCCCATTTTTTTCAGTAACGTGGACTCCTTACAGGTCGTTTTCGACCCCTAGGGGTGTGATATAGACCACATTGGGAACCACTGACCTAGAGAGTTTCAATATCATTGAACATCAGTGTATACACACAGAAACGTATGTTGCGACCTTATGTACAGATACAGATAACCGACCCTTATTGACCGTTCCGAGAACCAATTTATTCAAGTCAGAAAAGGCAACGCGGTACTCCTGAAGAATTTAGAAACCAGTTTACTTCCTCTGATTTTCTTAACTACGATATTTTATAAACAAAACATGATTAACCTCTTCGCTACTGATATATTGTACATCATCAAATTTAGGGGTGTGTTAAAATCATTTTCCAATTGAGAAAAATTAAAAACTTCTTAATATTATTTAAAATTACTAAATTAGGCTTACTTAAAGATGTAAGATTACAAATTTTAATTAAAATAAACGCTTGTTTAAAATAATGTCCAGTATGCTGGACAAAGGTACACTCATTGATGTAAAAAAATTTTTAAAAATCAGTAGTGAAGATGTTATTAACAAAATTAGTGATTTATGTTTTTTTGCTATAAAAACTCGTGTAGTAAACTTGTTGGGTGTTTAAGTAGCAGGAACCGAATTAATAGTAGGATCACCAACAGATTTTACACATCTGAAAAAAAATAATTTTAATTATTAAAACTATTTAATGAGTGGTTTTTTTCGAATTCAAAGACTAAGGCCTCATACACAATCAATGAAATAAGGAATAAGAATTATGCAATCTAGTGACGTTGAATGGAACTTTAACTTAACTGTTCATAGGTAATGTGTAGGTATTTTTCTACATCAAATTTCGTGATTTTTTTTGCCATTAAGTGACAAAAAAGTCATCACGAACGTTATGTTCTCATGAATTTTGATGTACAAAAATACCTACACATTACCTATGAGCAGTTAAGTTAAAGTTCCATTCAACGTCACTAGATGGCACACTTCTTATTCCTTATTTCTTATTCCTTATTTCATTGATTGTGTATTAAGCCTTATGACTAACATACTAATCCTTAAATCTCTTTAAAATATTACAAAATTCCTATTTTTCTCTATTTATGTATTTTTTTTTTAGTAACTGTATTAATAATAATAATGTGGTTTAACGTTCGTTTTTAAGACTACCCGTCTATAACAGACGCCAGTCGCCACCTACATCATTATTTGTATGCTTTATTTACAATTTACACATTTTACACGCGTTACGTTATACAATTTCTGATGTGGGTGGGACTCGTATTATTTATAATTACCTTTGCAAATTTTAGGGAGATTTATGCAACTTTTCATTCCGCTGTCTCTCTTTACCTGGCATTTTCAGCACTCCCATATCGCACCTGAAAACATAAATACATAATATAAATTTATTATTAATGAATAAAGAAACGGAAATTTTGTAATTTCTAGCAAGCCGTTCATGATTTTATTTGCAATTTCTTTAAATGCTTTCTTTAAAAATAACTTCTTGTCACTATCAAAATATATGATTTAAAAAGAAAAAGAAAAAAAATCTTTTTAATGAGATTTCAAATTTTTCGAAAATTAAAAAACTATTAGTCAAATATAGTAGCAATTTCAAGCCATCTAGTAACCAAAACTAAAAAAATTGTTAGGTTTATGTAAGGTTTGTAAATTTCTCTTGGTGTCAGATATGAGATAGGGGCCATCCATAAACTACGTTACGGAAAATTTGACCATTTTTGACGCCCTTCCCCCCGTCGCCACGCTGCATTACATTTTGGCCCCCATCTAATATTACGTCACGCTGACTTAGACAATTTGTCTGTAATTTGAAATATTTTTTGTTCGCTGACTATATTTGTGGAAAATAATTGTTTTTTTCTCGTCAACTGTAAGATAAGTTTTTTCAAACATGACATAATGTTTGCTTAGACCCCCTCCTCCACTCCACCCCACCACCGGTTATCATGCTCCGTCATGCTAGGCCCTCTCCCTGCTTGTGTACGTAATTTATGGATGGCCCCATATGCCTTTCTGAAATCTATTAAATGCAGTAAGTAATAAAGGGATTCCGCGACAAAATAACCGCGACAAAATAACCGTGGACAAAATAACTGTGGACAAAATAACCGAACGACAAAATAACCTTAAAGTTTATTTATTTATTATTTTGTTAAAATATTAAATTTAAATTACAAAGATAAAACTGTAGCAATATCTTGTAAATACTTATGTTTTTGTTCTGCGTTATATTTAATCACAAAGCATATTGTTGAAACTAACCTAACCTTCGGGCAAAGGGTAACCTTAACTAACCTCACCACCTATTTTTAAAGTCGAATTATATTGTCAAAACTAACTAAACTAACCTAACCTTAACTAACTTCACCACTCATAACCTTAATCTAATTAGTTTTTATATCAAAATCGAAGTATATTGTCAAAACTAACAAAACTAACCTAACCTTAACTAACCTCACCACCTAGTTATGTCACCGAAGGATGACATATTAATATCGGTCTGTGATCATAGTGGGGGAAAATAATTATAGAGTTTTACATGCATATCAATAAACGCAAGAGAGCTGTATTCTCACTGAGTTGTACATATATTGAATAAACGCAAGAGGGTATTCTCACTGTACTTAAAAAACGAGTCAAAAAATCATTACTGAGGTGACACTACTTAGTGCGTGTCAAAAATACGCACTTGACGATTTTTATTTTTATATTATCTACCTAAAATTTAAAAAAAAAAAACTTATAGCCTTAACCTAACTAACTTATAATCTTACAACCTAGTTTTTATATCATCTACTATTTGATTTTTCAAAATAAGCTTAGCTTTTTAAATACAATAGTTTTCACCCACAAACGTTCGCTTTTAAATGCAATAGTTTAAATACCAACATCTAAGTTCTATTGCAATTTAGTCATCTTTTATAAATTAGGAGCAAAGAAAATCTTAATCACATCACAGCCGCATGTACCCTAACTCAAAAGAATAATTAACGATGTTTATTTTGTTGTTCGGTTATTCTGTCGTACAGTTATTTTGTCGTTCGGTTATTTTGTCCACAGTTAAGGACCGGTCAAACCAAGACGGGCATTTTGCGAACTAAGTGGATGTCATATAATTATATTGCACTACTTGACTTATACCCAAAAATTCAAGTAGGTAATAATTTCTGAATACAATTAAAATCAAGTGGATTCGGATTTTCGACAATGAAAAAGTAATACGTGTTTTGGTCAGTTTGTCACGTTTCAGCTCTTATGTCAAGTATGCAATATAATTTTTTAATTACTGTTACGGGAAGCCGTACCGGTCTGTCCGCACACTTATTTTGTCTAACGTTATCTTGTCGTGCGGTTATTTTGTCGTTCGGTTATTTTGTCCACAGTAATTTAGTCGCGGCACCATTCTTTTATTTACTTTCGAAATAAGACACGTGTGATATATAATAAGTTAGACGCATGTAAATCTACAGATATTTTGTTGCGGTTATTTGTCCGCGTTTATTTTGTCACGGAGCCCTTGATTTCACTGACCCTATTCATACGACGAAACAGCTTTTTTTCCACAGATTATTTATTTCTACCTGTACTGACATCTGTTAGTGGCGTTTCCAAGTAACATCTGATTGGCAAGAAGTTTATTCAAGTAAAGTTTATTAAAGTAAAATGTTTATTCAAAAATGGTTTAATAAAACCAGATAAAAAGAATATCACGAATGTCATTCTTTATTTAAGAATTCTTTATGGCTTCATAACATTCGTAGCATTTCTTTTCTTTACAATTTAAAAAACAAATTTTGAATGAATTGTATTATCAATTAGATGTTACTTTGGGTGCCGCGACTAAATAACTGTGGACAAAATAACCGCGACAAAACAACCGCGACAAAATAACCGTGGACAAAATAACTGAACGACAAAATAACCGCACGACAAAATAACCTTAGACAAAATAACTGTGGACAAAATAACCGCACGACAAAACAACCAAACGACAAAATAACCGAACAACAAAATAAACATCATTAATTATTCTTTTGAGTTAGGGTACATGCGGCTGTGATATGATTAAGATTTTTTTTTTGCTCCCTGTATATAAAAGATGGCTAAATTGCAATAGACCTTAAATATTGGTATTTAAACTATTGCGTTTAAAAACGAACGTTAATGGGTGAAAACTATTGTATTTAAAAAGCTAAGCTTGGGAAACATTATTTTGAAAAATCGGTGGTGAGGTTAGTTAAGGTTAGGTTAGTTTAGTTAGTTTTGACAATATACTTCGACTTTGACATAAAAGCTAATTAGGTTAAGGTTATAGGTAGTGAGGTTAGTTAAGGTTAGGTTAGTATAGTTAGTTTTGACAATATACTTCAGCTTTGGTATAAAAACTAATTAGGTTAAGGTTATAGGTGGTGAGGTTAGTTAAGGTTAGGTTAGTTTAGTTAGTTTTGACAATATACTTCGACTTTGGTATAAAAACTAATTAGGTTAAGGTTATAGGTGGTGAGGTTAATTAAGGTTAGGTTAGTTTAGTTAGTTTTGACAATATACTTCGACTTTAGTATAAAAACTAATTAGGTTAAGGTTATAGGTGGTGAGGTTAGTTAAGGTTAGGTTAGTTTAGTTAGTTTTGACAATATACTTCGACTTTGGTATAAAAACTAATTAGGTTAAGGTTATAGGTGATGAGGTTAGTTAAGGTTAGGTTAGTTTAGTTAGTTTTGACAATATACTTCCCCTTTGATATAAAAACTAATTAGGTTAAGGTTATAGGTAGTGAGGTTAATTAAGGTTAGGTTAGTTTTGACAATATACTTCGACTTTGGTATAATAACTAATTAGGTTAAGGTTATAGGTGGTGAGGTTAGTTAAGGTTAGGTTAGTTTAGTTAGTTTTGACAATATACTTCGACTTTGGTATAAAAGCTAATTAGGTTAAGGTTATAGGTGGTGAGGTTAGTTAAGGTTAGGTTAGTTTAGTTAGTTTTGACAATATACTTCGACTTTGGTATAAAAACTAATTAGGTTAAGGTTATAGGTGGTGAGGTTAGTTAAGGTTAGGTTAGTTTAGTTAGTTTTGACAATATACTTCGACTTTGGTATAAAAACTAATTAGGTTAAGGTTATAGGTGGTGAGGTTAATTAAGGTTAGGTTAGTTTAGTTAGTTTTGACAATATACTTCGACTTTAGTATAAAAACTAATTAGGTTAAGGTTATAGGTGGTGAGGTTAGTTAAGGTTAGGTTAGTTTAGTTAGTTTTGACAATATACTTCGACTTTGGTATAAAAACTAATTAGGTTAAGGTTATAGGTGGTGAGGTTAGTTAAGGTTAGGTTAGTTTAGTTAGTTTTGACAATATACTTCCCCTTTGATATAAAAACTAATTAGGTTAGGGTTATAGGTAGTGAGGTTAGTTAAGGTTAGGTTAGTTTTGACAATATACTTCGACTTTGGTATAATAACTAATTAGGTTAAGGTTAGAGGTGGTGAGGTTAGTTAAGGTTAGGTTAGTTTAGTTAGTTTTGACAATATACTTCGATTTTGGTATAAAAACTAATTAGGTTAAGGTTATAGGTGGTGAGGTTAGTTAAGGTTAGGTTAGTTTAGTTAGTTTTGACAATATACTTCGACTTTGTTATAAAAACTAATTAGGTTAAGGTTATAGGTGGTGAGGTTAGTTAAGGTTAGGTTAGTTTAGTTAGTTTTGACAATATACTTCGACTTTGGTATAAAAACTAATTAGGTTAAGGTTATAGGTGGTGAGGTTAGTTAAGGTTAGGTTAGTTTAGTTAGTTTTGACAATATACTTCGACTTTGATATAAAAACTAATTAGGTTAAGGTTATAGGTAGTGAGGTTATTTAAGGTTAGGTTAGTTTTGACAATATACTTCGACTTTCATTTAAAAAGTAGGTGGTGAGGTTTGTTAAGGTTACCCTTTACCCGAAGGTAATAAGTTAGTTTAGTCTAGATACTGTCATCTAGTGTATAATAACGTGTCTGGTAAAAATTTGAAGCTAATCATAGCATTCCCATTCTTGGAAAAAAAATATAAAAAATAAAAAATATAACAAAATAATAAATAAATAAACTTTAAAGTTATTTTGTCGTTTGGTTATTTTGTCGTGCGGTTATTTTGTCCACAGTTACTTTGTCTGAGGTTATTTTGTCGTGCAGTTATTTTGTCATTCGGTTATTTTGTCCGCGGTTATTTTATCGCGGTTATTTTGTCGCGGTTATTTTGTCCGCGGTTATTTTGTCGCGGAACCGTTACTTTGAAACGTCACTAACTGATGTTATTCCAGGCAAAAATAAAATTGCTTACAAGCCGTTTCGTTGTATGAATAGGCCTAATTATTAGGAAATATTATTAAAATTGTAATTTATATAGTTTGAAGGTTTTAATAATAAATAGTAATCATTTTGTCACATAACAAAAATAAAGTATCGCATCTTTAACTTTTAATAGCGATATCTTTGAATTTAAAAACAACGTTTTGAACTTACTGAATTCAAATAAACAAATGGTTCTGTTCTAATGTCACCAAATTCAAACCATTACTAATATGATGATATATCCAAAAAATGATGTTGATGTCACCAAATTCATATCATTACATTCCAAATCATGTTGATGTCAGTGAATTCAAATCATTGTACCCAAACGATTTTGATATCCGTAATTGTCGTAAATATACCTAAAAAAAGAATAATTTTGAATGTATTATTGTATTTTAAAGGTATAAAATTCTATTTTTAAATAAAGTATCTATATTTTCTATCAGATAAAACCCAGACACGTTAAAAAGAAATTTATATACATTTGTATATTCAATATTGATATGGGACACTGAATTATTGTAAAAACGTTGCTCATATTATATGCTAAGAACTGAAAAAAATCATTTTTTTTTATAAAAGTATACAAATTCTCAGCTGGTCTCAAAGTTTTTCATCCTATGAGCAAAAGAATTAATAAGTGCATAAATTAGAGTAAAAAGAAACGGACGGACATTTCAATTGCTCTATTTTATCAGTGTATTTACTTAATTGTACCAAAATATAAAGGTTAATTATTTCTATTTGAAAAAATTATTATTTATATTATTCTAAACCCGGAATTTATTTTTAACATAAAATAGAACAGTAACAACGAGTAATAATTTTACAAAAGACAAAAATATTAATAAATGTTAAAAAAAAAACTTACCTTTACATAATAAGGATTGGCTTTCTGACTTTGTCACTAACACTGTTAAAAGATGAAGTATTCCAAAAATGCCGTAAAAATTCCAAATATTCTAAAAGAAACTAATATTAACGAATAAAAAATAAATTATTCCCCAAAAACACTAAAAAATTGTAATGATAATACAATACGTTTGAACTGATTATTAGAAAATTTGATAACAATGGCGCCTAATGCAACAAGAAATATAACAAACAAATAGCTACCGAAGTAGAAACGATTACCGTATTAAGAAATGTTTCCAGAAAAAAAGTAAACCGCGATATTTTAATTAATTTTTGCACAAATTTAAGTAAATTGCTAATTTAACTACATATTATTTAAATTAAACTGTTTATTTTAAATCATTTAAATACAAACGTTTGTTGTGTTTGTTACAAAAAGCACGCATGTTTGCTGTGAATTTTAATGAATTTACCGCTAGAGAGCAGACCAATTCGTTCGTAACACTCGTAACGCTTTACAAATGAAGAAAATTATAAAACAAAAAGTGTGTTCCAGGAATATTGATAAACATTTTAAAAAGAGTATACCAGATATATGTGATATTAATAATAATAATGGTAATATAAAACAAAAATTTTATTAATTTTCCGAAACCCGCTGTACGAGTTTTTTGACTGTCAGAGGGGTACATTTTGCTCCTGCTGGAGTAAGGGGATTGCAAAGGTACATTTTGTTTTTATGTAAGTTCCACCCACCTGCACTACTGAGTTAAAAATGCCGTACGGCACCTGTCAAGTGCAGTGGCACGAGACGGCTGCTACACGGCACGGCAACGGCATTTTGTCGTGACCATGTAATGACCCTCGTGCGAATAGCCAACATAAATTTAAAAAAATGAGATTTTTTTTTTGCTTCGATCAATCGTTTGTGAATCGTTTGTGAATGTTTGTGACGCTATTATTTTCGTTTGTGACTAATTAGTTAATTAATTATTTAATTGTTAATTACGAGTGTGCGAATAGCCAACATTTTTTAAAATTTATTGCAATATTGACTTACGGGCACTTAATCGATCGAAAATCGTTTGTGAATTCCAAATATACCATTAAAAACATTTGTGACAGCGTGTTTTTTTAAAATAATAATAAAAAAAATTCTGTACACTGCTGTCATTTACAAAATAGTTTTTTTTTCTCACACTAGAGGGCATTGGAGTGCAACTAAACAGAGTGGCCAATATAAAAAACTTCATTACTACAAAAAATAATTGAATTTTTTTATTATTTTTTTAAAAATATGCTGTCACAAATGTTTTTAATGGTATATTTGGAATTCACAAACGATTTTCGATCTATTAAGTGCCCGGAAGTCAATATTGCAATAAATTTTAAAAAATGTTGGCTATTCGCACACTCGTAATTAATAATTAAATAATTAATTAACTAATTAGTCACAAACGAAAATAATAGCGTCACAAACATTCACAAACGATTCACAAACGATTGATCGAAACAAAAATAAAAAAATCTCATTTTTTTAAATTTATGTTGGCTATTCGCACGAGGGTCATGTAATGTGAAAGGTCCAATGCTCTTCATCACTCCACTAAAAAAATGTGACCGTACGGTTTTTTGCCGTACGGCAAAAACCGTATAATGTGAAAGGAGCGTAAAACGTTAGCTAAAGCACAGTATAAGTAATAGTATGTATACATACAGTAGATTCACTTGACGTAGATAAAGACAACTATAGACTGTGTGTTGGCGGTCCGATCCCCCAATCGGTTGTACAATATTATTTGGTATATGAAATGCACTTATTAAATGCATATTATTTGGTTCAATACATAGATAAAGTACACCAGAATTTTATTTCTGCAAGATAGCCAACTTCAGTACGTTTTTTTGACCCTCTATTACCTCTCTATGGCACTGAGAACGGGGCAGCGGGTATAGATGTCATCGTTATCGTAATCATTATGCGTAGTACACTTGAGTAGAACAGAGATGTCACTATAATAACTTTAAATTATTTTTAGCCTTATCCGATAATGTAGATTACTACTAGTAAGATAATCCACTAAAATTTTCCTAATTGCATTTTATTTTGATCAGTTTTTCAAATTTAAAACTTAAAAATAATTATAAACTCATATATTTGTTTAAAAACTCAAGTAAATTTATTTTTATTCAAAATTATACACTAATCAAAGATTTCGTAAATGAATACCACTATCACTGATTTTAATTTCTGACAAGTGTGCTCCCACTTTTCTGCAACAGATAAAATGTATTCTAATTTTCTAATTAATTTACTGTGATAATAAAATAAGTAATTATTTTCAAATAAAAATAAAGTAATAAATGTTAATTATACACACCTCCAATAATAATTAAGTAAAATTATAAAATTTAATATTGAACTCAAAAAAATAGACAAATTACTTATAGGCCGCTATTACATTGTCATAGATATATGTCAAAGATCTTTGATCAAATCTATGATCAAATATTAAGAAGTATCTTTAACTATGGTTACAGAAATTTATATTATAAAAGTTGACTTATTACACTATAATATTTCTTTGATTAAATAAAACTTTGACATATATCTATGACAGTGTAATAGCGGCCATAAATAAATCGAAAAAAATGAAAATTTCCTGATAGAATTTTTTGTAATTGTTACTATGGAAATGTTACAAATTATAAATTTCTAAAATAGTAGAATAAGTTCTATGAACAGTGAATTCGACAGATATCAGCTAGTAGCTGATATCTGTCTACAATTACCGTTTTGTAAATTAAATTCAAATTATATAATTATACTCTTTTTTTATACTCTTTTTTTGTCTACAATTACCGTTTTTTTAAATATGTTGTGCAGTACTACTGCACTGCCCTCTGAACTCAGCGCCAAAATAACCACCTGCTAAGAAAAAATTCTATAATTTAAGTGAGTGCTCTTCTATATATATATATATAAATATATATATATATATATATATATATATATATATATATATATATATATATATATATATATATATATATATATATATATATATATATATATATATATATATATATATATATATATATATATAGAAGAGCACTCACTTAAATTATAGAATTTTTTCTTAGCAGGTGGTTATTTTGGCGCTGAGTTCAGAGGGCAGTGCAGTAGTACTGCACAACATATTTAAAAAAACGGTAATTGTAGACAAAAAAAGAGTATAAAAAAAGAGTATAATTATATAATTTGAATTTGGCGCGTTAAATTGTCTGTTTGGCCTACTGGGAAAATTACGAATAATCTATTTCAGGCGACATTTTTAATGCTCCCCCGTTCCGCCCCTTGACAGCTAACATTTGAAAAACACGTACCCCGAAAACGTCCACAAGCTCATAATGTTAACGTATACCACGCATACGTACATACATTTTTAGATCATTGAGTGAGGTATACCTGATAGTAGTGAAACCATAGTAATTAGTCCCAACCAATTGTACTAATTTTATTATATATATATACATATATATATATATACATATATATATATATATATATATATATATATATATATATATATATATATATATATATATATATATATATATATATATATATATACGCATACGTACATACATTTTTAGATCATTGAGTGAGGTATACCTGATAGTAGTGAAACCATAGTAATTATTCCCAACCAATTGTACTAATTTTATTATATATATATACATATATATATATATATATATATATATATATATATATATATATATATATATATATATATATATGTATGTATATATATATAACAAAATTAGTACCTCACTCAATGATCTAAAAATGTATGTACGTATGCGTGGTATACGTTAACATTATGAGCTTGTGGACGTTTTCGGGGTACGTGTTTTTCAAATGTTAGCTGTCAAGGGGCGGAACGGGGGAGCATTAAAAATGTCGCCTGAAATAGATTATTCGTAATTTTCCCAGTAGGCCAAACAGACAATTTAACGCGCCAAATTCAAATTATATAATTATACTCTTTTTTTTTAAATCTGTAAATTTAATGTTTTATACCTATAAATAAAATGCAACATCTAAAAAGAAAGTTATTTTTATTTTTCTCAAATTTTCTTACAACCAGTTAAAAAGTTACATGATTTTAGTAAAAATTATTAAAATAATTACATTCAAATTAAAAAAAATTCGATTATAAAAGTATTGGTCTAAAAATCTTTTACTACATAATTTTCAATCCACAGTTAAATATTAAACAAAATTTTAGACAGAAAAATTTAACAAAAACATTATTATTATGTTAAAGAAACAACATCACGTATTTTTAAAAATAGATTTACTACGCATTTTAAAATTAAACTGACTGCCGCAGTTAAAGGGATTCAAAAACTATTAAATCCCAAATTTATCAATGAAATTATTGTCGCAAATTAAAGTTGATTAATTATGAAATTTTTGTTTTGCAAACTTATTTTTCCTTTATATTTTGTCATTTTCTTTTAAATTTTCTGTTTTTAACACGTTCATTACCAAGCTAAAAATAGAGACTTCGTGAGATGGCCAAATATTTTATGTTAAATAAGTAGATCCTTATATTTGTCTCGCGATATCGCGTTATTCGCCATATAGTAACGTAGCTGTATCACGTGATATCGCGTGATTGGCAATGAACGTGTTAATTTTAATTTTAAATTTACACTGACAATGAGAACACTCATTTCACAGATTAAAAATATATATTAAAAAATGGATGTTCATCTAATATTTAGTATGACTAACATTAATTTTGGATAAATTTCTCAGTTTTTAAAACTAAATTACATACTAAAATACTGTTCGTAAGTTTTTGTTGATCTTAATCTTTGAATGTTGCTAAAGTTTTTTAAAATAAGTGTTTTAGAAGAAGATATTTATTTATTCTAAGCTAATTTGTGATTCAAAGTGTTGATTTTCGGTCTTTTCTGGGAATTTTCCCATTAATTGCATGTTAAACAATAATTTTTACTTTATAATATACTATAATGGCAGAATTAATTCAAATTTTTACATTTTGTGTATTATATATTTAAAAATAACTTCCAAAAATCATTCGTTAGTCCTTAGAAGTTTAGAATGTGCTAGTCCTACAACCGCAATAAACTACATTCTGTAAAATTTTATGCAAGTTCATTGAGAGTTTATCACAAATTGACCAAGGAATTTTTAGAAATAACAACAACCTGCAAGTTTTTTGTCGTTATTTATAAAAATTCCTATAATATTGCCTGCAGTTGGGCAGTGGCGTAGCAAGACGAAAATGGGACGTGGGCAAGATAATTTTTGCGAGACCCCCTTTAATTTCCTTTTTAAAATTTCTGTCTTAAAAATTAGGCGACGAGGAAAAAAAAAAAAACGAAAAACAGCCACTCGCGAGGCCCCTATAAGTGCGAGGTCGTGGGCGTGGGCCCATACCGCCCACGCCTAGCTACGCCACTGCAGTTGGAACAAAATTTGTACAACAAATTGACTTACATACTTATTAGCTAATTACATTAGTGACAGACAATAGTGATGTATTGACAGAGGAAAATAAAAAATATTCATTTCCATTTATCGTTGTGTGTTCAATTATTGCTATTTTCAAATATTACTTATAATTTTTAATCTTTTTTAATTTTTTAAATTATAAAATTAATTATAATTAAATTAAGTAAAGGATAAAATAAAAATACCCAGTAATATTTGCATAACAAATATGTTTAAACAAAGCAAAAAAATTCCAGATTTAAGTTTCTTTAGAATTCTTTTGGATTCTGAAAGGTAAGAATCTTTATTAAATAAATAAATAAATATTTTTATTTGTTTTACCCAATACAAGGCTTAACAAAGGAGTTCAGTGAAGATTTTTAATGTTACATACATAATTTAAGAATCTTTATTATCATTTTATTATTACTAATATTAACTTGAATTAATAATAAATGTGACTTTTTTTTTATAGAAATCGCCAGTGGTTGCCTGCAGTTGGTAGTAATGGCTTTTTAAATTTAGATGTATGAATTCTAAATAGTAGTTACCGCTTCTGCTCAGATCATTTCAGAAAGTCTTTGTTTGGTGCTCATCCAAATAAATTGAAACGGATCGCTATACCCACTTTGATTGTGAAATAACAGGCTACAGAATCTTAGCCTTTGATACCATCAGACGGAATTCAGTTTGCACAGTGCTGTATAGATACTGCATAAAATGTATCTAGATACAGATACAGATACTCAAAATAAATTTGCATCTAGATACAATGTATCTAGATACTGATGTACAGATATTTTTTTCAGATACTTTTTAAAAATAACTATGTAGTATATTCCCTCGTTAATACCGTTAAATATACCAAATAGTTTCATTTGTATTATTCAAAATATGGAATATAAGAAGATAAAAAAACGGGTAATTTTTAATTAAATTAAAAAAAAAAAATTATTGGATTTATTTTGAAACATTAATTACACATAAGAATCACACATATATTAAAAATTTAATTGATTGTACTATAGAAGTGTAGAACTGTAGACGTAATAGGCTAAAACCGGGTCTACGAACGAACGCGAACGAATGTGAACAAACGTAAACGAATGGTAGCGAACAAACATAAACGTACAAATGTGGACGTAGTCACGAAAGCAAACAAATACGAACGAACAGTTTCGGACACTCACAAATGTTCCGACACACACATTTGTTGTCGGTATATCAAAGAAAACCATTCGTTCGTGTTTGTATATGTCTGTTAGTTGTGGACGTTTAAAAATTATTCTAACAATAAATTAAAATAGGCAGCTTAAAATAAATTCAGTTAACAATAATTTAAAATTGAAAATTTTGAAATTTTATTCCGATGTTTTGAAATGTTTTATATAATTTTTACAAAATTACCAGAAAAAGAAATGACCCGTAGGTCGGAAGAAAAAGTCGCAGTATGTAGCACTAAGTCTTTCTCTAATAGGAATTGCTTCCCGAAAATGTGTATTTTGTTTAGATATTTTTGATTCAACTATTTCAGTTAACTTTTCGAAATCTAATGGTGACAATCTTGTAAAATTTCCAAAAAATCCCGAATTTTCACAAATTAAATCAGTTAGTAAATTAGAGACATTATAACGAGTTCTACTTTTATGAAAAAAACCATCTACTTTTTATTTACTTTGAACTACCATCTATTTGATTTATTGATTTTCAAAAATCGCATGATAAAATAGGCAATTTGGGCGATAATACTCTTCTTACTGCGATAACTTTCCATTCCAAAATTTATTGATCTTACTTAAAAAATTATTTTGTAGCCGAAACATTAACGAATTAACGTTAATTGTTCGTTCGCGTTCGATTGTGTTTGTTTTTGTTCGTTTTATTCGTTCATGTTCGTTCACTTTTGTTTGCGTTCGTTTGCACTCATTCGTTATATGTAGACCCGGCTGAACAATCATACTAACCAGGGGCGGACAGTGACTTTAGGGGGCTGTGGGCTAACACTACTTGGGGGCCCCCAATTTGAAAGGTCACCCAATTAAACACACTAATTGCAATTTGATGAAATAATTATTTTCCAAACGTAAGTATTATGTATAGGAAGGTATAGTAAAAAACGCCGTGGCAGCGGGGCCCCATCACGGTAGTCGAATTTTCCCCTTCATCTTCGGTATTGAATGTCTACAAGCGAAATGTGATTGAAAGTCTACAACCGAATTGTCATTTTGTTGGTTTCAAAACTGGTGATGAGTGTTCGGCTAATCGAGGCTTTAAAAAAAGGTTTTAAGTATTTAAGGGCTCTATCTCAGTAAATTTCAATTTTGTGCCGAAAACCGGTAGCAGAAAAAAAACCAACACAATTCGTACGAGGACATTCCTGCCCATGTTTATCCGCTAATTGCCTTTATGTTTTAGTTTTAAAAATTAAAAAAGGACCTTAAATAGTAAACTGGAAGGCCTTTATAAAGATATTTTTTCTTTCCAAAAAAATCCAAAATTTCTATTTTATAAATACTAAAAATCCAAAATTCCTAATTTATAAATAAACAGTGACTTTAATAACATTTTTAAATTACTTAATATGTATGTATTTCATTTGTCATAAAAGTAAGTTCACTTTTTTTTAAATTTTTTAAAATTACTATTCGCCTACTTGTATTTAGAATAAACATAATGCTTTTAAAACACATTTAACAATAGCATTCAATTCCGATGTAAAAATGGGAGAAGTGGGGGGAAAAGTGATGCGGACTCCCTACAAGGTACTAGCTGGATACTAACTGAATACACGTACAAAATTTCAGCCCTCTAGGTTTCCTTATGGAGTCTCTAGACGTGTTAGAAAACAAGCAAAAAAATTAAGGAAATATTGGCGTAAAAATCGTGGGGGTAAGGGTTAAAAGTTGAAACCTCCAAAAAACAGTGTCTGGCTATTAGCTTAACCTGTACACCAAATTTCAGCCCTCTAGGTTTATTTGGGGGAGATTTTGACCCGAACGAAACTGTTAAAAAACAAGAAAAATCATGTTCTTTTGGGTATAAAAATGGTGGGGGTAGGGGTTAAAAGTCGAGACCCCCAAAAGGCACCCCCTTGATACTAACTCAATCCGAATACAAAATTTCAGCCCTCTAGGTTTATTCGGGTGACCTGTGCGAGTGGTACAAACTTCGAAAACGTCGAAAATGCATGAAATTGTAGCTTAAAAATGAGGTGGGTGGAGGTAAAATATTAAAACCTCCAAAAAGCACAACCTAGGTACGAACTTTATCAACACACCAAATTTCAACCCTCTACGTTAATTCTGGGGGGCTGGGGGCCTGTTACATCCAGCGAAAATCGTTTTTCCCCCCTCTACTCCCACCATATCATCCTAGGAAGCTGAATTTTGGATATGTTGTAGATAATTGACCGAAACATTATTTAAAACCGGTTTGGAAAAGTTTTATTGCTTTTCCGCCCCCCACCACCCCCTTAAAGGTCGGGTCAGAAAAAAATTTGCCCAAAATTTGACCCCACTTTTATAGTATGAGGTGCCTCGAAAATGAGCCCCATTTACCAAATTTCATCTCTTAACTTCCATAGGGGGGCCCTACACAAATTAAAAGGTGGCGGGAAAATATATATATATATATATATATATATATATATATATATATATATATATATATATATATATATATATATATATATATATATATATATATATATATCAGACATTTTTTTTTCTATATATTCGTGTTCTACGGGTCCGAAAACGGATAGCGCCCCTACTCTCGCCTCTCGCAGCTCTTATCGTATAGACTGTATAAGTCTAATTTTTCGGAGAAAATTCGACTAAAAAAATAATATAATATTAAGTATTTATTTAATTTATATGACAGATATACAAACAAGTACTGTTAAGACATTATTGCAAAAGTAAACATGTTTGTAATGTGAACTTATAAAATTGTCCAAAACAGACTTATTTTCTTTTCGTGTTAACCACAATAACATTGAGCTTTTATGTTCATTTGAATTTTCGTGATTTTCTAAACACGTTCCTACGTGTTTCCAATCAGAAAATCCAGTTGTGTATTGAGAAGGAGTTTTTGAAAAAAGTTTACAAGCCAAACAAAATACACTACCAGTACTGGTTGAATAACATAACCAAGATCTTTCCAGCAACTGGCCATTTTTCATTTTCTTAGTGAAATGTCTATTTGAAAATGACCTGTTTTGTTCTTTATCATATTTCTTCGTTGAAGCTGAATATACATATATCTCTTGGATCTTTATTTTGAAAGTCAGTCATTTCATGTGAGAGGATGCTGCTAATAAAATCATTATTTAGCGACACTGGCCACAAGTAGGCATGTCGATTTAAAATCGATTAATCGAAAAATCGATTATTTAAAATGAAATAATCGATTTTTTAGATCGATCTGAAATACTGGATCGATTCGGTGAATCGATCCAAGAACCCCTCGAATCGAACCGATTCACGTTACAACATTTCCGTGTTCGATTCGTGGTATAAAAAATTCTCGCGCATGTGCACTATTAAACCGTGCAAACAGGAATTCAAATTATTTAACGTCTACTACCAGTCTACTTATGTTCTGTAAGCCTACGAAGTACTACCTACTCACGTACTGCTATTCTGAAAAAGTTTATATATAAGCTGTAGCTGAAAAAGTTCACAAAAATTGTAAGAGGTTATATTATGTAAGTAGAAAATAATTAGTTAAAACATTTTAACTATAATGAAAATTAAAATTATTTTTTGTAAAAATATGCATTTTTAGAATTTCGTAGTTTTAACAACAAAGAAATTCTTATGGTTTGCATAGGCGGAACATCCTTTCCTTGCGAAAGACTTTTTCCCGTTGCAGGAAATATTGCGTCCGACGAAAGGAGTCGTCTAAATCCTGAGCGATTAGATTTTATCTTTTTAGTCACTTGATATAAAATATTGGGAAATGTAATTTTTTTATTAATTTGAATCAATAAATGCATATAATTTACTTACTGTTTCATTTCTTGATTTCTTGAATAAGCTTAATTTATTGCTATAAAAATTACTTCTACCTCTACTAATTCGTTATCAATAATGTTCTCCGTTTTTATTAAGCATATTTTTTTAAAAATAATCGACTACCAAATCGATTAATTAAATATCGATCTTTTAATCCTCGATTTAATCGAGAATCGATTCCAGTCCACTCGATTCGAATCGAATCGGAAATCGATTTTTTTTTTAATGAATCGACATGCCTAGCCACAAGCCCACGTCAACATATTTTTCAAAGTCAAAGTGAAAGTAAATATTTCCCTAAACTTTTTCCGCGTCAGTATTGTTGTCCTCTTGCTGAAGAACAATATCTTTCTTAGAGAGATTAGAGAGCTGATGGCAGTTTATATCTGGTGCATTTTCATCACGGGTATTTTTTTCTTGGTTTTGCGATATTCCCCTCCCTTCGACTAGACTATTTTCAGCTAAGTTCTCTTTCCTTTCGCTTGTTAATGGATTTATAATAACTATTGTATTCTCATTTTTTGTTCTAATTTAAAAAAAGTTTCAATTTTTGTACATTTGTTTTTTTCTTTTTCTCGAACTAACTGTAATTTTCGCTTTTCAGCTCCACTTTTGTATTTTCTAGCAGACATATTTTACTTTTCAACAATATTTTGCCACGTTTTACTAACTGAAATTTATTTGTTAAAAATTAGATAACAGTAAGTATTTAAATTTTAATTGCTGAATTCTGTATTTCTATTACTGTATTCAGGGTTGGTTATTTTAAGAAATTAAATTTTCTTTAAAAGGATGAGTATATTTTCTGTCTCAAAATATGGAGAATTACTAGTTAATTTCAGGATACCTAAACTTATACACGCTTTTAATAGTATTTATTTAGCCTTTAGAAATTGTTTAATTATCTTTTTTTTACTTGTTTGCACTTATCACTAATATGTACATAATACATACATCTTTTATTAACATCAGTTTTTCATCATTCATTCTATTTACTTTCTCTCAAGTCTAACTGAACGAAATGAGCGAATGAAATGAACCGGTTCATTCAAGTGATCGAGTTCTAGTGAACGAAATTACCTAATTGTAAGTCAAACAAAATTCGCAACTCTATTACTGATTATATTTGTGGTATACATAGAAAGTGGTAGTTCCTACCCGGTTTATTATGTTTTTTAATGTTAAATAATGTCAGTCTTCGTATGAAGGGGGCCCCTTATATCCACGGGGCCCTGGGCTGCAGCCCAAAAAGACCATTAGTAGATCCGCCCCTGATACTAACAATACTATATGCGATAGTATAGCCGTATAGTATAATTTATAGTATGTATAGGCGTATACTATAGACGATAATTGACTAAGAATCCATGAAATGCAAAATTATAAAAAGGAAAACAAGATGAAAAATAAATAAATTAGCTTAAATCTTAATTAAGTTTCTCTAATTATGCCTCCAACCAACTGTTATGTTTCAAAAACAACAAAGTTTCCAACATATTTTCCGATAGAGAATTTCTTCTTGCGGTAATAATTTGCCAAGCTGTACTAAATAGTCGTTCAACTGGAGCACTTGACGGTAAAATTGTATTATATTTTAAAAAAAATTGCATAAACTATTGAAAATTGGGGTAATGTAGATATAATAGATTTTTCTTGTAAAAATCTAAGAGCTTCAACTTCTGCTGAATTAGAGTAAGTTTGCACATCAACGCTAGTTTTAGTAAAATTAAAAAAATCACCATCGTCTGAACTCTCTAGTTTTGCCGGTTCGGTATTTAAGCCTACCAACTTTTTACATTCATTTACAAAAATGATTTTTGCAATTTGAATGTCTTCTTTTAACCATTTTAACTTAAATTTAGGGTGTGATACCGTAGCTAAAATATATGGTTTACTCTTCGAATTTGATAAATTAATTATTTCAAAAAATCGTTTATGCAAACCTTCTAATAGCGCAGATTTCAGCGGTTCGCAATACGTTAAGTGAGTTTCATTGGTTAAGTATTCTTTAATTTGCATAATTACAGGAAGCAAGAATCCTAAAAAACAATTTTGTTCCCTCTGCAATATGTCTACCCAGTGAACATTTTTCTCTAAATTTTATGTCACAGTGACAGAACTGAAAGTCACATGTTACATAACATGTGAGTCACATATGACGCACATGTAACTTACAATTTCCCACTTATAAACGTAACAATGTGACGTAACATTGTTGTTCTTGTTACGTTTTAGGAAAATATAACTTTGATGTTACCTTATAGATAAAAATTATGCCTTCTTTTGCAAAAAGCAAATTCAAAATTCCCTTTTTTGTTTCTTATTAACATTACATACACCTAAATTATTATTATTTTTTTTTTGTTGACTGTTGGAGGATTCGATCCATTATCCAAGCTGAAGCCTCTTTTAAATTATCGACAGTCTTAACCACTGGACCAAACTCACTTATTTATTCTGATCGTTATATATTAATATTTATCGCAAAATAGTAAATAAAGCCTTACAAGAATTTTCATAAAAGTTTCATTTTTAAATTAATATGTAACAAAATTAACGTTGTTTTAACGACGTATTAATGTTGTTTTAATGAAATGTCGCAATCATGACTCTTTTGTTATGTTTTTGTGACGTATTAATATTAATAAAACATTCGTTCATCCATTTCATCCATCCATTTTTGTATAAGTCGATTTATGTTATTTGTTATATGGGTTATGGGGTTATATTATATATATTATGGGGTTATATCATATATTATGGGGTTATATTATATAATATAACCCCATAACCCATATAACAAATAACATAAATCAACTTATACAAAAATGGATGGATGAAATTTAATTACATCAGACGCCAACAGAGGCTAGATTGAAAAACTGCAGGAATCTTTAAATGGATAATTCCTCACGAATTGATACATTTAAAATTAATATGGTAACAAAACATTTCACAAAAGTGACAAGTGAAATGTTTTATTAATATTGATACGTCACAAAAACATAACAAAAGAATCATGATTATGACATTTCATTAAAACAATGTTAATACGTCACAAAAACATAACATAAGAGTACGGTTGTGACGTTTTGTTCAAAGTAACATTGTTAGGTCATCAGGACATAACAAAAGAGTCATGGTTGTGACATTTCATTAAAGTAACGTTGATACATCACAAAAACATAACATAAAAGTCAGTTCTGTGAGGTTTTATCAAAGTAACATTGTTAGGTTACGAAGACATAACATAAAAGTCACACTGTGACGTTTTATCAAAGCAACTTTGATACATCATCTAAACGTAACATAGTAGTCACAAATGTGACATTTTATTACAGTCACAATGGCATGTAACTGTTACGTAACATACAGGTAACAATTAGGTATATAACATAAAACTCTAATTTTATATAATTGTTATGTCACACATAAGTTAAAAAAGTTACGTAACTTGTTATTTCCTTGCTACATCACACTTACCTTCTATGTTCACTGGGTATAGTTTGAGCAATAGGTGCCATAATATCCGAATATTCTTTAATAAATTCAAATTCAATTGATTTTAGCTTCGGTTTCCTTACAGTTTCGCATATTGTATCTAAATGATTTTTAATCAATAATATTCGTTGAATGCTATCGAACAACGAGTTCCATCTGGTTGGACACAGAGTTATTAATTTGTATTTACAGATATAAATGATGTCAGCTGCTTTTGTGGACTGATGAGATAAGTTGGCATCATGACGCTGGCCGGAAGTTTTTTTGTAGTCAAAATTTAATAACTTCAATCGATTGTAGGCCGTTTGTAGATGTTTGTAGTATATTTATTTCCGTTTGTAGCCCTTTAGTTTATTTGTAATTAACAATCAAAATTTTGTACTGAAGTTAGCCGGAACCACTAGTGAATGTAATTTTTTTTGGTAACAACAGAAAGATTATCGTTTGTAGTGTCTAAATATAACGGTAAAATGTTAGTAGGGTCGCCTGATGAAGCATAATTAATTAAAAAGTTATTTAAAAAAATTGCGCATGCGTACCATTTTAAATTTGCTTCATGTGAGTTCGTTATTTTAAATTTGACACATGTATAGGTTTTATTGCATTATATTATTCAAAATTTAACAGATTGCGTTTATGATTACAGTAAAATTTGATCTAAAAGTTTTTTATTTTTAATTAATTATGAAAGATAATAATAATAAACTCTTAAAAAGGAAAACTTCTTACACCTACACATTTTTAAACTCATGTACTTTTATCGCAAAGAGAAGAGTGCAATGGATGTTATTTCGACAATGGTTACTAGAATATTTTTAATTTGAATTTTTCTTGGACAGCAATACGGTACTTGACTGTATTCAAAATTTGTTTTAAGTGTGAAATAATTTTATGTATTATCCTTAAATATATTCAATTTTAGCAGTGACAAATAAAAATATTCTTTAGTTATTTAAAAATTCTATTTTGAAAACTACAAATTTTTAGCCTTCATTTAAATGACTAAAAACGCGGTGGTATTTGAAAATGACGTCATTTTTTTTTATCAAATATTATTACCGTAGTTACAATTTGCATTTTCACATTGACATTTTCACAATAGGGTACTTGACTGCAATTGAGAAATGATTCTAAATGCTTTGTTCTTACGTATAAATTAGTTAATTTTTGTTAAATTTTTAAAAATCTTTAAAAAAACCATTGTTCAATTTTAAATGAACAAATTGGCGGGAAAAACGATTTGGCGTAGTGACGTATGCAATGACGTCACGATTTAACTTAAAAAGATGTCACTTTCATTCATATCAACACTTGTCAACACGGTTTCAAATTTGTACACAATATTCAGCAGTTATCATGCTCCGTTTTAGTGGTATTTACAACTTTCTACTTTGTTTTCTTCTTCATTTATCATCATCGTAAGATTTTCATGAAGCCCTACAAGTATTAAATACACTTTAAGAAAACGTAACTTTAAAATTGTAGCAAAAAATAAAAGCATTTTTAACATAATATTTAAAACAAGTTGATAAGGATATTTTACGTATTAAGTGACGATGTATTCCTTCCATCAATCTTTTTTGAGTGCAAAATTAATTGCAAACCAAAAAGTTCAAAATAAATTACAAAGAAAAACAACTTCTCTTGGTCAATTAGAATTGTAAAAATGTCACAATGAAAATGCAATTTGTCATAGACAAACCGTAACTACAGTAATAAGATCTGATATTAAAAAATGACGTCATTTTCAAATATCACTGCGTTTTTAACCATTTAAATGAAGGCTAAAAATTTATAATTTTCGAAATCGAATTTTTAAGTAACTAAAGAATATTTTTATCTGACACTACTAAAATTGAATATATTTAAGGACAATACATAAAATTATTCAACATTTAAAACAAATTTTGAATACAGTCAAGTACCGTATTCTAATTGACCAAGTGAAGTTGTTTTTCTTTTTAATTTATTTTGAATTTTTTGATTTGTAATTAATTTTGCACTCAAATTATATTGATGGAAGAAATACACCGTCACTTAATATGTAAAATATCTTTATCAACTTGTTGTAAATATTATGTTAAAAATGCTTTTATTTTTGCTACAATTTTAAAGTTACGTAAAACTGTTTTCTTAAAGTGCATTTAATACTTGTAGGGCTTTATGAAAATCTTACGGTGATGATGCTATTGGTTACATCCAAGTGAAACCAGAGGGGATCATCTGTACTGTTAAGTGTAAAATATTTGCTTGAAGATAAAATAAAAATCCGGAACATATTCTGGTACATTAGCTGTAAATGAAGAAGATAAAAAAGTAAAAAGTTGTAAATACCACTAAAACTGAGCATAATGAATGCTGAATATTGCAGTCAAGTACCCTATTAGTATTTATTATTGGAAATCTTATATACTTTAAAACTTCAAAATTAAAAAATATTACAAAAAGTTAACCACATGTAACAGAATAATTATGTCACTTTATGAGGTTGTTATATTTTTGAAAATAAAAATAAAACAATGAATTTTAAAAAAGTAATTTTTTCATTTCAATAAAACATGTTTAATAATATGAATAAAATTTAAAATAATTTTTCTTAATACACTATCAAAAATACATCGTAGTTTCTTTTAAATATGAATAAAATTTAAAATAATTTTTCTTAATACACTATAAAAAATACATCGTAGTTTCTTTTAAACTTGTGTCAGCAATTGGTATGAATGAAAAATTCTAAAAAAATAGAAGCTTTAAATAATAAAATCTCACAAGGATTTTCGAAAATGTGCAAATTAAACAAACTCATCAGTTACTGAAGCAATTCTCTAAAACATAATTTACTTAATATGAAAATAACTTTGATTTGTTCCTTTTAAGCAAATTGAAGTTTTCTTATAAGGAGCCACCTTTTGAGTAGTTAACTCAATAACAGGTTTAACACAATTGAAAATTATTTTTTATTATTATCTATCTTTCATTAATAATTTGTTATTATTATCTTTCATAATTAATTAAAAATAAAAAATTTTTAGACTAAATTTTACTGTAATCATAAACGCAATCTGTTAAATTTTGAATAATATAATGCAATAAAACCTATACATGCCTCAAATTTAAAATAACGAACTCACATGGAGCAAATTTAAAATGGTACGCATGCGCAATTTTTTTAAATAACTTTTTAATTAATTATGCTTCATCAGGCGACCCTACTAACATTTTACCGTTATATTTAGACACTACAAACGATAATCTTTCTATTGTTACCAAAAAAATTACATTCACGATTGCTTCCGGCTAACTTCAGTACAAAATTTTGATTGTTAATTACAAATAAACTAAAGGGCTACAAACGAAAATAAATATACTACAAACATCTACAAACGGCCTACAATCGATTGAAGTTATTAAATTTTGACTACAAAAAAACTTCCGGCCAGCTAAGTTCCACAAAGCCGTAAGTTTTGACATTGTAGAATTATATATTTTTTTGAACATAGCATTATTTAATGCTTGAGTAGCATCTGTTGTTGCTACTAAATTTAGAGTGAGAAAAACAGCGGTAATGAGGCGGCAAAGTGACACGTTTTTCCAGGTCTTCTATGGCATCACCTTCATCAAATATTGTTTGCGCAGGCATTTCGATAATCTCAATTTCAATATCGTTATCGTAATCAGTTAAAAAATCGGTTTGTGCGATAACTGTTTCGGGAACACTGTAAATTTTAAATGCTTTCCCGAAATTTCTAGCGTTATCTGTTATTGTAGCAATAACTTTTTTTGTTATTTCAAAATCTGAATGAACAGTAGATATACATTTTGCGATTTCGTCAAATGTATGAGCATATTTTATTCTTTTACAAGAAAGAAATACAGATTTTCGTGTGATTGTTTCAGTGTCAATGTAGTGACCGGTTATTCCCAAGTAACTCTTGTGCTGAGATGACCAGATGTCAGCAGTTGTACAAAAAAATTCAATATTTTTAAATAGTGACTTCATTTTAAACATTAAATTGGTTTTTTCCATATATGTAGTATACATATATAGCCAAATGGATATGAAAAAAACGTCCCAACATCACGGTGCAGATTTGGAAGTATTTTGTTCGTTTTGCGCAAACGCGACTTTTTTGGTGGTAATATGAACCAATCTGAACAGTAAACACGGTAAACACTAATTGATGCATCTGCGCAAAACAACTGAAGTGCCTCTACCCGATGTCTATCCGTTTCACTTCATCGGAACCACTGCCTCTTATAGGGATTGGCCATATAGTTATAAAATAATACATATATGGTTTTTTCTCATTTAACTTATTTACAAGTGTTACACGGGGTGGTGGGGGCACTTTACCGATATCTACAATCAGATTTTTAAATGAAGGCTTTTCTACGGTTGATAGCGGCCGCATTTCCTGGACTATATAATTCATAATTAAATTTAATACCTAAAAAATTAATTCCTGTGTATTATAATTCAAAATATGCAATATTTCCATGATAATTACGATAATTAATTTCTCATTAGTTTTGTTTTTCGGATGATATTAACCCGTCCAATGTACTCTGTGTTCTCACTGTTTTTATTTCTTTAGAAATTTTTGCTTTTTTATTAATTTTAATTTCTTCACCCATTTGTTTATCGAGTTCAGTTAACTGAGCTGGATGTTTCCGCTAAAAACCACAATTATGGACTTATTTTTATTAAAACACAAATACTTCACGTTTAATTTTTAACCATTTACAAGATAACAGATTTAACATTTATCTTTAAATGTAATTTAAAATTTCCAGTTGATTGGATGGATCCAGAAATATTATTGTTACAAAAATTGCATCGGGCTAGAATCTTATTTTTTTCATTTTTCTCTTTTATTGAATCGACAATAAAAAAAAATTGCGAAAAATGACCGGTAATTGTAATTTGTTATCTTCTAATTCTTTACTTCGGTTTTCGAAGCCCGTTTGTGTCGTATCATCTTTTGAAATAATAAAAAAAAATTAATATTTTTGAATAATTTATACAGTTTATCAATTTTTAAAACAATACTTACTGTTGTCTTGGTCCATTTTTCTTTTATTTCAAGTATTCTACGTATTGTTATGTTTTTTAGGTATAAAACAATGAGTCAATGGCTGTGTTCGAGCAGAAACAAATTCTTTAAGCGCTTCAAGCCGCTTCATATTGCTGACTAATTTTCTGCTTGGACAGAATCACAGAAATCAAGTGACATGTAGTTCTGTCTTACACCAAATTTTTACTGCGATAAATTACAAAATTCTGCCATATTGTTGTTTACTCTGATGATTCTTCAATAATATGACCATAGAAATATGACCTATAATGTTATCCATATTGTTTAAAATATAAAAGAAATACCCCTGTCGCAGCATCTGCATAACATAGCGAATTTCCAATCATAAAAGTTACTTTTTTTCGAAAACCCGCTTACCTAGAATAATGGTTCAAAATGTATTTTCTGTGATTTTCTTGGTTCTTTACCACAATGTAAAAAAAATTGGAAAAACTTTTAAATTTTGGCAAATTGTTTGCAAAAAACTCATTTTTTTGAGGTTTTTGGAATCGGACGTGTCTGACTGGAGAACTCATACAAAATTTTTGGACTTCTAAGGTTTTATTGTTTTATTATATTTGCATCCCAAACTAGTATCTATCCTATAAATATAACAAGTTTCATCCCAAAATGAATTTCTTGGAAATATAGGCACTTAAATTTTCGAAATTTCTAAATTAATTTAAAATAGAGTTAGTCTCCAGAAATTTTGTATTATGGTAAATTTAATTTAATAAATGACAAGTATATAAGTATAGTAATTATAAAGCATTCGCATAGAACAATAGTTTTAAGTATACATGCACATAAGCAAAATAATTTTTGTATTTTCCTGAAGGAAGGAAATATTTTCCCGTAATAAAAAGTATCCTAAATGTTGACGCAGGTAATAAGTTATCACTACACCAGATTTCATAAAAATCCGTTCAATAGTTTTCGCGTAATATGTGCACATGCTCAAAAAGTTTTTTTATTTTCCTGTGGGAATGAGCCACTTTCCTGAAATAAAAAGTATCTGAGATGCTGACTCAGGTAATAAGTTATCACCACACCAAATTGCATCAAAATCCGTTCAATAGTTTTTGCGTACTGTATGCACATGCTCAACATGGTTTTTCCATTTTCTCGTGGGAATGAGACATTTTCTCGAAGTAGAAAGTATTTTAGATGTTGATCCAGGTAATAAGTTGTCAGCACACCAAATTTCATTAAAATCCATCCAGTAGTTTTTGTGTGATGCGTGAACAGACGAACAGACAGACAGACAGACAGACAAAAATTTTAAAAATCGCTGTTTTGATATCTACATCGATAACTATTTACAGTATCTGCACAATTTTTAAAAAATATTCCCTATACAGAAACGGTCTCGTTACATTTGTATTATATGTATAGATTACCTATTAATGGCTCTTTATTTAAAATATTAATTTTTTTTCAAAATAAATCGCCCCCTGTTCTAGGAAATATATATTTTTTAAATTTTTATAAAATTTCTTATGAAAGTGAGCTTCTTAGACAATTTTATTTTCAAGAAAAATGTATTAAAACATGAACATTTAAATGTTGGCAATTTCTGTATTGTGGCGCTATCAACGTCCGCGTTAGTTAACTACTTTATTTAAAAGTTCGAATAAAATTCCAGTCATTTTAATTTTTAATTGTTCAGGAACTTCAGTACCTTCAGTATCATAAAAGCAAGCAAAATAATATTACAATTTATTTATGTAGATACATATATGATGGAAAGTTAAGAAAAGAAAATGTTTTTTTGGAAGTTCGTGTTTAAGGTAAAATCGAAAAAACTTGGAAAATTTAATTAGTAATTAATTTTTTTTAAATATTTTTAGGTTTGGTTGTAAATGAATCTACTGTTGATCTTTTAATATGATACTGAACTATTCATTATTTAAAATGAAAAATTGTGTACTTATTAGATGATGAAAATAAAAAATTAGTAGTTTGAAAAACCGAAACAAATCGACCGACGTCTTGAAAAAGTCTGTCGGGACACCGGAGCAACGGAGCTAGAACCGTGACAAATCCGGGAAAACCAAGACGTATGGACACTCTACACGGATTGTGAATGTTATAAACTTTAAGTTTTGATTTTTAAGCGTATTTTGAGTGAAATTGAAAATTAACAACATGTGAAATTTGACATTTTAGTTAAAGTGCATATAAAATATAATACTTACATGTTTTTATAAAAATACAAATATAAATAAATGTTTTCTGTTTTTTTTTTTTTTTTTTATTTTAATTGTTATTAATTATTTGGCTTTTTTAATAATTTAGAATTTTTCTGTCAAAAGAATAAATTCTGAAAATATGAATTTATGACATAATTTCAGTAAAAGTGAAAATGAAATTTTTCACCCACACTTTTGTAGTGCCAATGTACATCACTGGATCCCAATTTTCAAATGGATAGATAACTTCAGTAGCGTAGAAACTAATTATTAAAAAATTGCAAACCAAATGTGTTTATATGATAATACGTACTTATAAAAAAGATGTTTATATACGTGTTCTTCCGTATAGAAAATTGAGAAAAAACAGGTCATATAGATTTTTTTTATTTGGATTAAAAGGATGTTAAAAAATGTGTGTATTCGCTATGAGCTTTTGCCTGTAATAAATCCAGCTGCTCAAAATCGGTTCCAATATATCAGTTGGTCAGGACGGCATTTGTACATAATTTTAATATTTTCTTTAAGAAATAGTATTTTTTTTTTAAATACTTGTTTGATTTTTTCAAGGCGAGTACTTGTTACGATGTGTGGTTACCAAATTCTACAAAATAATTAAAAAAAAAAAACATTGTAACCCTACTATTTTGAAATTTTTAAAAAAATATCATAAAAATTACCTCATATATGCTTTTTCTGAGTTAATTATTGAAAAATATTCTATTTTCCGAGATTTTTAAGGTAAAACGAGCAGATGTATGGTTTTTGTTAAACAAATTTCAGTTCTTTAATACATTTTTGCCTTAAAATATTTAATATTTTCAAAAATGTATGACACAACTTGTCAAAATTTAAAATTATTTGTTTTGTTGTCAAAAAAAAAAAAAAAAAACAATGTGCAAATTTATTTACCACTAAAATGATGGGTTTATACATATAATTATAACGTAGTATTGTCATTTGGATAGAAAATTACGTAAAAATATTATTGTTTGAATATGATTTAACGTAATTTTTATGCGATTGTAACAAACTCTTATTAATTTTAGGAAGGTGTAAACATCATCTAAATTCTGATCATATCACATAAAAAACTGCGCCGTGATTTTTTATCTAAAAAAAAATGGAATAGAGATACATTATAAAAACATTTAACTGACAAAGAAAAAGAATATAGCCGAATTGTTAAATTGGATTAAAAAAATCATGACATGCTACTTATAAAGCGGTTTTTTTTCGAATTTAGCTCGCAAAAAATGAGACAGAAAAAAAAAAGAATGCGAGTGCGAGTGAAATGGAGAACGACATATTTCCTAGTTTTTCTCGAAAAGTAAGTAATTTAGAGCAACAGTATAAAAACATTTTTGATGCATTTTACCTTTTGCTATGGCTTGGTGTAAAAAAAAAAATTGAAAAATTGCTTAATTTTGGCAAAAAACTCATTTTGTTGACAAAAAACGCCCGGAAAACCTACTTCTGGGCATCCGACGTGTCTGGCTAACGAACTCATCCAACGATTTGGAAAATCGAATTCGCACACAAAATTTCATAAGCATTAAACGTTTCGTTCGAGAGTTATCGCGCGGATACATATATATATATATATATATATATATATATATATATATATATATATATATATATATATATATATATATATATAAATTTTAGTGAATATCATTTTCGTATTCTAGGGACCTCAAAACATATTTCTGATATGGTCCCGGGCTTAGGTCGCACCATGACACCTGGTGTAAAAGCTGAATTTCCAGTTTTGGAAATTCGCTAATAAGAAATTTTCTTACGAATAACTCTTATTGAGGTTATTTTGTTTAAATATGGGCCTATTCTTACCGCATCTAGCCAAAGTGCCTTGCTCTTACTTTTAAGAACATTACACTTGTTTTGAAGAACTTTTGCCTTACTTTGGAGATATTTGTATATTCCTGTCTCACTTTCCGTGTTCTTGAGAGAAGGGTGAAGGATATATACGATATATACGATGTATATCGAACGCTATTACTGACTATAAACTATGTATGCTAGAATCATCGTATCATAGAGATGTACACGATATGATTTTACTCACAGAGTACTAATTTAAATACAAGAGTAATATTGTACTAGATTTTAGATAAAATTTCTTGTTAATAAAATAATACGTGAAAGTTTTTAAAAAACGTGTTGTTAATTATTTAGAATTTAGCTAATTCACTTGAATGAATTTTTTTAATGAAAATAAGTTGCGTTTTTAATGACAATAGGAATATTCTTATTGGAACGAGAAAGAAATAAAAAAATAAAATAACAGAAAATTCTCATATAATTTTTATTTGTATAAATTGAATTCTCATATACATATAAAGATATTAAAATATCCAAATACGATACCAGTGATTATAATAACTGTTATAAATAACAGTTATTTTTCAGTAACTGTTATTGCAATAACAGTTATTAGAAAATAACCGTTTAGCTCATCTCTAATTTCAACTGATTTTTGACCCTAGACGAAGTAATTCATGTATCGTTGATTCGATACACAAGCAAGAGTATGGCCGGTCGTCCTTTGGATGCGGAAACGTGCGATATTTAATTCAGACGAATACGCACGTTTGTCGTTCGTCCGAAATGATATGTCTACTGTCCGTCCACTAGCTCAATATTCGTCAGTATTTTCCTTTTTAATTTTTTTTCTGAAGCTATATAAATGCTATAAAAATATGTAAAAAACAATTTATGGCACTTAATATGCAAAGGTACATATTTATAATTGTAATTTACCTTCAGTTTCATTTCAATAAAAATAAAAATCTCATGGAACGGACTTCTTCGCGCGACAAAATCCAAACAAAATTGGATCTGTTCGCACGTCGCAATTATACGTACGGAAACGGACGAACGAGACGCTTTCAATGGACGAGGATGTATAGCTTCACAGCTGTTTGGATCGTTCGTCCGTTTTCATGCGTATTCGCCCGAATTAAATATCGCACGTTTCCGCATCCAAAGGACGAGCGGCCTATGAATCGTTTGAACCGTCCTGCGTAACAGAGCGCTAAAATCTAAATTTTAAAAAATTATTCGTTTGTTATTACCGTTATTATTTATAAAAGGAAAAAGTATAACGATATATTAATTAATTTAATATGAGTGATATTGAAAGTGATTTGACTGATTTTTTTGATGAATCTAGTGAAGATGAATTGAATTTTCAGTTTAATGAACCAAAGCAAAGAAATGAAATTTATTTAGGTAATTTTTTAAAATATTTCTGTAGAATTTTTATACATGCTAAGAGGTTATGAAATTTTGTAGAGGAAATAGTACCCCAGTATACTGACGAAATTTTTTTCGAACACTTTAGAATTAGAAGGGAATTACTAATATTGCTGAACAATATGAAGAAGATAATTTATATCAGGAAAATCCGGGCCAGTATGGAAATATTCCGGCTTTACATCAAGTAAGTTATGCGTGCCTGACACATGCATGGCCAATTTTTCAAAATAAATAATGTATTAATTTTACATTCTAGGTTCTTATATTCATGTGGTACATTGGGCACCAGACAGTCAGTTTTCGAGATGTGGCAGATCGGTTTAACGTAGCTATTTGTACAGTACACAGAATTATAAAAATACTTGTTTTATTTTTGAGCAATTTATTGGTACAAATTATAAGATGGCCAAGTGAAAATGAAAAAATAAATAATTAGTGAAGCGCATTTCAGAGAAAATGGTTTTCCTAATGTCATAGGTGCAATATTGATGGTTGCCACGTACAAATCGATAAGCCCGAAAATGACCCGGATTCCTACATAAACCGGAAAGGGTATTATTCAATACAGGTACTGAATTAAAAAATAAATGAATGTATTGTTTTTTAAACAATTTTAACTACAAATTTTAGTTGCAAGCTGTCTGTGACTACAGAAGAAAAATAATATATGTTTTTGTCGGATACCCAGGATCTGTTCACGACAGTAGAGTCTTTAGAAACTCTCCTCTTGGTAATAATTTAGCTGAGAAATGTGGAGGATAGTATATACTTGGAGACAGCGGTTATCCATTAAAAACAAATTTATTAACTCCTTTTAGGCACAGAGACAATTTAATAAGGAGGCAGTTAAACTATAATCTTAAACTTGCCAGAAACAGATATGTCATAGAACATTGTTTTGGGATATTAAAAGAAAAATTTAGGCCACTATTTCATATTAAATTAAGAAGTATTGCATTTACAGTACATTTAATCAAAGCTGCTTGCGTTTTGCACAATATTTCAATAGAAGACGAATTTGATATTGACCCTGATATAAAATTAAATAATATATTGCAGCCGGCAGAAATTGACGATGAAGAAGATTTAGAAGGAGATAATGATGCTCGAGCTATAAGACAAATTATTGCAAATAATTTAGAATTGTAATTTTCCATAATAAAGTATTTTAAGCGTATTTCTCTTTTTATTTTTCCTTAATAAAAATATTTTTATTCATTTTATAAATCATTGAAAACTACAATTTATTATCCTTTAAAGTCAAGGTTAGTTGCGCTCCTTTATATACTGGTCATGAATCGAAAAATTTAAAAAGAGCAAAAACAAAAAAGAAATCTTTTTCGCTTATGAAAGAAAAATTGTTTACCAGTTGTATTATCTTTGACGTAAATCTGCTCTTATTAACAATTGTACTGAAGTAAGGTTCTATGCCGAAATTTTTTTAAAATTTGGTGGGACTACAATAAAGTACAAATAACCTTTTTTACTATATTACTTTATTTTAGAAAGAATATTCGTACATTTGTATTCTTTTTTATAAAATTAACAGTATAATATATGCAGTAAATTACAAATAATCTTTTTTAATCTTCCTTTATTTCAGGAAAAATTTCTATTCTCTTTTTTTTTTTTTTATATACATATAAGGTAACGGGCCTAGTTTCTGACCTTTTAAGAGTGACGGCTGAGGTTAAACGACAGTAATAAATATAAGTTTAAACTTAAGAGACAATTAATAATTTTATCAACTAGTTTATGGCTTTCAAAATAAAGTCATACAAGTAAAATAATTATTTGAATTGAATTAATAATTTAAATTAATGTTTTAAAAATTCGCAAAAAGGACCCAGTTTCTGACTCTCAAAATTTCTCATGTGACAGTTTCTGACCCTGACAGTGGCCTAGTTTCTGATTCTTAAATTTAAAAATACAGTTTTTTAAAATTTAATTTATAAATAATTTTTTATTGATAAAAATGAATGTTTAATGTTATATACGTTATGAAAAATAACAAAAACTAATCGAAGATAACTATAAATAACAAAATAACTAACAAAAACTGGTTAGAATTTAATTGGGCCATACCACTTTAGAAGTGAGCCTAGTAATTGACCCTCATATTTCAATAATAAAAATCATTCTAAGGTATTTTATAAATATTTTAAAATAAATTTTAAACAAATATTAACCTGCTCATATATTTTTAATTAAGTTTTCATACTTACATGATGAATATTCCACAAATCAAAATGAGTACTTTGTAACATAAACTGTTAAGAAACTACCAAAAAAATAGTTTTTACACACATTTTAAACTTAAAAATTTTTTTTTATTTAGTTAATATATTCTAAACTTTTTAAATTGCTGTTCATTAGACACAGAATAGATTACTTTAAATTAAGAATTTATTTTTTTTCTTATTTAAAATATAGTTTTTTTATTAATTTATAACAAAGTTGCAAAGTTCAGAAACTGGGCCAGGGTCAATTACCGGGTCTTTTACCTTATATGTCAAAAATAACATTAAATAAATTCTTTTAAATAAATAAATAAATTCTCTTTTGAATAAACACTCTTTTTAACGCAGACTGATTGTTACAAACAATTTAACATTATAACTAAAAATTAGTGTTCTTACAGTTTACTTCCTTTAAAATTTGGTTTCTTTCTTCAATTAATTTATTTCTTAGTTTACACTCAAGTAGCTTTTCTTTTTCTATTTTTAATTTTTCTTCATAATAATATTTTCTGTCTTGTCTTATTTTTTCCAATAAACTCGCTTTTTTTTGGTTACTTTTGATTTTATTTTAAGATTTTCTTTTTGAGAATTAATATCTTTTTGAGGCACAACAGTGTCATTGTCAGGAATTGAAACCGACACAGTTTCCGGCTCTGGTGTAAATACTATTTCATTTTCTAATTGTGTTGTTGATACCGGAGTATGTAAAGTATCGCTCGAAAGTACCAACTCCGGATACACAGCTTTTTTTTCCCAAGAATCTGTTCCATTTCTTGTTGGTATTCAAATTATTTGCGTCCCCTACCTAAAACAACTGTTATTTAAAAAAAAAAAAAACTTCAGTTTACTAATAAACCCTTTCTATTTACCAGTACCTTTTTGATTGTCCACAAATTTTTTATAATTCCTCTCCAATACTCTCCAACGATTTGCACAGTTATTTTCTGTTACATTTATTCCTTCGTCATTTAATTTGTTTGCAATAATTTTCCACATAATCTTTGTTGTTTTAATTTGAAGGGTTCTTACTTTATTTTTGTATTTGATATATAAATCAATTAATCTTTTTGTCTGATTGACAGTCCACTTAAAATCTTGTTTTCTTCGATCTCCTCCTTAAGAGTAACCGATTGAAAAGTTGATGGCTCAGTTACCAAAAATTCTTGTAAAAATTCTTGTAATGCTAAAACAAAATAAAAAATTACACTTTTTTGTTTCTTTTTTTTTAGCAAATTTCCAGAATTAGGAATTCAGCCATTACAGTAGGTGTCATGATGCGACCTAAGCCAGAGACGATAACAGAATATGTATATGTATATTGTTCTAATTAGTAATATCCATACAATACATGCATGTTTCTCAATACATATTGGTTGTATTTTTTCTAGACCTCTATAAGTGAGATAACCTTGCCCGTACCTCTGTAAGCTAGAAACTCGGGTTAGCGAGAAACCTTTATAAGAGAAAAATAGATCCCGGTCCCTTCAACTCTCACTTATCCAGGTTCGACTATATATATATATATATATATATATATATATATATATATATATATATATATATATATATATATATATATATATATATACAGTAAAACGTGGATAAGTGAGAGTTGAAGGGGCCGGGATATATTTTTCTCTTATAGAGGTTTCTCGCTAACCCGAGTTTCTAGCTTACAGAGGTACGGGCCAGGTTATCTCACTTATTCACTTATAGAGGTCTAGAAAAAATACAACCAATATGTATTGAGAAACATGCATGTATTGTATGGATATTACTAATTAGAATAATACACATATACATATTCGGACATAGATAAGCTTACAAAAAAAAACAAATACATTTTGGCTATTTGAATAGAAAATGAGTTCCGCGAATTATAAGAAAACAAAAACATAAGCACATTCAGACATTCTAATAAAATCTGTGTAAGTTCTTATATATATATATATATATATATATATATATATATATATATATATATATATATATATATATATATATATATATATATATATATATATATATATATATATATATATATATATGAACACGATAACTCTCGAACGGAACATTTAATTTTTATGAAATTTGGTGAAGTTTCGAAATTTAAAACTTTTGTACAAGTTCGCTAGCCAGACACGTTGGATGCCCAGAAGTAGGTTTTTCGGGCATTTTTTGTCAACAAAATGAGTTTTTTGCTAGAAATAAGCAACTTTTCAAATATTTTTTTACACTAGTTGAAAGGACGAGGCAAATTACGTAAAAAATGTTTTTAAACCATTCCTCTAGGTTAATTACTTTTCGAGAAAAACTAGGAAATATGTCGTTCTCCATTTCACTCGCACTCACAGTCTTTTTTTTCTGTCTCATGTTTTGCGAAGCTACTTTTGAAAAAAACGGGTGTATAGGTGACGTGTCATGCTTTTTTAAATCCAATTTAACGATTCAGTTATATTCTATTTCGCTCGTTGAATAAGTTTTTATAATCGATCTATTCCATTTTTTTTAGAAAAATTTTCAAGAAAACTTCTTTTATGTGATATGGTCAGAATTTAGATTATGTTTATACCTTACTAAAATTAATAAGAGTTTGCTACAATCGCATAGAAATTACGTAGGCATATTGAAACAATAATATTTTTACGTAAATTTCTGCCTGATTGATAATACAGTTATGATTGGAACGTATAAACATAGTATTCTTATCTTAAATAATTTTGTATATTCACTTTTTTTGTTAAAAAAAAATGTTTTGACATATTCTGTCATTTCGTTGTGGAAATATTACAAAATTTTAACGTGAATTATTTAAAAAGAGTTAAATTACGTTAAGTTACAGTTTTTCGAAAAAATTGTAATAAAATTTTTACAGTTTACATAGGTACTTACAGCAATTGTATTCGAAAGGTAATTTAAGGGTAAATTATTTTATTTTTTTCACTAATTTATTATTTTCTTTTAGAATTTTATTCTTTACGGCAGAAAATCTTCGTCGTCTAATTTGCTTCGAGCTAAAAGTATAGCCGCGTATATCAAATGATTATTTAATATTTACAATTTATCAGGATGTCGTACTATTTTAAAATGTATGGAAAATATATTGAAAAACTAAAATTTATTTAATGAAAGGCATATATCTGCTCATTTTACCTCAAAAATGTTTGAAAATAGAATATATTTCAATTATTAATCCAGAAAAATCATATATAAGAGGTAACATTTATGATATTTTTTTTGAAAATTTCAAAATAAAATGACGTTTGACAGTAGCGTTACAAATGATATTTTTTATTGTTTTGTAGAATCTGGTAAATAGAAATCGTAATAAGTACCCGCCTTGAAAAAATCAAAAAGGATTTAAAAAAAAAATACTTTTTCTTAAAGAAAATATTAAAATTATGTACAAATGCCGTCCTGATAAACTGATATATTTTTGTCCATCTTGAGTGCTAACTTTAAAATATTCAACTGCAGGTAGATTAAATACAATCTGATAAAACAACGACTTCCTGCACAAAGATAAAACGAAAAAACCGACGTCGCGGATTACGAATATGAGCTACATATCCGTAGCAAACAAGTCAAACAAAAACCAAATTGAAAAAACAAAATAAAAACATCACCAATAAAGATGAAAATCAAAGTATCAAAATAAATTTTTTTAAAATATCTTACATGTTTCGGCCCGTGGCCACTTTCAAAGATTATGGGAAACGTCGTAAAATAAAAAAAGAAAATTATTATCGAGTTAAGAAAGTTGAAAAAATTGAAACAAATTTTTTTAGAACGAGTGAAGGATTCCAGAACATTCTATGTCAGAAAATTTTATTATAAATTCAAACCACACCCAATTGATAAAAAACAACGGGAAACAAAGAAATCGTGGTATCAAAACACCACCAATTGACCCAAATTGGTGATTGATATTATTTTTGAAAATTTCAAAATAAAATGACGTTTGACAGTAGCGTTACAAATGATTTTTTTTATTGTTTTGTAAAATCTGGTAAATAGAAATCGTAATAAGTACCCGCCTTGAAAAAATCAAACAAGTATTTTAAAAAAAATACTTTTTTTTTAAAGAAAATATTAAAATTATGTACAAATGCCGTCCTGATAAACTGATATATTTGTCCACCTTGAGTGCTAACTTTAAAATGTTCAACTGCAGGTAGATTAAATCCAATTGATATTTTAAATATTGATGCTACCATACCCAATATTTAAAATATCCATAACTAAATATTTGCAGTAAATTTTTTTGACCTGAAAACAGGTTTATAAAGGTTTCCTCTAACTAAAACACATTTTTATATTTAATAAATTTATTTAAAAGAAAAAGAAATATTTTACGATAAATTGATAATTTAGTATTCTTTGTCTTTTGGGGCGTCTTCGTCTGGTGTCTTTTGGTGCCTTTTGGTGCAAGAGCCAATACCAAAGAGTCACTTCCGAAGAGTCACTCCCGATGAGTCACTCCCGAAGAGTCACTCCCAAAGAGTCACTATCAAAGAGTCAGTCCCAAGGAGTCACTCCCAAGGAGTCACTCGCAAAGATTCACTCCTAAAATGTCACTCCCAAAAGAGTCACTCCCAAAGAGTCACTCCCAAGGAGTCACTCCCAAAAGAGTCACTCCCAAAAGAGTCACTCCCAAAAATCACTCCGAAAAGAGTCACTCACAAAAGGGTCTCTTCCAAAAGAGTCACTCCAAGGAGTCACTCCCAAAAGAGTCACTCTCAAAAGAGTCACTCCGAAAAGAGTCACTCCCAAATGAGTCACTCCCAATGAGTCACTCCCAAAGAGTCACTCCCAAAGAGTCACGACCAAACGAGTCACTCCCAAAGAATCACTCCCAAGGAGTCGCTCCAACGAAGTCACTTTTTGATGTCATTTGGTGTATTTTTGGTGTCATTTGGTGTATTTTGGTGTCATTTGGTGTATTTTTGGTGTCATTTGGTGTATTTTTGTTGTATTTTTGGTGTAATTTAGTGTATTTTTGGTGTCATTTGGTGTATTTTTGGTGTAATTTGGTGTATTTTTTGGTGTAATTTGGTGTATTTTTTGGTGTAATTTGATGTATTTATGGTGTCCTTTGGTGTATTTTTGGTATCATTCGGTGTATTTTTGGTGTCATTTGATGCATTTTTGGTGCAATTTAGTGTATTTTTGGTGTCATTTGGTGTATTTTTGGTGTTATTTGGTGTATTTTTTGGTGTCATTTGGTGTCTTTTTGGTGTCATTTAGTGTCTTTTTGATGTCATTTGGTGTCTTTTTGGTGTCATTTGGCGTCATTTGGTGTTTTTTTGGTGTCATTTGTTGTACTTTTGGTGTGATTTGGAGCATGTTGGTGTCTCTGATTTGGAGATGATCCGATCCATAGCATCAAGAGATCGTGATATTTTTTTCCTGAAAAAATAACATCAGCTATTGAATGGGGTTCGTCTGTGGAAACTTTTGATCTTCTCTTCATACTTACCTTTGACGAATCTGATATTGGAGAAGACCGCCTAGATGGATTCGACACGCTGACATATTTTCTTACGTTGTGGATGCGAAAAACGATAACATATGCTCGTCCGGTACTGCTGGACCGTATATTGAAACTTGTGGGAGAACATGGTATTCCTCGATTGTACTTCAATCCAAAGAGCGTAGAAGAAGACGGTGAATTGTTGAAGTGAATCTTGGGGAACATTGAAAAAGGCACAACGAATCAATCAGCACTCCTGGGCTGGGAAAGTGGTCCAGATAGGGGGGCGTGGCCGTCGACGAACTTACAAGACTACTTAGATATATACAAAATTTTAAATACGAATTTCAATATTTAAATTGTTCATGTATTTTTTTCATGACGTATTTTCATTTCTTTATTTTTTTTTCATCATGTATTTTTTTAAATTTCTTATATTTTTTATTTCTTTTTTAATTCTTTTGTATGTTTTGTTACTTTTTTAATTCTTTTTTTCATCATGTATTTTCTTTTTTCTTTTTCTCATCATGTATTTTTTTAATTTTTTTGTATTTTTTTATATCTTTTTAAATTTTTGTATTTTTTGTTACTTTTTTTAATTTTTTAACATGTTTTTTAAAATTACTATATTTTGACATGTACATATTTTATTTTTAATAAAATTAAATTTTGAATTAATTATGGCCATTATTATTTTTTTTCCTTACAAACTAATTACTTAATAAGTATAACTTATAAAAACTAAAACCATGATTTTAAGAATATTTACAAAATTAACAAAGAAATATATACAAAATTAACAAAGAAATATATATACAAAATTAACAACAAATATATACAAAATCAACAAAAATAAAAATCGTCTATTTTATAATGCTCCCATGGGAGAGTTTTGAGTCTATTGTTGGGTGCTATGAACCGTCTGTCGTCATCGTTTGTTAGTGCGGCCTTGTTCACTAAGTGTGTGTACAGTCGATGTTTTAAGCTGCGGAAAACACTCATTTTTTTATACAACACAGCACTTGAGTCTTTGCTCATCACACAATTTATGTAGTCTTTAACGTCTATTTCGTTTTTCACCACATCTTTCTTCACACCTTTGAGTTTTTTAATTGGGGGCACATCAGTGTCTTTGACTATACAGTAGGATTTAGCTTTAACACCAACAAATTGTTTAATTATTGTCCCAGAACACTCATCTTTGAATTTACCGAGCACTTTTTTGTTTAATTGAGGCAGTCCATAGACGTTATCTGCGGCATAGTCACTCGTGTCAAAATACTCGCTAATTTCCGGCTTAATGTCGACGTAAAAATCGTCCGTTTCTATCCGGTATATAAAACTATCGGTATCCATGTATAATAAATCCACTTTGTCATTATATTTCGGTTTTATATAACCGTAGTGGAAATCGTACATCAAAGTTTTTGATAACTCGAGCACGCTAAATCCTACGTAAATCGGCTTGTCTTATTTCACTTTCAAACGGTCCATTTGTATGGCGACTAGGTTTCCGTGAATGATGGAGCAACTGTGGAAATTTGGTTTACTTATTACATTATTAGCACCCAACTTTTTACGAATTTTCTCCCAATGAGTAACTAGCCGCACATCAACACATTTGCCGACATTTTCCATCGTTTTCCCCCCCAAAAAAAACTATTATTTTTTAATTTGAAATAATCTTTTTCAAAACTATTTGTCGCCTTAGAACGAAGCTCGGTATTTCAATCGATGTATTTCTTCAGCCACGGAGATTGATTAAACTGGGGCGCACGATGTATTTTTTTCAATTTAAGTCCGTACTTTAAGCACTGTTTTAAATTTCGATAATGGATCACGTATTTCTTCTTGTCATAAACGTTGGCGAGCAATTTGCTGTTTTTGGATGTAATGTATGGCGGCTTCATCTGCTCCGTTAAGAATGACCGGAAATTGTTGGCGTCCAGATATTCGATGTAGGTCGACGGCTTCGTGGGTTCGTAGTCAGACATGTACTTATTGTTCGCTTCGCTAAAACGACCGCAACATTGAGTCAATCCACCACGCATACCCTTTTTAATGAAATGGATCATGTCGATGTCCGTTAGTAGCTCCAGTTCCACTTTTGTATATTTCAACATGGCGTCCCAGCCCAAGCCTGGTGCGGTGTAGTATTGGCGCGGATCCAATTTGTACGTATTCAGGCACAGGTTTCGGAAATTTTCAAAGACATCGGCTAGTAGCAGCACATCTGTTTTCAAATATAAGGCCGAATACTCGCCCAAAGTTCGAATGTTGAATTCTTCCCATACTCACTGTGCACGCTGGTATTCTTCATCGCTGATACTTGATAATTTCAGACTGCTGTGGAATGTCGCTTTTGGTGGTAGAGCGCGTTCATTCAATCGATCCACACTGTTGACGTATTCGCACGGGAATATTCCTTTTTGTTTGATTAAATTGAAAAGGCGATCTTCAGGAAATGCTCGGCGAACTTCGACGAACTGCTCCGGCTTTAAATTCTCAGCAAGTTTCTCTAAACTGCTCGCCATAAAGCGGAACGAATCGATAAAACGCAGCTGGATAGTTTTAATTTTAAATTTGTTGTCAGAATCACCTTCTTCATCATCGTCTTCGTCATCATCCAGATCTTCCACATTTTGATTGGTGTCGACTGGCAGATATTTTGTGAAAGAAATGTAGCGTTCTTTGTTGTTCGGTATGACATCGATTCGTTCCCTGGAGACTCCAAATTCCCGTACGATAAAGTGCGCACCATATCCAGATAAATTATGAAAAACGATTGGGATGAATGTCGGTAGTCTGTAAAGCCGATTACATTGGTTATGCGCAGCACCTCGAAATTCACCCGTTAGATGGTCATGATCCCACACACGATCGTTGCCCAATTTATTGCCGCATATGGAACAATCTTCGACTAATCCAAATACTAAATAGTCCAGCTCTGTTAATGGCTTCATCGGAATTCCCTTTGTAAAATTTTATGTAGTCGTTGGGCATCTTCTTCTAATTTTTCCATAAAAACTTTCGCACAGTTCGGCCCGCGGTATGTTTCGAATTTATTTAATGACTCATCATACGAACACTTGATGTAATATGCGAAGCTGAATGGTTCGTGGATATGCGTGGTGTTCGTAAACGATCCATCGGGATTCGGTGCGCATGTGTCGCATGGTTTCAATATTGATTCGAAGTCCGCGTAGATCGTAAACGGGACGCGCATCTGCTTGGCCGCTCAATAAGCCGCTCTTCAGTTCGAAAGAATTGTAGGCACCCATCATAAATCCACTGCTTATGTTCACGTTTAGTCAGCTGATTACTCACTCATTTGCCTAGATTTTTAATCCAGCAGTAGTGACTGGTTTCGCCATTTTCAATGTACAGCAGTCCACATGAGTGTTCCGTTTTTCCTTGGTGTAGTGCAGCGGTCCAACAATGCTTTTTTCTTCCAGTCCATAAACATTGACGCTGATGTTGTTGAGCGATTCAATTAATTTTATATCTTTGATCTTCATAGGGAACTCAATATCATCAAAATTTAAAACTGTCGAATAATGTGGATATGAAGCGACTCGATGCGGGTGATTGCGATGATCGACTGGGTGTAAGGCTGATGTTATCGCCCATGCGAAGCAAGCCTGATTTTCATTTTGAATATTAACGACCGCCTTCTTTCGCTTGATCCATGCTGGAAGCTCGATATACGATGAAGCCCGAAGTGGATTGTATTTATTTACATTGACTTCTAAATATCGGACTTCCAAAAGCGACCAGCCGCTATCTCGTTCCTGAAATTCTTCGCTCTTGCGCACTACAGTCGACACCATATTTCGGTAAATTTCCTCCAGATTGGTGGATTCGGAAACAGTAACATTTCTGATGTTGAACGACTTCAAATCCAGTAGTAAATTATCGTCCTTGTCGAATTTTGCATATAGACCGAATAATTCGAAATTAGTTTTAAATGACGTATGCTTCGCCAGTTCCATTCGCAGCAGCTGAAGTACATTTTCCTTAACTTCATCTAAAAGTTCTTCAATGGATTGGAAGTACTCGGAACTCTTCACCCGGTAGCTGATCATTCTGGTTTTGAACGCGCTGTTGATCGTTTCCACATTTACGTTTCCAGTACCGCGGCATAATTTATTTTTGTGGGCCGCGCTTCGTAAATGCCCATTGAATGAAGAAATTGGTGTATTCACGTCGCATACTTCGCACCGTCTTGTGCCCCGATCCGCCTTTGATTTTTTGAATGGACTACCATTTTGTTCACCGGCTGCGCGCTTTCTCGAAACATGACCGCTGCTAGTTGAGGACTGTTTATGATCACGTCCGACGCTGGTTGCGGGTTGCTCATGTTCATTAGCAATGTGCTGCTCCAGATCATTTGTACACAATGCAGCCGTTGAATGGAATTTTTTCACATGACGATGTAAATTATCCATTCTCGAAAAAGTATCTCCACACTGACTGCATTTAAAAGACGATTTGTTGTCACCATGTTTCGTCTTCAATTGTCTAGACAAAGCATCCCGACGGTTGAATCCTGCTGGACACATTTCGCAGATGAACAACGCCATTCTTTTCCTAAATTTAACAAAAAAAATATTGTTTAGTTTTCGCGAAATATTTATTATTATGAATGCTAAATTTGATTGAAAATATTTTATTTACGGAATTTTTCTAACACATTTTGTACATTCTAAAATGAAAAAATTAAATTTTTCGACATCAAACAAAATTAAAAAACGTGAAATTATATTTTCTGGAATTTCTAAAATAAAATTTAAAAAATTTTGACTGGTAAAAAATAACATGAAATTTTAATATTTCTAAAATAACTAATTAGTTTTCAATTTTTTACATGCAAAAATTAATAAAAAAATTTTCAAAATAAAAATTTATATTAAAAAGAATTAAATGTTTCTTACTCACCAATATTGAAAAAAATGTAATAAAATTTTAAGAAATTAAACTTTGAAATAAAAAAACTAACTTTAAAAATTCGCAAAATACAATATGACACGAAGCACACTGTACTTTATGAAGTAAAAAGACGTAATGGTTTTAAAACCGTTTATTACATGTATATATATACTTTGTGATTGATGACGTCATATAACTTTATACAGATGTGTGAGATTACAAGCTGAAACAAGTTTGATTGCACAATATGATGCAATAATTTTTATAATTCAATTTTACTGCATTAGCACACAGTATATGCGCTAACTCGTTCATTCCAAAGCGACGGCGATTGCATATGTAAAATGTTGGGGAATGTGATGTGTAAGGTATTTTACTATACGAAAGGTAAATTTTTTGCATTCTAAAAAATCTTTTATAGATATTATTGTACGAATAATTTTTATTATTAATTTATATTTGCATGGTAACATACCAAAATTATGAAAATTTAACTTTTAAAAAGAAAAATCTGAGCGAAAAATTATTTTACATTTTATTCACGGAATTCTTATAACACATCCTGTATATTCTAAAAATTGTAACAGAATGTTTTTTAAATAGAATTCTTGTAGTCTGGAATCATTTCCACCCTTAGTTGGGTCGTGTAATATGAAATGTCGTTTTCCGACCACTTGGCCTACTATGTAAATCAGACAAATATCGATACTTTTTAAGCCTTAGGGAAGTGTTTAAAAGCCACTCTTTAATTTTAAATAGAATTCTTGTAATTTGGAATCATTTCCACCCTTAGTTGGGTCGTGTAATATGAAATGTCGTTTTCCGACCACTTGACTTACTATGTAAATCAGACAAATATCGATTCTTTTTAAGCCTCAGAGAAGTGTATAAAAGCCACTCTTTAATTTTAAATAGAATTCTTGTAATCTGGAATCATTTCCACCCTTAGTTAGTTCGTGTAATATGAAATGTCATTTTCCGACCACTTGGCCTACTATGTAAATCAGACAAATATCGATACTTTTTAAGCCTTAGAGACGTGTTTAAAAGTCACTCTTTAATTTTAAATAGAATTCTTGTAATCTGGAATCATTTTCACCCTTAATTGAGTCGTGTAATATGAAATGTCGTTTTCTGACCACTTGACCTACTATGTAAATCAGACAAATATCGATACTTTTTAAGCCTCAGAGAAGTATTTAAAAGCCACTCTTTAATTTTAAATAGAATTCTTGTAATCTGAAATCATTTCCGCCCTTAGTTGGGTTGTGTAATATGAAATGTCATTTTCCGACCACTTCATCTACTTTGTAATTCGTATAAATATTAACACTTTTTAAATCGGAAAGAATGTTTTTAACATAGCTTAAAAAGAATAAAGTATGTTAGATGCTAAATAGTTTTAAGTTATCGCAAAAAAAGTTAGTTAGTTTTCCAATAAATCGTTATTAGCTAATAGTAGAACTGATTTTTACAAATTTCACATAGAATTTGTCTAGTTTACGTGAAATATTTATAATTTGCTTTTTAAAATACGACTTAAATTTACTTTTTAAAATATAAAAAAATTCACAAACTGATACACAAATACACAAGAGTTAATTAACTACTCGATTAACTTAAAAACGAACAATTAAAAATAGAGAAATAACTTAAAAATTCGCTAATTTAAAAACTAAATATTAATGACTAAAATATAACTAAAAATGAAAATTAACTTTAAAAATTCACGAAAATAATTTTCGCTTTAAGCACATCCCATAAAGTCACAAAACGTAATAACATACGCGATTAATCCAGCTATTTTTTACAAGCAAATTTTTCAATTGGTATAAAAAATTGCAAGTCGCATCATGCAACATATCTACATCTATATACATATGGGATGCGACACTTCACACATACGATAGGGCGAAATATGCGTTTATCAACAAATTCCTCATATGTTTTATAACTTTGCGTGTCGTTAAAAATACATTTAATTACATATACCTAGTTAAGAAATTATTTTTATAAAGAGTTAGGGAATTATTATGAAAAAAAATTTAACTTTTTCATTTTGGGGAATATTACATATATTATCACTCATCATGCTTAGAAGTATTATCAATCAATATGCTATCGATTTCGAGTTAAAATTTAGAGGTGAGACATATCAAATTGATTTAGAGGTGGGAGATGAATAGAAAAATCGATTTTTTAAATTTTTTATTTAACGTCAAAAGTGTTTACATATTAATCAAATTAAGGTATAAAACATGATTTAGATGCGGGACATGAATAGAAAAATCGATTTTCTTTTATAATTAATACCCAACAGTATAATACATACCAAAAGATTGCTCATCAGTTTTATCAATTTATGCTTAGTCCAAAATTGATTTAGAAGTGGGAAGTAAAAAAAAAATCGAATTTTTGTTTTATAATTTTTATTAAATATATGTAAAAATTGATACAATATTGAAATTTTTAAAATACATAGTACAATTAAATAATACATTTTAAAGAGAATAAATTACAAAATTCGCCATTCAGCACCCCCAACGATTTCGAGAAAGTCCAGCGTTTTGAATTCCAGTTTATGAGTTAGTCCAATGGGTCTATTATTCATAATACCCAGTTTTGGATTGCTCTGCAGCCATGCCAGCATCTGCTCGTTCATATTGTCAAATCTCGCCGGCAATGATATGTATCCAATTTCTAATTCCAATATTGTCTTCATTTTTGATTAATCGAATTTTGACGGCAACTGACTTGCTCCCATTATTTTATATACTTTTCCAATCTCCATATCAGAAAGTTTAATCCGTCGTTTAACAGCGCCAAGATGATTCAATACGTCCATAAAATTTCCCGCCATGTTTTGAATTAAGTCTCTGTTTCCAGATGAAGCACCAGCAGTAATGGATTCCATTGTTGGCAATAATTAATTGTTAACACAACAATTGAAAAAAAATTGTTTTACAACAATAAGATTTAATGTTTTCACTAAAGTTTCGAACAAAATTGTAAATGAAGAAATTCTGTCGCGCCCTTTTTATAGCAGAAAAATAGTATGATGACGTCAGTTATCACACTTTATGTAGCCATACAGGTTAAAACCTGCTGCTTCATTTTTGCATATTAGACGGAAATCTTCGCTATTTGATATCAGTTTACTTTTAGTGACCTCAGCTGACAATTTATACAAGTTTAAACCTGTTTTCAGATAAAAATATTATAAAATTATGAATCAAGGTACAGAGTTCGCGGTGGTTCAGACTAGCAACGCCATCTTTTCATGGAATTTTGAATCAGGGTACAGGGTTTGCAGTGATTCAGACTAGCAACGCCATCTTTTCATGGAATTTTGAATCAAGGTACAGAGTTCACAGTGGTTCAGACTAGCAACGCCATCTTTTCATGGAATTTTGAATAAAAGTACAGAGATCACAGTGGTTCAGACTAGCAACGCCATCTTGACAGCATAGCTTACCTATCTCCTCCCGGGGTCGCTCAAAAAATCGGGAGGTGGGGAGGTGGGCTCAGAACCGGCCAAAAATAACTGCTGGTATCATATACTATTCGAACAGGTGTGGAGCTGCTTTCTTTAAATATTGGATGATGAGGAATATAAAAACTTAATTCCGATAGATTAGGGTTCTCTACGAGCGACATATGTTTCTGATCCCGATAATCCTGCATAATTTCATTATAAGCTGAACGAAGTTGATAATTTCTCTCTAATTTTCTTTCTAATGATAAAAATCGTTGATACGCTGTTTTGTAAGAGTTACCGAGATTTTCTGGTTCTAATCCAAATGGTAATGGTACTGTATAGCGATCCGAAGGTTCCCTACTAACTAATGATTGGTATAACTTTTCGCACCCCGCATCATCTTTGCTCAAAAAGGGAGGATCCGAAATATTTTCTATTTAATTTTAAAACTTTTCTATTTAAAACTTTTTCATTATATTTTTTAATAGTTCAAAGGCACAAAAGGTTTGTGTTTCATCAGGCCCTTTATGTAGTACAGGCGCTTTACCCATAATAACATAGCCTAACTTTGTTTGAATTGCAAGGGGGGTGTTATGGGGACCAATGACCTTGCCAGACTCTAATAACTCAGCTTTAAGTTGAGCTCCAACGATACCGTCTCCCTCACCAGGAGTATGGTATGTGTAGTCAGCCAACGGCAGATCTACAAGATGATTCGACCGAGTTGCATCAATTTTAACAGACGGTAACTAATCAGTAATTTTGACGATCACCAAAACATCTATACTAAATCTATGCTGATCGTTTATGGTGGATATAAAGGTGAGATGCGAATACCCTTTAATAGATCTTTTGGTTGAACCGATGCCTTGCACTAATAAATTGTTTTTGAAATGTTCAAACCTAACTTTAAGGTTACAACAATTATATGATAGAAAATTAGACTGACTTCCAGAGTCTAATAATAATCTAATTTTATGTTTAACATTGAAACGATTAAAAGCATAAACAATTGCTGTGGATAATAAGACGGTAGTATTTGATGATATCACACAATTTGATGATTGTTCACTAGAGCAATAACTACGAACGATTTTATTTTCATTTGTGCTAAGGATAGGTTGAGTACTATCCGCAGAAGCAGATGAAGTAGTTGCGATTTCATTATTACGCGGTTGATTTACAACTTGATCAAAATGAAGTAAAGTATGATGTTTGACTTTACAACGAGCACAAGTTTTTTCTGATTTACAATTGGCAATTTTATGGTTAGGATTCAAACAATTAATACACAGATTCTTTTCTTTTGCCAATTTATATCGTTCACCCGGTATAAGATTCAAAAATTTCACACACTGTGGTACCGTATGAAAATGTTGATTACAAATTATACAGGTATTTTTTAAATTCATGTTATTGTTATTACTAGATGTGTTGTTGATATTAAAACATTTGTTTACACGATTCGGTAGTGGCGATTTATTTACATTACTGGCTACATACGATCTACTAGTTTTTGAATTGCTAGACAAATTATTATTGACGCGACATTTTTCTGTTCGTAAATTTTTACTTTGGCGTCTAACAAAGTGAACAAGCTCGTCGTACTCTGGTAACTCGGTGCTATCACGAATCAATTCAAAAGTTTGAATTGTTTCAGATGGAAGTTTCGACATTGCAAGATAAGTTAATATGTAATCAGCTAGATCCTTAAACTTTAACTGTTTTAACGCGACAACTGTTGTGTGAAAATTTTCTAAAAATATTTGCAGTTGGTTTTGGTTTGAACTAGAAGATAAACGAAAACTGAATAAACGTTCCAAATATGAATTAGCTAAATATTTTTGATCTTGATACGTGTCTTCTGATAACTTCCAAATCAAAATATAATTATCCGGTACGGGTTCAACGGTACTACATGTTTTTAAGGCTTTTCCCGTAAGGCTACTTAATAAATATTGCAATTTTTCGGCATTACTAAATTCTGGTTTTACATGCACGAAATGTTTAAAATTTTCGTAAAATAGAGGTCATATGGTCAAATCGCCGTCAAACATCATTAACTCAACCTTTGGCATATGGACTCTTTTCTGGGTTTCCGAAACTGATTGAATACTATTGGTGTTTGGAGGTGAGACGTTTGGTACTGATTTAATAAATTCCATGACTACATATGCAATATGGTCACACAAATCGTCAAAGGCGAATAGCAATTGATATGAAGGCTGTTCATCGGGTTAAATCATGGTAATCAACTACTGTTTTCGAAAATTGACTATATCGTATTTTAAAATTTTCCAATTATTTTGGATCATTTGGATCAGCCTTTAAGGCTTGGGCATCATCATAACATAATTGAACTTATCGAAACAGACCTTCTCGTCTTGCTAATAAGCGATCTAATTCCAATTCAAGTTGTTGCTTAGAAGTCAAGATGAGAAAATCTAAATATAATATTAAATCGGTATTAAATTGAAACGGTGGCTATCCAAAATGAAGAGAAGAAAAAAAAATTATTTGTCAAAATTGTTAAATTTAATGAATGAAAAAATATGAATTTATTTTGTACAAATATTCGGTATAGATCAGTGATGTAACAAGAGTCACTGCAAAACAAAGGGTATTATATAACAATCAATTAGTGATTAATAACAGGCTAGATTATGGTAAACAGCTGTTTTTTTTTCAATTGAAAGAAAAAGAAATAAAATTATTTTAGGAATGTTAACGACAACCGATTGATAATCGAAATAAAGCTAAAATTCTTCGATGGTCCCTGATCGGTCGCCAAATTATGGTTACGTGACTTTGTCGTTGAAAAGTATCGCGCAATCCGATCTTTTTGAGTATGATAGAGTTTAAACAATAAAAGAAAAAAAACTAGAAGTGGATAAGTGGATAAATTGATTACTTACTTGTGGTTTTTCGATATTTCTGAGTATGATCGACTCCCTCGTATTGGCGATCCTTAGCCGCTACCACCTTTGAGGGATGGGGGAAAACTAGGACCTTGAGGAAGGTGGTAATAATCACAAACTATAGTGTTACAAAATAAATCGACATGAGAATCGAATAAATCGAAATTAATAAATCGACACTAAACTTTAGATTAAGCAAACAATTTTGCACGAAAAGAGATTAAAAAAAAGAAAAAATGATTTGATTTTAGCCGAACTATACTTGATATCAATACTACGACAGCTGATTGCTAACTAACTGTTAAAAATTTTATTTTTGACCAGTATTATGGCAAGATAATACAAGTTCGATATATGGGTCATATTTTTAAAAAATTTTAATTACGATTTAAAATTACATAATCGAAGGAATTATACTTAAATTACTAGCTTGCGTTAACAAACTGTCTATTTTAAATATTTGATATTTGGGATTAATTTTAGTTTTTCACATTATTTAACTTTGTTTTATTTATTGTTTTATAATTTTTGTGTGCTATATATCTTATAAAGACGGTAGGGGGCTCGGTAAGAAGAAAATATCTAGGGCTCCAATGTAGATTAAGGCCCGAGTTACATTGACGCTCCGCTCTCGGTACCATATCACTACGCCCCCGGTTCGATAAAACATTCTTACACAATAAACAATGTGTATTCACATCATCGCTCCGATATCGGTTCGATGTCAGTCAGGAGCGATGATGTAAATACACTCATTGTTTATTGTGTAAGAATATTTTATCGAACCGGGAGCGTAGTGATATCGTACCGAGAGCGAAGCTTCAATGTGAATCGGGCCTAATCCGTCTTTGGTTATATATAGTCTCTCTTAAGTGGTATGTGATTACCTAAAATGGCTTGTAAATGTCACTAAAAACTACAGTTCGTTCAGTTTGAAATTATGTAATTAAAAATGTCCAGCTTCAAGAAAAATAATACATATAATAATAAAAATCATAAAATCGTACCTGAGTTTTTATCAAGTTTAAAAAAAATATCCAGTATTAAAAATTATTTTTTCCCGAAAACCCGCACACATAGGATAATGGTTCAAAACGTATCTTTAGCGATTTTTTCCGCTCTTTGCCATGGTTAAAAAAAAGAATTGAAAACTTGTTAAACTGGCTGTAATAGCTGAATTTTTCATTAAGGTATTTTTAGCAGCTTAACAAGTATCAACAAATAATATTGATATGAAATATCATTAATTGATAATTTAACTTTCAATATTTAACCTAATTAAATTATAATATTTATGTATTACTGTAAAATGCAATTAATCGATCAATGTAAGTTTAGTTACACCGAATCGACAATATATCAATAGGTATTAACACGGCATACACACATTATATTATGGATACCAAGGCAATCTATTTAATTTTTTGGTAGATGAATGTGACGTCATCCGGACCGATCTACTGAATGAGATATTATATGAATGTATACTAAAAAACTATCAAAAAAGGAAATAAAAATGTTAAGTTATTTCATTTTATTTTATTTGCGTATTGAAATTTATTAATTAACCTGAAATTTAATGTTAAATAAAACCAACCCTCCGATATTTGTATGACTTATTGCATTTATTAATAAATATTTACAAATAGTTTTGTTCAGTTTTCTTTCTTAATATGTTTATGCACAGATTAGTGTTTATGTTTGGAAACTTTCTGATCTAGTATTTTAATACGATTGTACAAGCGTATTTTGAAGTAGGTACAAATTCTTTACCTTCAGTGGTAAATCAATATGTGATGATTGATGAATAAATTATCAAGAAGATTATTTATAAATTTTTTATCGGTCTATATACCATTTTATTTATTAATATAAAAATGAAATTAGTAAGTAAAATGCAAAATAATCTTTAGATATTTACTCTTTTTGCACACCAATCTCCTTAAATTTTACTTCATTGTTTTTAATATTATGCTGCGCTTTCGTTTCTTTTGTCTCATGCTTGTAAATATTACTTTTTATTAAATTTAATATTAAAAACGCATAATTTTAAAACCAAACCGTTTATAAATTTTAATAATTTCCGACACTTGTCAGTTGTCTTTTATTCTATTTTTTTTTCTGTTTTCTCTTTCAGTAACTGTATTAAGCTTGGGAAGCTTTTTAGAAGGTAAAACACCTTTAGTTAAATGTCGAAATTTTCGACAGTGGCAAAAGGCTATGTTGAAAATTCAATTAACAATAAAAAACATATAGCAGACGAAATTTTCGGACAAAAGGATGTGAAATCGACTTCTGAATTAACCCTTATTGGAAATGAATCTTCCAGCTTAAATAATGATTTATTTAAAATATCGAGTTGCAGTAATATAAATATATATGTAAACATTAATTCTAAATAAAATTTCCTCAAGACATATATATATATATATATATATATATATATATATATATATATATATATATATATATATATATATATGTCTTGAGGAAATTTTATTTAGAATTAATGTTTACATATATATTTATATTACCGCAACTCGATATTTTAAATAAATCATTATTTAAGCTGGAAGATTCATTTCCAATAAGGGTTAATTCAGAAGTCGATTTCACATCCTTTTGTCCGAAAATTTCGTCTGCTATATGTTTTTTATTGTATAGTCACCCACACTAAACTTCTCCGCTTCCTTCCTTTTCCTATCGTAGGCGTCCTTACTTTTTCCTTGAGCTGCTTGAATATTTTGGGCCGCTTGTTCCCTCATATCGTCTCTTCGTTATAACTTCTCCGTAACCATTTCTTAATTTGAATAGTATTTATTTGATTTATAATATATCAAATTTTACAATATAACTTACAGTGGAGTATTATATACAATTTATAACTTAAATCATCTATTACAATTTATTGCCAATGAAAATTATATCATTTTTTTAAGTACTAAATTTTTTTGCAATACTTATAATCTATTTTATTTACGACATTTTCTGTAATATATGGTCCCCAGATTTCTGATCCATAAATTAACATGGATCGTATCATTATGTTAAAAACATCGATTTTGATTTTGCAAGGTATATCCTGTTTATTGTAAAAGCCTTTCCTTACTAGATGCAGAGCATTATTGCCAATTTTAATTTTTTGCTCTACATGCCCTCTCATGCTTCCATTCCAACTAAACTGTACACTCAAGTATATAAAATTATTTACAACTTCCAATTTGTTTTTACTTAATTCCCAGTTTAAATTTTGTTTTATGTTATATCCTTGCCTAAAAATCATTATCTTGTTTTTTTTCGTATTAACAGTCAACTTCCATTCATTTGTGTACTTATCCACTGCATTTAGCGCCCTTTGTAGGCCTACTGGTGATTCTGATAGCAAAACCATGTCGTCTGCGTACAGCAGAATCGGGCAGTCTATTTTACAAATTGTTGGTGCATGAGTGTCAACCTCGCTTATAAAATAACAAATGTCATCAATAAACAAATTAAATAGTATGGCTGATAGCTGACATCCTTGTCTTAGTCCCGTTTTTGTAATTTGTTTTCCCGTATAGTTGTATTCATTAATTTTTATTCTGAAATAGTATCTACTATAAATATTTTGCAATATTTATATAAAATTTTAAGAAATTCCAGCTTTATGTAATTTGTACCATAATGCTTCACGGTTAACAAAATCAAATGCTTTCTGTAGATCTATAAACTTTGCATATAGTTTTTTACGTTTCCTTTTAAAAGTTTTTTCTATTAAGAAATTCATCACCATTATATTATCTACGCATCCATACCCGTTCCTAAATCCTGCTTGAAATTGGCTTAGCTTATTATTAACTTCAAACCAAAGCTGCAAATGGTTTGTTAATATTTTTGAATATATCTTTCCCAACGTATCTAATAACGTGATCGGTCTGTAATTGTCTGGTCGTTTTATGTCTCCCTTGCCTTTATACAAGTTACATATAACACCTGTTCTCCATCCTTCCGAGATTTGTTTTTTTTGTTGCAACATATTTAAGTATTTAAGGATTATATAGAAAAAGCTGTTGTTGATACAATTTCCATAAACTTCCGCTGGTAATCCATTGTAACCTGGTGCTTTGTCCTTTTTTATTTTACACATAGCTGTCATTAGCTCCTCCAGAGTTATTTCCATGTCGAGTATTTGGTCATATTCTGCCAATGGTACTTCTACTCCCGGTATCCTGGTCCATGTTTCGGCTCTATTAAAAAGTCGGTTATAATGTTCTAACCAGCATTCTTCAGAAATATATTCGCTGGGATAAAATGCCTTTTTTGATTTGAACAAATTCCAGAATTCCTTTTCTCTTCTTCCTTTTAAAATTTCTTCGAGTTTCATTACGTATTTTTTAAAATATATTTCTTTCTTTTTCTCACACATTTTTCTGTACAAACTTCTTTCATCTAAATACTCTTTAAGATAATTTTGTTCCGTTTCTTTATTTTTTCTGCACCTCCTCGATCTTCGCAACGCATTGTTACATTTTCTTTTCATTTCTAAACATTCTTTATCAAACCAACCTTGATTTTTCTGAGATTTATTTGGTCGTTTTGTAATTTTCATCGTATCACAAGCTCGATACATGATCGTTTCGATTAATGAATTTGCAGTGTCCATCTCTCCTTTTTCTATATACATTTCTATTCCAATTTTTATTATTTCACTGCTGGTATACTTCATGCATGTTTGAAAAATATCTGCATGTTCCTTCTTCCATTTATATATTCGCTTTTCATTGTTTTCAACTATTTCCAGTTTTTCTATTTCTTCCTCCAATTTTGTATTAAGTATTAACGGCATGTGTTTTGACTCACATCGGTTACCAACTTTTAATTCGACTTCATTACCATAACATTCTTTTTCCATGAGAACATAATCTACAACGCTACGTCCTGTATCGGATACGTACGTATAACTCCCTTCTTTATCTCCCTCATTCCTTCCATTGAGTATAATAAGACCGTTGATTTGGCAAAATTCGACTAATCGCTTTCCATACTTACTTACAAATTTGTCCTTATTTGATCTGTATCTGTTCAAGCAGTACGAATAATTCATTGGTTCGTATACACCAAAAGTATTGTCGTATTCAATTATTTCTTGTACTTCTTCGTAAAAATTGTGATTTGTATAATTAGATGTTTCAGGTTGATTATAACAAGCTGCAATTATGTATATTTTTTCTCTTATCGAAAGCTTTATCCATAGAACTACTTCCATACCGCTTTCTATATTTTCTACCGCCCTGTTATATTTAATGTTGACAAAAACTGAAATTCCAACCGGATGTCTACCTTTTACATTATGCTTACATTTAAATTTGTGGAAACCTAAAAAAGAATTTACAATTAATTCATCATTATTACTAAGCCATAGTAGATAGGCTGTACGGGCACGACTCCACCGGTTGTCTCAACAGTTTGGGTACATCCTGACGCAACATGTACCCAGTACATCCTGACGCAAGATGTACCCAAATTTTTGAGACACACTGTACCTCATGTATGAATTGATCTCTGACCCGGCACGTACAGAGTACATGTATTTAAAATTTGTTGTTGACATTTGACCCCAACACTCGCTCATACTATTGGCCTTGAAATTCCAAACACATGAGTCATCACCAGCAACCAAATTAATTTATCTTAACCCATTATGCATCATCACTATTTTCATCACAATTTAGTTTTGTGTTAACCCATTACCCGCCATAGTTTTTGAATGCAAACCTAACGCATGCGCAGACTGAATTTTAGGTTACAATTTGATAGATGGGGTACACTACCGCGTCAAAAATGTGGGGTTACCCTAACTCGGGGGTGGTCCCAAACTTTTGACGCCGTACTGTACTTAAATTTTTGGTACACTGCCGTGTCAAAAGTGCGGGCCCCCTGACCAAAAAGGTATCCGATCACTTTTTGAAGCGTACTGTACGTGCAAACCTTAACCCCAACACGCGCTTACCTTAATTGCGTCATTTTAAACGAAAGGTACATTACCAAGTCAAAAATGTGGGGAATACCCTAACCCAAGGGGCGGCCGCTAAATTTTGTGGGGGCACTGTACCAAGCGCTACCGCAAAACTAACTTCAGACTCCAGGGTCCAGATGTCTGACCGCTACTGTACTGCCGGAAATTTGGGTGTCAACTGTAACTCAGGGTTTTTTTTTGTATATTTAACCTTGGAAAATTCCAGGAATTTTTATCAGTTTTAACATAAACAAACAACCAATAATTAAATGTTTGTTTTAGCTGAATTATGATCGTAAGACTCATATAAGGAGTTTTTTTGGTATAAGAAAGATGACGTCATGGAATATTAATGAGTTAAAAAATTGTTTAGTAAAAAATATCACCCATTGTAGGCCTCAAGCAAGAAATTATTTTTATCAGTTTTAATACTTTAACATTTAACCTACAGTGACCAATTTTTTAGTTAACTAACAGAAGTTCTTGAAATTTTAACAAGTTACAAAAAATATTACTTCTTATGGTGCACAACATTTTTGAATTTGACTGTAGCACAAAACTGTTTCTATATCAAACGAAAATTATCTGAAATAATTCAGTATGTACATATGTATAGACTCTGTATATTAAAAATATTTTATGTGTACACTCTGTATATTGAGAATAAGAAAGAAAATTTGTATATAATTTTAATTTTTATGAATACTAGTAAACGAATTGTATAGCCATTTATGAATAAGTATTAAATCTAATTATAAAATAATTTATAAATATTACAAAAAATTTGTTTAATCAGCAAAATCAATGTATATCATTTTAATACTGATACATATTTATATTAGGGTATAATAGTATTGTATTTAACATTTTTAAACAGAATAAAAGTTCAATTTTTGGTTTTAAATTACTATAAGTTAAACACGTCGCTTAATATAAAAATGATAACAGCATTGAGTTTTACTAAATTTTTAAGTCTGTAAAATCAAAATTTTTTATAGACTAGAACATTTTGAATTTGCTACTTTATCATTAACATACAAATAATATCATGTATATATAACGGGTGTATATTTAGTATTTTTAATAAATATTTTAGTATACAGGGTGTATCATGAAATATGCTTTTCAATTAGAATAATAAATTTCATAAGATTTTTGTTAATACTCTTATAGGTTAACGAAAGAAACTTTTTGCTGTAAAAAATAGGGGAATGCAGGGTAATAATTAAATAAAACGCACATATTTTTTTTTTGAATTTTATTTATAGAATATGTATACAAAAAATTAAATTGCTTAAATCTATATATTACTTAAAATCTATTTATTTTCCATATAAAAATTTTTTAAAAGAATACAATTTTCTAATGAACAAATTTTATCTGAATGAAGCATACAGCGTCTTGAATAATATTCATCTCGCAGAATGGAAATCTTCGGTACATCAAATATTTCTTCCAAATTCAAAATCCACGGCTGGTTTTCGGTACCATCAAACAAACTTGATATCCATTTCTTCTTTTCACCACCCTTGACGTATATAACATCATACTTCTTTAATATAGGTTTCAATATGGTATGAAGTTTTTTGTATGGAATAAATCCATACGACCAAGGTATCCCATGCCAATTTCGGTAAAGCCAACGGGCTACTCGTTGATATTTCTTCGGCAACTCGTTGAAATCAAACGGTGCGTCGAATATAAGATGTAATATATCATCCGAATTTTCTGCAGCAATACCAACTTCTTTAAAATAAAATTCGTTGTTAGCTCCTTGATAGCCTTGTATGTCAAGAAACGCCATTTTTTACCGCCACCGTAGAACTGAATTTATTCACACAATCCACAACTTTATATAGAATAATTAAAAGTGGTGGGGGTAGTTAGTTAATTTGTGGAACGTATTCGAAAATGGCTATTAATAGCTATTGCTAGTTTACCATCAAATTACAAACTGTTAATAATATTTAGCACATTTGTGAGTACCAGGTTCTTTTCACTTTAAGACCTAGTGATTTAAGGAATGCTAAATTTTCAGGTGAAATGTGTTGTTGCTCAAAAGTTTTACGTTTAATGATCTTAGGTTTCGAAAGTCCTTTGCTAGGTTCTCTAGCGGTGGACTGCGCTGAATTGTAAATTAACATGGTTCCAAAATGTAATTGTTTTACCACGAAAGTATAATTTTCAACGAAAGAGATGTTAACTCTTTGACAACCACCGGTAAATAGATAATATTTTATGTAAGTTCAACTATTTTATACCCTTCAACCATGATAAGGTGTATAAGCTGGAGTATAACTCAGCAAATTATATAGCGGTGGTGACGTAACACACAAATGCGGTGGTTGTGTTGCGGTTGTGGCGGTGGCGGTGTTTGTGTGGCGGTTGTGTGGTGGTGGCGGTGGTGTTTGTGTGGCGGTGGCGGTGGTGTTTGTGTGGTGGCGGCGGTGGTGTTTGTGTGGCGGTGGTATTTGTATGGTGGTTTCGGTGGTTGTGTGGTGGTTGTGGGGGTGGCGGGGTAGCAGCGGTGTTTGCGGCTGACGTGCACAACTTTATCATTAATTCAATCGAAGCAGCAATTTACTGTAGACAATAAATCGGTGGTGACATCTCGCGGTGTTTGTTGAACGCAATATCTAAATTAATCATCATCATAATCGCTAGCATCTTCTTTATCAGTTTCGTCCAGATAATCACCCAGTGGTTCAATAACATCAGCCTTTTGAAGTTCACGAAGTATAGAGAATATTTCTTGACCGACAGTAGTTTCTCTTAAAGCATCTAACTCTTCGATTAAAGCTTCACTATCGTCAACGTTAAACAATATGTTTTTATTTTCCTTTATACTCCGAATAATATTGAGTATTTTTTCACCAGTCTCTGAAGTCTCGTATAAACGTCGTAATTCATCTATTAAAGTATTAGGATTATGCCAGTATTTTATTTTTTTCGATTGCCCATTAGCATTTTCCGAGTCGTTGTATTTGATACGCTTAGCAAGTAGCTCTTGGTCCGTTGAATTGACTGGACGTTTTATTGCTATTCGTTCATTAGAGTCCTCACCTTTATTTTGAGTTTCTTTGATTAATAAAATATCCAAAAGGGTTTGCAAAGCTGTAATTAACTTGGGAATGATAACAGTTCCACTATCAGAAGTGGTTAAAACCCTGTTATTAGACTCATCGCTGGGTGTGTAAACATTATTTTGATTTCTTAAATTATTAAATTTAGTTTGAATTGCTTTTGATGCAGCTTTAATTCTTTGTTCAAGTGGATTGACCCTTTCTTCAACTTTATTGTTTAGAAATTCATCATCAACATCATTCCTCCCGGTATCATAACTAGATAAGTCATCAGCCGTGTCTAATGTTTGTCTTTTTAGCGGATCAAGAGAGTAACTATTTTCAAACCTTTTTGGTGAAAATTCCCGCATATGCGTATTTCTTATATGACGTGAAAGGGAATCTTTCCGCAAGAAGCTTTTATAGCACCGCGTACACTCGAACATTATAATAGATGTGTAAAGCTCAACTAGTCTTACAAGATTAATTCAGAATTGTGTTAGCGATTACTTATATACTCCACCACCACCACCACCACCGCCGCCACCACCACCACCACCACCACCACCGCCACCACCACCACCACCATCACCGCCGCCGCAATCACCACATCTGAGTTGCTCATTTTACTCCATGAAGTAGCTGTTGACATCCGGCTTACACATTTTGCCCCCATTACGCTCTTTCGGTTTGGAAATTAGTTCAGAAAAATGAATGAAGAGCTATATGCAAGTGTCAGGTGACTCAACACCAACATTAAAATACTTGCTCCTGAATATACCTACTGAGAGTCTTATCATAATTCAAGATATAATTTGGGAGGTTCTAGTGTGTTGTAAAATAAGAACAATATAAGAATTTATACGTAAAATAATTTATTTTTTAATGAAATATACGTTTACAATATTAAAATTAAAAAGTAAATCAATTCATTTTCATATCTGACAGTTACCTTAATCTTACATCTAACATCATACATGTGATAGCTATTTACTAAATTCCACAATATGTAAAAAACCACTAGAATCAGTTCCTTTATATGTAATAAAATATTGTCCTGTACGTAAACATTGAATGGTCTGCTCATCCAAATCCGCGAATCGTTTTGGAAGGAACACTTGAGCATCTGCAAGTTCCACCGCAACCGCTGGCCCATATCGAGTTTCCATGCGTCGTACATCAAGAATTTTCCACGTTTCATACGGTTTGAGTGTAGATAGCGATTTGAATGGTTTACCAGCACCAAGTTTATTCAACTTCTCCAAAACCGGATCCATTGTTGTATCAGTGGCAGTAAAAGTGGTCCACAGATCACTTATACTTAACTCAACACCGTGTTGTTCAGACATTTTGCCAATACACTACCAATTTCTGTTACAGCACGTCGCTTAAATAAATTATGAGCTGCCACCACAAAAACCACCACCACCACCCCAACACAACTACAAAATTTGAGTTGCTCATTTTACCCCACCGATATGTTTATTCCCACACAGCTACAAATTAAGTTACTCTAAAGCAACCACACCTTCATATGATTGGTGTTTATACACCACAACCAATGGAAAATATCAAATAAACATTAACATTTATTTAGTAATGAGGTATAATGTATATTTTGAGTATTCAACAAAAACTTTAATACTGATTAATAGGTATTGGTCAATTCCACTGTTACTCAAAATATACGTTATACCTCATTACTAAATAAATGCTAATGTCTGTTTTAACAACCGTAGAATTGGCCAATACTTATGATGTGGCAATCAGGTGATTGATTTTACTAAATTATTCGCAATTGCAGCGGCTTTTACATGTGGGACAGTTTACATAATTGCAAACACAGTTTGGAAATGGCATCATACATCGTTTACAACACATGCAAATTCGTTTTTCGTTTCGACACCTATCACAATACTCGGGAAAGGAACACTTACACTGTGGTGGTTGAAATTTACAAATACCACAAATCGGCATGTTGTTTTTGTTTACTTTCTGGAACTTAACCAACAAATGACATCCGGTTAATAATTCAGTTATATTTATAGTATTTTGACTGAAACCAAATAATCCAATATTTTATAGAAAATCGATATTTAATCGATATTGACCAATTCCACTGTTACACAAAATATCCATTATGCCTCATTACATCGCTGGTCATTGCGTTATAAATAAATGTTTACGTCGGTTTGAGCAACCGTGGAATTGGTCAATATGTATTATGTGGCAATCAGATGATTGATTTTACTAAATTATTTGCAATTGCAGCGGCTTTTACATGTGGTACAGTTTATATAATTGCAAACACAGTTTGGAAATGGCATCATACATCGTTTACAACACATGCAAATTCGTTTTTCATTTCGACACCTATCACAGTACTCGTAGAAGGCACACTTACACTGTGACGGTTGAAATTTACAAATACCACAAATCGGCATGTTGCTGTTGTTGTTTACCTTCTGGAACTTAACCAACAAATGACATCCGGTTAATAATTCAGTTGTATTTATAGTATTTTGTAACCGAAATTTTCCAATATTTTATCTAAAATCGATATTTAATAATCTTCCATTATAAGAGCAGGGAACAGGAACGTCACCAGATTGATTAATTTAGATATTGCGTTCAACAAACACCGCGAGATGTCACCACCGATTTATTGTCTACAGTAAATTGCTGCTTCGATTGAATTAATGATAAAGTTGTGCACGTCAGCCGCAAACACCGCTGCTACCCCGCCACCCCCACAACCACCACACAACCACCGAAACCACCATACAAATACCACCGCCACACAAACACCACCGCCGCCACCACACAAACACCACCGCCACCGCCACACAAACACCACCGCCACCACCACACAACCGCCACACAAACACCGCCACCGCCACAACCGCAACACAACCACCGCATTTGTGTGTTACGTCACCACCGCTATATAATTTGCTGAGTTATACTCCAGCTTATACACCTTATCATGGTTGAAGGGTATAAAATAGTTGAACTTACATAAAATATTATCTATTTACCGGTGGTTGTCAAAGAGTTAACATCTCTTTCGTTGAAAATTATACTTTCGTGGTAAAACAATTACATTTTGGAACCATGTTAATTTACAATTCAGCGCAGTCCACCGCTAGAGAACCTAGCAAAGGACTTTCGAAACCTAAGATCATTAAACGTAAAACTTTTGAGCAACAACACATTTCACCTGAAAATTTAGCATTCCTTAAATCACTAGGTCTTAAAGTGAAAAGAACCTGGTACTCACAAATGTGCTAAATATTATTAACAGTTTGTAATTTGATGGTAAACTAGCAATAGCTATTAATAGCCATTTTCGAATACGTTCCACAAATTAACTAACTACCCCCACCACTTTTAATTATTCTATATAAAGTTGTGGATTGTGTGAATAAATTCAGTTCTACGGTGGCGGTAAAAAATGGCGTTTCTTGACATACAAGGCTATCAAGGAGCTAACAACGAATTTTATTTTAAAGAAGTTGGTATTGCTGCAGAAAATTCGGATGATATATTACATCTTATATTCGACGCACCGTTTGATTTCAACGAGTTGCCGAAGAAATATCAACGAGTAGCCCGTTGGCTTTACCGAAATTGGCATGGGATACCTTGGTCGTATGGATTTATTCCATACAAAAAACTTCATACCATATTGAAACCTATATTAAAGAAGTATGATGTTATATACGTCAAGGGTGGTGAAAAGAAGAAATGGATATCAAGTTTGTTTGATGGTACCGAAAACCAGCCGTGGATTTTGAATTTGGAAGAAATATTTGATGTACCGAAGATTTCCATTCTGCGAGATGAATATTATTCAAGACGCTGTATGCTTCATTCAGATAAAATTTGTTCATTAGAAAATTGTATTCTTTTAAAAAATTTTTATATGGAAAATAAATAGATTTTAAGTAATATATAGATTTAAGCAATTTAATTTTTTGTATACATATTCTATAAATAAAATTAAAAAAAAAAAATATGTGCGTTTTATTTAATTATTACCCTGCATTCCCCTATTTTTTACAGCAAAAAGTTTCTTTCGTTAACCTATAAGAGTATTAACAAAAATCTTATGAAATTTATTATTCTAATTGAAAAGCATATTTCATGATACACCCTGTATACTAAAATATTTATTAAAAATACTAAATATACACCCGTTATATATACATGATATTATTTGTATGTTAATGATAAAGTAGCAAATTCAAAATGTTCTAGTCTATAAAAAATTTTGATTTTACAGACTTAAAAATTTAGTAAAACTCAATGCTGTTATCATTTTTATATTAAGCGACGTGTTTAACTTATAGTAATTTAAAACCAAAAATTGAACTTTTATTCTGTTTAAAAATGTTAAATACAATACTATTATACCCTAATATAAATATGTATCAGTATTAAAATGATATACATTGATTTTGCTGATTAAACAAATTTTTTGTAATATTTATAAATTATTTTATAATTAGATTTAATACTTATTCATAAATGGCTATACAATTCGTTTACTAGTATTCATAAAAATTAAAATTATATACAAATTTTCTTTCTTATTCTCAATATACAGAGTGTACACATAAAATATTTTTAATATACAGAGTCTATACATATGTACATACTGAATTATTTCAGATAATTTTCGTTTGATATAGAAACAGTTTTGTGCTACAGTCAAATTCAAAAATGTTGTGCACCATAAGAAGTAATATTTTTTGTAACTTGTTAAAATTTCAAGAACTTCTGTTAGTTAACTAAAAAATTGGTCACTGTAGGTTAAATGTTAAAGTATTAAAACTGATAAAAATAATTTCTTGCTTGAGGCCTACAATGGGTGATATTTTTTACTAAACAATTTTTTAACTCATTAATATTCCATGACGTCATCTTTCTTATACCAAAAAAACTCCTTATATGAGTCTTACGATCATAATTCAGCTAAAACAAACATTTAATTATTGGTTGTTTGTTTATGTTAAAACTGATAAAAATTCCTGGAATTTTCCAAGGTTAAATATACAAAAAAAAACCCTGAGTTACAGTTGACACCCAAATTTCCGGCAGTACAGTAGCGGTCAGACATCTGGACCCTGGAGTCTGAAGTTAGTTTTGCGGTAGCGCTTGGTACAGTGCCCCCACAAAATTTAGCGGCCGCCCCTTGGGTTAGGGTATTCCCCACATTTTTGACTTGGTAATGTACCTTTCGTTTAAAATGACGCAATTAAGGTAAGCGCGTGTTGGGGTTAAGGTTTGCACGTACAGTACGCTTCAAAAAGTGATCGGATACCTTTTTGGTCAGGGGGCCCGCACTTTTGACACGGCAGTGTACCAAAAATTTAAGTACAGTACGGCGTCAAAAGTTTGGGACCACCCCCGAGTTAGGGTAACCCCACATTTTTGACGCGGTAGTGTACCCCATCTATCAAATTGTAACCTAAAATTCATTCTGCGCATGCGTCATGTACTTAAATTCAGTCTGCGCATGCGTTAGGTTTGCATTCAAAAACTATGGCGGGTAATGGGTTAACACAAAACTAAATTGTGATGAAAATAGTGATGATGCATAATGGGTTAAGATAAATTAATTTGGTTGCTGGTGATGACTCATGTGTTTGGAATTTCAAGGCCAATAGTATGAGCGAGTGTTGGGGTCAAATGTCAACAACAAATTTTAAATACATGTACTCTGTACGTGCCGGGTCAGAGATCAATTCATACATGAGGTACAGTGTGTCTCAAAAATTTGGGTACATCTTGCGTCAGGATGTACTGGGTACATGTTGCGTCAGGATGTACCCAAACTGTTGAGACAACCGGTGGAGTCGTGCCCGTACAGCCTATCTACTATGGCTTAGTAATAATGATGAATTAATTGTAAATTCTTTTTTAGGTTTCCACAAATTTAAATGTAAGCATAATGTAAAAGGTAGACATCCGGTTGGAATTTCAGTTTTTGTCAACATTAAATATAACAGGGCGGTAGAAAATATAGAAAGCGGTATGGAAGTAGTTCTATGGATAAAGCTTTCGATAAGAGAAAAAATATACATAATTGCAGCTTGTTATAATCAACCTGAAACATCTAATTATACAAATCACAATTTTTACGAAGAAGTACAAGAAATAATTGAATACGACAATACTTTTGGTGTATACGAACCAATGAATTATTCGTACTGCTTGAACAGATACAGATCAAATAAGGACAAATTTGTAAGTAAGTATGGAAAGCGATTAGTCGAATTTTGCCAAATCAACGGTCTTATTATACTCAATGGAAGGAATGAGGGAGATAAAGAAGGGAGTTATACGTACGTATCCGATACAGGACGTAGCGTTGTAGATTATGTTCTCATGGAAAAAGAATGTTATGGTAATGAAGTCGAATTAAAAGTTGGTAACCGATGTGAGTCAAAACACATGCCGTTAATACTTAATACAAAATTGGAGGAAGAAATAGAAAAACTGGAAATAGTTGAAAACAATGAAAAGCGAATATATAAATGGAAGAAGGAACATGCAGATATTTTTCAAACATGCATGAAGTATACCAGCAGTGAAATAATAAAAATTGGAATAGAAATGTATATAGAAAAAGGAGAGATGGACACTGCAAATTCATTAATCGAAACGATCATGTATCGAGCTTGTGATACGATGAAAATTACAAAACGACCAAATAAATCTCAGAAAAATCAAGGTTGGTTTGATAAAGAATGTTTAGAAATGAAAAGAAAATGTAACAATGCGTTGCGAAGATCGAGGAGGTGCAGAAAAAATAAAGAAACGGAACAAAATTATCTTAAAGAGTATTTAGATGAAAGAAGTTTGTACAGAAAAATGTGTGAGAAAAAGAAAGAAATATATTTTAAAAAATACGTAATGAAACTCGAAGAAATTTTAAAAGGAAGAAGAGAAAAGGAATTCTGGAATTTGTTCAAATCAAAAAAGGCATTTTATCCCAGCGAATATATTTCTGAAGAATGCTGGTTAGAACATTATAACCGACTTTTTAATAGAGCCGAAACATGGACCAGGATACCGGGAGTAGAAGTACCATTGGCAGAATATGACCAAATACTCGACATGGAAATAACTCTGGAGGAGCTAATGACAGCTATGTGTAAAATAAAAAAGGACAAAGCACCAGGTTACAATGGATTACCGGCGGAAGTTTATGGAAATTGTATCAACAACAGCTTTTTCTATATAATCCTTAAATACTTAAATATGTTGCAACAAAAAAAACAAATCTCGGAAGGATGGAGAACAGGTGTTATATGTAACTTGTATAAAGGCAAGGGAGACATAAAACGACCAGACAATTACAGACCGATCACGTTATTAGATACGTTGGGAAAGATATATTCAAAAATATTAACAAACCATTTGCAGCTTTGGTTTGAAGTTAATAATAAGCTAAGCCAATTTCAAGCAGGATTTAGGAACGGGTATGGATGCGTAGATAATATAATGGTGATGAATTTCTTAATAGAAAAAACTTTTAAAAGGAAACGTAAAAAACTATATGCAAAGTTTATAGATCTACAGAAAGCATTTGATTTTGTTAACCGTGAAGCATTATGGTACAAATTACATAAAGCTGGAATTTCTTAAAATTTTATATAAATATTGCAAAATATTTATAGTAGATACTATTTCAGAATAAAAATTAATGAATACAACTATACGGGAAAACAAATTACAAAAACGGGACTAAGACAAGGATGTCAGCTATCAGCCATACTATTTAATTTGTTTATTGATGACATTTGTTATTTTATAAGCGAGGTTGACACTCATGCACCAACAATTTGTAAAATAGACTGCCCGATTCTGCTGTACGCAGACGACATGGTTTTGCTATCAGAATCACCAGTAGGCCTACAAAGGGCGCTAAATGCAGTGGATAAGTACACAAATGAATGGAAGTTGACTGTTAATACGAAAAAAAACAAGATAATGATTTTTAGGCAAGGATATAACATAAAACAAAATTTAAACTGGGAATTAAGTAAAAACAAATTGGAAGTTGTAAATAATTTTATATACTTGAGTGTACAGTTTAGTTGGAATGGAAGCATGAGAGGGCATGTAGAGCAAAAAATTAAAATTGGCAATAATGCTCTGCATCTAGTAAGGAAAGGCTTTTACAATAAACAGGATATACCTTGCAAAATCAAAATCGATGTTTTTAACATAATGATACGATCCATGTTAATTTATGGATCAGAAATCTGGGGACCATATATTACAGAAAATGTCGTAAATAAAATAGATTATAAGTATTGCAAAAAAATTTTGCAAATAAAAAAAAGTACTTCGAATTGCGCGGCGATTATGGAGCTTGGACATATTTTAACTTCGGTGAAAGTAAAAGAGAGGTATATAAATTACTTTTTAAAACTGCGATAGGAAGAAAATGAAAACACAAGACCGCCACAAAAATACTGTGCAAAATAACAATATGACCGCATAGGATAAGATTTTTGGGTGGATAAAGTATGTGTAAAGTATGTGTAAAGTACTACGTGAGTTAAAAATAAGTCACGTTCTAGAAAAAACAGTTTATGGTGCAGAAATGAAAAAGACAGTTAGAAAGGCTCTAATGGAAGAATATTATGTAAAAATATTTACAGAAATTGAAAAAAGAAAAACTCTTAGATTCTTCAAAAATTTAAATCATTATGAGAAAGGTGCATATTATGTACATAATTTTTCAGATGATCTAAGAAGAGTACTTGCAAATTTTAGAACTGGCAATTGGATATGGAATGTGAGTAGAAGCAAGTACGATGAAAACAAACTATGTACGCTGTGTAACGAGCTTGAAACAGCGGAGCACTTCTTTATAGATTGTTGTGGTTTAGAGCTGTTAAGAGCAAAATATTCAAGATCAAAATGATGTTTATCAATTATTTAATCAGAAAAATATTGAAATTTTGACAAACCTAAGCCGTTTCTTAACAGATTTCTTAGATATTATCAAGAATAAGCAACCATAAGTTCCAAGGATGTCTACCTTAAAATGAAAAGTGTATAATATATATATAAGTACTTAAAAAAATGATATAATTTTCATTGGCAATAAATTGTAATAGATGATTTAAGTTATAAATTGTATATAATACTCCACTGTAAGTTATATTGTAAAATTTGATATATTATAAATCAAATAAATACTATTCAAATTAAGAAATGGTTACGGAGAAGTTATAACGAAGAGACGATATGAGGGAACAAGCGGCCCAAAATATTCAAGCAGCTCAAGGAAAAAGTAAGGACGCCTACGATAGGAAAAGGAAGGAAGCGGAGAAGTTTAGTGTGGGTGACTACGTTATGGTACGAAGGGTTACGCCACCGACGGGTACTGTACCTAAGATGGGAACAAAGTTTTTGGGGCAATATATGATAGCCTCGGCACTGGAATACGACAGGTACGTGGTAGCCGATATACCCGGCTGCCAAATAACACAAAAACCTTATCGAAGCATATTGCCACCCGAACGATTGAAACATTGGATTTCGTTTGACGGTGAATCGGAAACGGAGAGTGACGACGGGGAAATTGAGGACAATTTCGAGTTAGGAGAGGCCGAAATGTTGGAATTCTCGGAATCAAATGCGAGTGCAACCACTGCCACTACTGGTTCTAAGGTTGGGTGAGACGACAGGACACACAGAGACATCAGTCAGTTAAATATGTTGTGTTACGTATGATGTATCCTGTTTTGTTCATAAATAAAACACGGACTAAATTAATTGTTTTTTTTTTTTTTAATTTTATTTCCTTTAAATCAAAATTAATCTTCATTATCCTTTAAATGTTTAGCCCCCCCCCCCATCCCCCACAACAATATGTTCTAGGATGTGAAGAATCCATTTCTTAGGTCTAATTTGTTGTAGAATAAATTTCAAGGTCATTACGTATTTTGATATTATAGATTATATTATACAATGCAAGGTAAAAAAACAATTTCTTTTATTAATTTATGTAATTTATTAATAAAATTACAAAATATAAACAAACATGAATGGATGGAAGAAAAATTTTCTGAATAAAAGGTTGAATGGACCTTGATTAAATTTTGTACGAATACTAATGAGATCGGGAAAAAATAAATGGGGAATCAAAATTGTCTTCCAGTGTCCTGGAGTCCCAAAGAGTCCAAAATAAATAATAATGTATTTTGACAAAATTTTATTTTTTCAAAAAATTTTTTTCTTCTAATATTGCAAGAAAACGGTACACCGAAAGTAGTTAAAATTTTTATAGGTTATTTCTTATTCGATAAGAAATAAAATATTGAAATAACCAAAAAAAAGGCAAGTCGTTTTAGAAAAATTTTCACCTAAACATAAATATATTAAACATGTAAGTGTCTTTATCTTTACCAAAAAAATTTTTTGCTTCTAATTGTGGAAAAACGATAAATCGAAAACAGTTAAAATTTTTACGAGTCAGTTTTTATTCAATAGGTAATAAAATGCTATAGTAATCAAAACAATACGACAAGCCGTTTTCCAAAAATTTTCACCTAAATATAAATATTTCATACAGATAAGATGGTCAGAAAAAAAATTTTGGCTGCCGTTTGTAAAAAAATTTAACGGGGAAAATTTTTGAAACTTTTATGTTATTAGCTACTAAATAGGTAGTATATTGCCGTGATAGCCAGAAATACGAACGCTTTAATTTTTCTGCAATATTCATTTTTGTTATTAAAACAGATACATGAATGTTACAAAATTTAAAAATTTTTATAATTTACCACTCATATTTTCTATATTTAAAATTCGGGAATTATTTTGAATTTTTCTTCTATATTAGAATAATAATTAAATCAAATAATGGACTTTGTTTCAAGGCGCTAAGTCTTGTCACTTTTGAAGCATTAGTGTTTAATTTTGGATAAAAAATTTTTTTACTGAGATGCTTTGAACATCACAATATGCTATGAATATATGTAGATATGTATCTTAGCAGTTCAGTAAGTAAATATGTGCATTATATTTTGCTATTCAAACACCGTTTTTTTTTTTTTTTTTTTTTTTTTTTTTGGAATTAAAAATTTCCATTTTTAAATTTAGGGCCTAAAACCTTTTAAGCGCCATTTTCAGTACTTACGATTTTCAATAATACTACAAAAGGAACAATTAAGAAAAAAAAATTATAAAAATCAGACCTGTTATAGAGAATTTAGAGGTGAAAACCTTTATTGACTACACTAATAAGTTTTTCCAATATTTTTCAAATTTATTAAAGATAATATGGATGTTGAAATTAATTTATTCAGTGATAATGATAATGTAAAAGATGATGGATGGCAACTGTTTGACTTATAGAGACGACATAATACTGAAGTTTAAAGATATTGAATCGAAAACCAAAGAATACGTTTCAAGTGACTTAATAAAAGATTTTATTTATTTGTTTGTAACAATTTATTTTGTAGAAAATATTTTAATTTTTATTATTTTTTGAGACTTTATTTGAAAAATCAGTAACAAATTTTAGAAAATTTACGAATGTGTCTAATGAGGAAATAACTACCTACATATCTACGGCAATATTTGTACCGAATTTCACATTCTATGCTTTAATAAAAAGTGCTTTAATAAAAAGAAAATATTTAAATATTTGTATTAAAAACTTTTTCCAAATGCAATTAATTAAAATATTTTGTTCGCCTTTGTAGTACTGTTATGAAAAAAATTCTCCGTAAAAAGTCCATTCGTAAAATTTACGACGATGTAAGATTAACGTTTCTCGTAGACCAACGTATGAATCTAGGGTTAATATTAATACCATCATGTAAATACTACTTAATGTCGAACAAATAAAAGTTTTGGTTTTGGTTCATTTAACTGGAGCCAAAAAATTTTAATAAGTATTTCCGATTAAATTATTTTAATTTTAATCGTTCAAAACAAACAAACTCGGTTTCCATATCACATAATTTTTAGCAGAGATTTATTTGATAGGATGGATTAATTGAACGGTGACGAACTGGATGAGGGTTTCAAGTGCATTTAAATGCATAAAAACTTAGAAACCCTACTCCAGTATGTCACTGTCGAGACGTACTGGAGTAGGATTTACGCGTGTTTTATGGTGTTTTTTGTCTAGAAATGCTATTTCAGCTCGTCACAACGCTTATGGGGTTGAATTCGATTAGCTTTTCTATATACGCTAACGGGTTGCAGCGAATCTCGGCTCGATAACATTTACATTTGCCTGTACATGAGATCAAAGAACAACAATTAAGTAGCAATGAACATTCATGACTTGTATCTGGAAGATCAATTCAGTAGGATACCCATTCTTTGGTTCTGTCATTCCATTCTCAACCTCATTTACTTTAATCAGGGATTTCAGACGATTTGGACCGATTACAGATTTGGTATAGATTTAGGCGACTTCAGTATACAAATCGAGCGTTCGTCATTATAATTTACGATAAATAAATGTTTAAAGACAGTAATGAAAAGAAAAAATAGAGAAACTTCAAGCACAATTAAAACAATCAGTATGTACAATTAATTAATTGACATTTACAAGTAAACAACGAAACGAAGTTTTTTTTCTCTATTTCCGTGGCTACTCTTGAATGGGCATTTCTATGGCAAAATTGAAATTTACTGAGATTCAGCCCTTAAAAACTTAGAAACTTTTTTTAAAGCCCCGATTAGCCGGATACTCATCATCAGTTTTGAAACCACCAAAATGACAAATCGCTTGTAGATTTTCAATCACATTGCGCTTGTAGATATTCAATACCGAAAATGAAGGAAAAAATTCGACTTCCGTGATGGGGCCCTGCTACTCATTTTAATATTTCTTAATTAATTTTAGATTTTGTTGTTTATTATTTACATATTGGAACCTTTGAATAAAATTTGTATTTATTTTCAACTTGTTTCTATTTACTATCTGTTTAAGTTTGTTACATTAAAAGTTTTAATTTTTTCCCTTTTTCCCATAGTAATACTGACAGTATTACTGATCGTGTACAGGCAGCCTTAAGAACTAATTTCAGAACTAGTTATTTTAAAATTCTAAATCTTTTGAAGACCTTTAATTAAGGTTAACCGCAAAATAAAACAAAAATTTTAATATCATTTACTCTTAGAGCAGTAGGCACAAATGGCTGGTCAAAAATTTCGAAATTTTTATTTTAGAATCAAAATGTTGAGTCAGAAGGTCTGTTATAGAAAAACACTTTAATAAGGCTGAGAAAGAGTACAGAATTCGAAATAAAAATAGATACAAAATAAGTCTATTTAAAAATATGGTAAAAAAAGACTGTCCGTAATAATTTCACGCGTTGCCACTGGCCTTTTGTATTTCTAAGAAACGAATATAGAATTACTGTATTTCTAAGAAACGAATATAGAATCAGAGTTTAATACTATAGATCAGGAGTGGTCAACCCAAATGATCTTGCGGGCCACTTTGAAAGCGTATCATAACTCCGCGGGCCGCATATAAAATTACGTGCTCCCATATATTATCTATTTTTTTAATAAATTGGTTTTCACTACCTTGGTCATTATAAAATAAATATATTTTGTATAAATGTGATGAATCTCGCGGGCCAAAAAAAGTTCTAGGCGGGGCGCGGGTTGGCCACCTCTGCTATAGATTGTAGTCTTATTTTTATTATAAGTACCAGGCTACTGAGTATTTTATTTTCCAGTCATGGATGATCTTAAATGCGATTTGATCCTTTTCATAGTAAAAAAAGTCTCGATTAGTAGAAGATTGCACTTTAAGATATCGCCAACAACATTAAGAGCATGCAAAGTTCTGGAATTCAGAAAAATGCTTGACGTAAGGTTATTCTTTAAACCCTTTATTACTGTTCTTGCTTTTTTTCATTTTTTCCATTTTTTCAAAATTTTTGGGTAGACCCGGGCCTCCCCGGCGTACCCGCTGAAATCGCCACTGTAAAAACTAGGTATCTATGGTATTGGAAAAAATAATTTGTATTGCGTATGAACCACAGTGTTAACAATATGTTATACTTTTATGTGCGAGAATAAATAATGAACTTGACTTTCATTTTGACTTTGAATCATCATGCTGTGCAAGTGATTAATAATGAGATGCCTTATGTCTTTAATATTAACAATTTATTGTTTAGAAACAATTATATAATTACTTCGTTTTTCTAAAAAACATCTGTTATGTATAATATAAAGACGATTATCAAAATACAAGGTTAAAAAGTATGTTAAATTGTTACAGGCTGTCTTATTATTGACAGTAACTTTACAAGCTAATATCATACTTGTTAAATATTTACAATAAATAAAATTTAATTTTTACTAATATTTAAATTTAATAACTAAATTTAATATCTAATAACTAATAACTAAATTTAATAACTATACATTATTAGCTACCAAATTTAAATATATAGATTAAATTCAAACTGTTTTTAATTTTCTTCCATGACATACCGTATATAAAATTTATTAAAAAATAATTACTCTCATATTAAATATTAAAGTAATTATTCTTTGATATAACTCTAAAATTCTAAAAATTTACTTCATTAATATAAGGGAAATATCTTGAAACTAAAATTATTAACACTATGAGGCCCGAGCACCTTCACAGTAAACTTCCTTGGAAGCCGACAATATCTTTAAGCAAATTTTATGTAAACAAGTACATAAAATGATTCCACAGAACACTAAATGATTTAACATGTATATGTTATGCCGGTCAAAAGATGAGTACATAGTTATTATTATTTTGATAAAATACACATTTACATACAAGAATACAACACACACATACATACATATGTGGATAAAAAGATTATTGGAAATAAAAGATGAAGTCTAGATATTTTGATGATAAAACATATTATGTATATTTATATGTACAAAACATGAAAAGTGTCCGGTACGTAGTAATAGATTATTTTTATTAGAATAATATAAAATCTTTTTTATAAATATTTTAAGTGTTTTGTTGTTTATTATTCTAAATATTGATCGCGGTGGGCCTCTGTGGATGTTTTGTTTGGTTTCAGATGCCGAAGCCATGGGACTGAAGGTGTTAACGTATGTTCATTACTAATATTATATAAAAATTTCCTAGAAGTTTTATCTGTCTTAATTCTCACTATTTTTACAACAAATTGAATTGAATCTTTAAATTAAAAATATACATAGTAATTTGTGTTATTAAATCATATTATATTTTGGAAATTTCAAAGCTATAATAATTTTAAACAGGGTGCTATACCAGAAGTTCTCAAAGTGTTTGTCATGACTAAAACTATATTTATCATTTAGTATCATTTTAGGTGTATTACTGTAATAAAATCTGTTAAACATTTTACTTTTAAAGTTTACTCTGTAAAGTTAATGAGTTAAATTACAATAGCCACTACGAAACTGTGCACTACCAAAGTGTTACAACCAATATTACTTCCACCACTCTGGTGTGACAAACACAATCAAACGCTGCATGTTAGTACACGCATAATGTTTGTTTTGTTATTGTCGTAGAACAGGTACATAGCAGTAAACTAGTTACTGGCGTCTACATATAGTACAAGATCCCGCAGCTAATTTCTGCAGGTATCAGTTTTTTTTAATGAAACTTAATTTAAATGAATCCTTAATGGCAATGTAATAGATTGCTCCCGGGTTGCCTATCGAAAATTAGCCGTAAGTACCTTTAATTGCCGTCATTAACCTGTTAACCGGGGAATTAGCTATTGCTCAACTCGTTTCAGAATGGGGACTTTGGGGACATTTCAGAATGGGGACTCAGAATGGGGAAAAATGTCGCTATGCCCATTGCAGTAGGCTTTTATGTATGACGAAATATTTCGTCATACCCAGTTAACAGGTTTTTCCATGACGACAAATGTCGTCATGCCCATTGCAGTAGGCTTTTATGTATGACGAAATATTTCGTCATACCCAGTTAACAGGTTAAGCGAATAATCGAAAAGACATTTTTTGACGTTTTAAACTTCAAGATTTTCAAAATTTACAAATTTTTCTCATAGTAACAAAAAAAGTAAATAATTTTTTCCTAGTTACAAATTCAAAAATAAGCTAAGAGCAATTTGATTTGATTTTTTAATTTTTAGTCGAATTTTTCCTTGCAAAAATTAGACTTATACAGTCTATACGACAAAAACGGCGAGAGGCGAGAGTAGGGGCGCTATCCGTTTTCGGACCCGTAGAACACGAATATGTAGAAAAAAAATGTCTGATATATATATATATATATATATATATATATATATATATATATATAATATATATAATATATATATATATATATATATATATATATATATATATATATATATATATATATATATATATTCCCGCCACCTTTTAATATGTTGGGAAAATTTTTGATCCGACCCAACTTTTAAGGAGGTGGTGGGGGGTGGTAAAACAATAAAGCTTTTCCAAACCGGTTGGAAATAATGTTTCGGTGAATTATGTACAACATACCCAAAATTCAGCTTCCTAGGATGATTTGGAGGGAGTAGAGGGGGAAAAAACCGATTTTAGCTGGATCTAACACGCCCCCAGCCCCCCAGAATTAACGTAGAGGGTTGAAATTTGGTATGTTGACAAAGTTCGTACCTAGGTTGTGCTTTTTGGAGGTTTTAATATTTTACCCCCACCCCCCTCATTTTTAAGCTATAATTTCATGCATTTTCGACGTTTTCGAAGTTTGTACCACTCGCACAGGTCACCCAAATAAACCTAGAGGGCTGAAATTTTGTATTCGGATTGAGTTAGTATCAAGGGGGTGCCTTTTGGGGGTCCTCTTTTGGGGGACTTTTAACCCGTACCCCCACCATTTTTATACCCAAAAGAACATGATTTTTCTTGTTTTTTAACAGTTTCGTTCGGGTCAAAATCTCCCCAAATAAACCTAGAGGGCTGAAATTTTGTGTACAGGTTAAGCTAATAGCAAGACACTGTTTTTTGGAGATTTCAACTTTTAACCCTTACCTCACGATTTTTACGCCAATATTTCCTTAATTTTTTTGCTTGTTTTCTAACACGTCTACAGACTCTCTAAGGAAACCTAGAGGGCTGAAATTTTGTACGTGTATTCAGTTAGTATCCAGCTAGTACCTTTTAGGGAGTCCACATTACTTCCCCCCCACTTCTCCCATTTTTACATCGGAATTGAATGCTATTGTTAAATGTGTTTTAAATGCATTATTTTTATTCTAAATACAAGTAGGCGAATAGTAATTTTAAAAAATTTAAAAAGGAAGTGAATTTACTTTTATAACAAATGAAATACATACATATTAAGTAATTTAAAAATGTTATTAAAGTCACTGTTTATTTATAAATTAGGAATTTTGGATTTTTATTATTTATAAAATAGAAATTTTGGATTTTTTTGGAAAGAAAAAATATCTTCATAAAAGTCTTCCAGTTTACTATTTAAGTTCCTTTTTAAATATTTAAAAATAAAACACAAAGGCAATTGGCGGATAAGCATGGGTAGGAATGCTCTCGTACGAATTATGTTGGCTTTTCCCTGTTAACTGCTATCGGCACAAAATTGAAATTTACTGAGATTCAGCCCTTAAAAACTTAAAACCTTTTTTTAAAGCCCCGATCAACCGGACACTCATCATCAGTTTTGAAACCACCAAAATGACAAATCGCTTGTGGACTTTCAATTACATTTCGCTTGTAGACACTCAATACCGAAGATGAAAGGAAAAATTCGACTTCCGTGATGGGGCTCCGCTGCTCACGACGTTTTTTTTTTTATTTATCTATAAGTATATCTACAATATGTTTTATTATTTATAAGAAGCTAAAGAGGGAAAATCACAGATTTGTTAATTTTCTCGTTAATTTTGTGCTAAACCCAGCCTACAGACCAAATTTCAACTTTCTAAAACATCGGGAAGTACTCTATAATTTTGATGATCATCAGTGAGTGAGTGGCGAATTTAATAAAATTTACATATTAATAATATTGAAAGCAATAGAACTATAAAACTGAAAAGGCATAGCCGGGTAAGATAGGGAAAACGGCCTTTGACGCAAAATTGATTGTTTTTATAGGAAATAATACTTCTTAGCCCCAGATACATTCCTGCCAAATTTCAACCCTCCGATGCTAATAGTTTATGAATACACAAACAGACAAAAATTTTCAAAAAAAAATTTTTTTGACGAAATTACTGAGTCGATTTATTTGAATTTAATATATATTGTGTACCCACCTTAGGCGAAGTAATAAAAAAAAATTAACGTTATATCCCTTTATTATACTAATTTTTTAAAATTTTTAAATTTAAGTAAATTTTTTTTTGGCACTTACGTGTTAGCGACACCCATCATTTCTTGTTCATTAATTTGTCTCTTAGTACTCTGTAACATATATTTTAATGGAAAAATTTTAGTTGGTAGAACATAGTAATATTTCAATACAAATGCATGCCATGTTCGGTACTACATATATTACTTTTGTATAAAAAGGACCATGAAGTAAACCATCTGCCTTATTTCTAAAACACAGTAGGACTCTAAGGAGTGCGATAAAATGTTCTCTTCCCCCCTGAGCTGCAGTTCTTGGAGTTCCTGTGACGGTCTAAAAAAATAATTTTCAAGGTTAATTTTACCATGAATCTGAATATTTAAATGAAATCAATAAAATTATCTCAGCATACTTACTAATTAAAATTATATCTAACTCAACAAAAATTATAAGTTTTAGAAACTTTATTCAAATAAAGATAATAATATTAATGCTGGGCTAAAATCCAACCTCACGTCCCCGTTCGTGCCCGGCGGGCAACTGTTAGCTTCGGCTAGCAGGCTAACGAGGCTAGGGTATTTTTTTCGACAAGGATGATTGTCGTAGGATCGACAGTGTGGCATTCTCGTATTGAGCGAAACTTCACCGATAGTCTAGATTGTGCGTAGTTGGGAATTGGGGCTGACGCTGCTCAACTGACTGACGAAAGTGAATGTAGTAGCTGGTATGAGCATGTTTACCAGTCTCGTGAATCGCGTCAGACGAGTCGAAAAGTGATATTTTATCTGTGATTTTGTTTTAACCAAGCTGTGACGAATCTGTGATCCTTGTTATGCCACCCTGGGTTTTCATGCCTGCGGTGGTATTTTTCAAATATTCCTGTGATATTTCCCTGGCCTTGTTCTTGTCATTTCGATGGGTAGGAATGCGGCTCCCGACGCACTCGTTCTCATCGGCCACACGTACGAGTCGACGTCTACCCGAACAGCTTGAGCGAGCTCGCCCAGTAAGGAGACGTCGTCGTCCCTCGTACGGATGCGTTCGTGGGCGTTGATATGGCGGCTTCCGCCCCGTCGAAGTGATACGAACACAGGTCAGATGTTGACTTTGTGATACTCTGTGGCATTGTTCCGTTCTCTGTAGCCTCGACTCGGACGAACGTGGCCTAGTCATCGCACCGGTCTCCCGTGTAAGTTGACCCCGACATCTGACAGAACGGCACATGTACCCAGTAATCAGTTATCTGACAGAACAGTACATGTTGCTCAGTAATCAGATGTCACTGTCCCTACACGTGTGAGTTCCTAGGTGTTGACGAAGCCATTTCGGAATTGTTGAGACTATGGGGAGCGGAATCGTGCCACAGAGCAAGAAATTTTTGAAATCTGTGATATTGTTGTTTTTATTTTTTAATAAGATTGTGTTTAATCCGTTTTGTTTTAACGATGTACCACCGAGGGCCTTTTCCACCCGAGGTGGTACATCATTTTTTTTTATTCTTATCTGTGATATTTTATTGTGCCGCTGTGGGCTTGCCGTTGTGGCCCCTCAGCGGTCTTGTTTTTAACTACTTATTGCGGCACTGGTCGGCCTGTGGCTTCCCAGTGACGTAATAAGATTTTCCTCTTATTTTCTTTTTTTTTGTGATATTATTGTGATGTTGTTTTATTGTGATATTTTTACTCAGATTTCTCCACTCCGAGGCCCTTTACACCTCGGAGTTTCATCGTTGGTTTTCAGTTCTTGGTGACCAGACGTTCTGGCTAGTACTTAGCGTACCGCCACCAAGGACTGTCCGCTCGTTATGAAGGTCTGGGATGGCAGGGCTCATCGGTGAATTTTATCAAGTGTATGTTTGTCCGTTGTCTAATGCATTTATGTGTTCCTGTCTGTTTTGTGTGTTTTATTTTTACCGTGTATGGCGGCGCATGCCCTTAGTAGGCGATGCCGCCGGGTGCTGCTGACCGCGCCATCCACCGGCAGCAGTACTCCAATTTTATTTAAAAAAAAAAAAAAATAATATTAATAATAATAATAATATTAATAATAATAATAATAAAAATAATAATAATAATAATAATAATAATAATAATAATAATAATAATAATGCCGGGCATAAATCCAACCCCTCGTCCTCGTCGTGCTCGGCGGTAACTGCTAGCTGGCTAGCAGGCTAACGGGGCACTGGTTTGTTAATAAATTAAGACAACACAAATCTTTTAACACATATTCTCGTTTATTATTGCTGTTTTTGTCCCCTTTGTGTTTTCTGCCACTGGAGGTCCATGGGGCCTCCAACGGTGTTGTTGTAATCCCCATTGTACCACTGGACGGTTCTAGGCCCCCAGGATTACAGTGAGTTGTCTGTGATATACCAACTGTGATATTATGTTATTTTGTTATCGTTGTTTTTTCTTCTTATTGAGTTTTTATTGTTCTTTTGCTGATGGAGTCTTTTGGGATTTCCAGCAGCTTTGTTATGATCCCCACTGCATCATCAAGTGGCCTTGGCCCCCGTGACTGCAGTGGGTCACTGTGATAAAATACCTGTGATAATACCTGTGATATCTATTGATTTATTTATTTTGTGTATTTGTTTTATTGTGTCCTTTTTATGTCACCCGAGGCCCTCTACACCGAAAGTGCCATAGTCATTGTTGAATTATGCTCACTGGAGGGTTGCCAACGACCTCCGGTAATGTAGCTGTCGATTATCCTTTTTTTTCTTCTACCTTTTGTCATATATTCACTGCGCTTCATGGCTCGGTCTGATTGGGAATATTTGATTTGCCCAGCAACACTGGATTTTCTGTTAAATCTAGTGTTGCACGATTGTCTCTCTGTACACGAGGACAGGACACTCATTGCTTTTACTACGTCCTGTCCCGACCGAGCATATTTATGGGCCCTGGGATGGCAGGGCCTCACCGTTGGTATTTTGTTTTTAACGTGTTTGTTTGTCCTTTGTCTATTACATCTATGTGTCCCTGTCTTTTTGTGTATTTTATTTTTCTTGTGTGTATGGCGGCGCATGCCCGTCGCTGGCGATGCCGCCGGGTGCTGCTGACCGCGCCATCCACCGGCAGCAGTACCCCAATTTAAAGAAAAAATAAAAAATAATAATAATAATAATAATAATACGTCTTAAATGTTATATTGCTTTAATAATAATAAACATTAACTTAATAAATTGGAACAAAAAACTTCAACAATGTATAGTAATAATAACAATCCGGCTGAAACCTGTTGTAGTTATTACATGTACATATAACTAACTTGAAGAAAGTACATTTGTACGCAATATGTAGCTCGTACCTCTTACTTAATGTTTTTGTTGCACTTCTTAAGGAGGTGCAGAAAGTGGAGTTTTCCTGTAATAAAATTACATACGTTCATAACTACGACAAACAAGCTTAGACAAACGTCTAGCTTTATCTGCCGTTTGTCTTATTTTGTTAACACGATGACGGGTCATGGGGAATTATAACGAAATGACCAACTGGTATACTATTTTGACAGCTAATCAACTTTGTATGAAATTGTTGACATCGTAAGACGTGGTGTATGATTAACAAAGTTTCACTTGACGTCTTACAAAGGAAAAAACTAGTGTCCGACCGAAGCTTCGGCTTCGGCTTCGGCCACCTTCGGCCACTTAACGCGCCTTCGGCCACACATTCGGCTTCGGCCAAAAAGAAGCCGAAGGTCTGGCCGAAGCCGAAGGTGGCATCTTTTTACATAATGTAATTTTATTTATTCTTATTTTACCCTAAATTACGTTTATAATTCTGTATTTTGAAAGTTTTTGTTTATTGTTACCTGAACCTATATACCTAATAATTTAAAATATCCTTTTAAAGGAATTACAGTTCCATAAAAATTTTTGGAATTTCCATCTAAGCGGCTTTTTTGTTGAGAAAAAGAATGACGGTAACTTTATTGCTTTATTGCAATTTTTAAAGTTTATTGTTACGTAAACCTACGTAACAATTTAAAATATCCTTCCAACATAATTATAAAATTTTTTGGAATTCCCAACAAAACGTTTGTTTCTTTCATTTTAGTAAAAATGATTCCTGCTGTGCCAAACTAGGGCCTCAATATTATGTAATAAATTCAATATAAATATTTTGTTTTCAAAATAAAATTCTTATTTCTTACTGTCTTCTTATTGACGTGAGAGCAAAATCGAAAACTAGGATAATTTTTTACTTTTGTTTTTAAAGTTACATATTTAATTCGTTAAAAAGTGTCTTAGTACATAATAAAATAATTTTCAATTCTGTGAGAAGTGTTGTGATAAAGTGCAATAATATTTACAACAGCTGTTTATAGCACAAAAATCAGAGGTAAGTTTTCCAAGGCATTTTTCTCGTTTTTTGAAAAATACCATATACAAATAACTCGGAAGTTATGAGATGATTTGGTTGTCCTCTTTTTTTAAAAAAATAAAAAATATATCTTAAAAATTTGTGCATTTTGTCAAGTTGGTTAGTTTTATTTTCGTGAATCGTAATCGTAAATAATGTCGTTCACTCATTTATGATATGTATTGGTTTCATTGTTTCAGATATTATAACTTATAAAATGTCATCATCATTGAGACACAATCCCATTTGGGAATATTTTACTAAAAATGACTCCAAAGCAATTTGCAAACTATGCCATAAATCGTTGTCTCTCGGCAGTTCTGTACCAAAAAAACAGACGATAACAAATATAAAAAACCATTTGGAAAAACTTCATCAACATGAATGGGGAATTTATTATGAAACAGAAGAGAAGCGTCACAGTTTGAACAAAGTTAGAAAAACCGAGAACATGAGTTCGCCACATGATGCCAAAAAAGAAATTAAACAATCTACTTTACTGGAGATTATCGAAAAGAAAACAGCACCACAGTGGCCCGCTGATCACCCTATTTCGTTACGAATCGATAAATCGATTATGGATCTTATCATTGTTGACATGCTGCCTTACAATATCGTTGAAGGCGAAGCTTTTCAAAGGCTTAATTTTACTGATCCTGAGGCTCCGTCGAGGTACAGAGTTAAATCTGAAAAATTTTTCAGAACGTCTTTAATGCCAGCTACCTACGAAAAAGTAAAGAAAAAAGTGATTGGACTTATTGAAAAGGCTGAATGGATCAGTTTTACGACAGATATTTGGAGTAATCCAACGAAAACATGTTCGTTATTGAGTTTTACGGCACATTTCATTGACGGTTCTAAAAGACAAAAAGTTATATTAGCAGCTAGTGTCATGAATGCAGATCACACAGGGGAATATATTGCAAAAAAACTAAATGAAATTATTGCAGAATATAATATAAATGGGAAAATTCATATGGCTATTCGCGATAATGCTGCCAATATGCACGCGGCTATGCGTTGTGGAAATTTTGTTTCTATTGGATGTGTCGCTCACACCTTGCAGTTAGTGATTCATGATGCAATTTTCAAAAACGACACAATTGTATCAATTATAAAAAAATGTCGCAAAATTGTTGGACATTTTAAAAAGAGCGAACAAGCCACTCGTTACCTCAATAAATTTCAAGAAACATGTGACTTGCCCAAGCATGGTTTAATACAAGACGTCGAAACACGGTGGAATAGCACCTATTTAATGATGGAGAGACTTCTTGAGCAAAAAATTGCAATTAATTTGTATATGGCAGAGCGGGGTGGAATAGAAGTGCCAACAGCCGAAGAATATAATCAAATGAGCAATTTAGTAACTGTCCTCCGGTGCTTTTATCAAGAAACAATTGACATTTCGTCAGATTCTTCAACAGTGTCATTAGTCATACCTTTGATTGCCATGTTAAATTCAAAACTTATTATAAAGGATCAGGACACTGAAAATACAAGCCGGCTGAAGAGTCGTTTATGTGAATCTCTGAATAAAAGATTTGCGTACGTAAGAAATAATTTACATTTGTCCGTTTCAACTTTAATTGACCCTCGATTTAAAACGAAATATCTAACTGACGATGAAATCATAAACACAAGAACTGAAATTTTGGCATTTTTACGAGAAAGTTTTCCAAAATCCCTTGATAAAATAACCGACGAACCTGTGGCCTCACCGTCAAATGTAAATTCGCAAAATAAATCTTTAAAAGATGATTTGTGGGACAGCCACGACAAAATATCAATGGCCACCGAATTTGCAAATTCCGAAAAATTTTCGCCTTTTGAAGACGAGTTAGAACAATATTTAAAAGAACCTCTATTTCTGAGGAACACTGATATTTTCCAGTATTGGTCGTCGAGTCCTTATGTTTACTTAAAAAAGGTAGCAATCAAATATTTGTCAGCTCCCCCTACTAGCATAGCTAGTGAACAATTATTCAGTGCCGCTGGACAAATTTACACCGATCGTAGGGCAAATTTGCGTGGAGAAAATGCCGATCAGCTTTTATTTTTAGCTTATAATATTAAATTGTTTAATTTTGATTATTAAATATTGTGTTAGTGTTAATAAATAAATAAAAATAAAAATGAGTTTATATAAAAAAAAAAATGACTATTTAATTATTCTATTTATTATATTTTCAGGAAGTATTTTTAATTTAATTGCACCTTCGGCTTCGGCTTCGGCTTCGGCCGAAGGTTTCGACGATAGCCGAACATCGGCTTCGGCTTTGGCTTCGGCTGCCAAACTGACCTTCGGTCGGACACTAGAAAAAACTCTAACAAAAGAGAAATCAATGTCTATTTTGCTTTATTAATAAAAAAGACAAACGGCAGATAGTGTTGGACTTTTGTAAATTTAAGCTAGTTTATTGTAGTTATGAACGTATGTAATTATATTATTTTAGAAATAGGGTAGATATTTTACTTTATAGTCCTTTTTATACATAACTAATATATGTAGTACCGAACATGGCATGCATTTGTATTGAAATATTACTATTTTCTACCAACTAAAATTTTTCCATAAAAATATATGTTATAGAGTACTAAGAGACAAATTATTGAACAAAAAATGGTGGGTGTCGCTAACGCGTAAGTGCCAAAAAAAATTTTCTTAAATTTAAAAATTTTAAAAAATTAGTATAATAAAGGAATATAACGTTAATTTTTTTTTATTACTTCGCCTAAGGTGGGTACACTATATATGTTAAACTCAAATAAATCAGCTCAGTAATTTCGTAAAAAAAAATTTTTTTTGAAAATTTTTGTCTGTTTGTGTATTCATAAACTATTAGCCTCGGGGGGTTGAAATTTGGTAGGAATGTATCTGGGGCTAAGAAGTATTATTTCCTATAAAAAAACTCAATTTTGCGTCAAGGGCCGTTTTCCCTATCTTACCCGGCTATGCCCTTTGGTACATTTCATAAAACTGGTGACTACATTGTATCCTGAGAATTTGAGCTCTTAAGTATTATACAGACTGAAGTTATCAAGGTTCAAAAATAGGCTGAATTGCTTCGAGAAAAGATACAGCTGTGCTCTGTTTGTTTTGTTTTGCCTCGTCTTGGCGGGGGCACGGATTTTGGTAATTTTTTTTATTAAAAACTGATGTTTTGATCATTTTATTAAGTAATATACACAAAGTTCCTGATATGGACATATTTCATTGCCTTGATTGATCAATATGTATATAAATCTTTTTTTCAATAGAAGCAGTTGAGATGCCATAAGAGAGTAATTAACTAAAATCTTTTCTCGAAGCAATTCAGCCTATTTTTGGACCCTGATGACTTCGGTCTGGATAATACTTAAGAGCTCAAATTGTAAGGATAGAATGTAGTCACCAGTCTTATGAAATGTACCAAATTTTAGTTTTATAGCTCTATTGCTTTCAATATTATTAATATGTAAATTTTATTAAATTCGTCACTCACTGAACTGATGATCATCAAAATTATAGAGTACTTCCCGATGTTTTAGAAAGTTGAAATTTGGTCTGTAGGCTGGGTTTAGCACACAATTAACGAGAAAATTAACAAGTCTGTGATTTTCCGTCTTTAGCTTCTTATAAATAATAAAACATATTGTAGATATATTTATAGATAAATAAAAAAAATTAAAAAATCAAATCAAATTGCTCTTAGCTTATTTTTGAATCTGTAACTAGGAAAAAATTATTTACTTTTCTTGTTACTATGAGAAAAATTTGTAAATTTTAAAAATCTTTGAAAATATTTGACAGTTTAAAACGTCAAAAAATGTCTTTTCGATTATTCGCTTAATAACGGCAATTAAAGGTACTTACGGCTAATGACGCTTAATGACGGCAATTAAAGGTACTTAAGGATTCATTTAAATTAAGTTTCATTAAAAAAACAGATACCTGCAGAAATTAGCTGCGGGATGTTAGACTAATATTATTCTTTATCTCACTATGAAACTGTGATTTTAGTCCCGTGCTGTAACACTTTCATAAGGTCGATTGTAAATAGTATAATCTACTTAATAAATTTCTAACACTGACTGACTGACTGACAGACAACGCATAGCTTAAACCGCTGGGTTTAGAATATAGACTCCCAACCTTTTCTGGACCACCGCCCGCTTTAGTATAGAACAGAAATTTCAACGCCTTCTAGTCCCTACCTCTAGCTCATAATAGTTAATTTTATACAAAATATTAAAATATTGTTGCATATTATCTATACTTAATTTATCTGATTATTATATATAAAAATATGTTTATTATATTAATTTAAATATTTGACCACCCCTCTTGACACCCTTATCCGCTACCGTCCCCATGGAAGGCTCCAGCGCCCACTGGGGAGCGGTATCGCCCCCGTTGGGAATCTATGATTTAGAAGAATTAAATTTTGCATACGAGTTGTTTGATTACGTAACGTAGGTGAGCTCTAAGAACGGATTTTTGAAAATTCGTCCCCTAAGTGGATTAAATACAGGATGAAAATTTGTATGAAAATTCGTCATTTTTGAAGTTAGAGATATATGTATAAAAATATATTTGGCTATTAAAATAAAATAATATCTTATTTTAATAAATCTTTAACACTGACTGACATCCTAAGATATTATCGGTGGTAAATTACATCGGGTGGATATACGGCTAGTAATAGTATAATTGGTTACTGATTTTTGTTTCCATAATTTTAAAATATCGATTGACAAAAATTTGAACATCTTACCACTGACATTATAAATATGAAAAATTTTTACTACCCATTTAAATAAATATTAGTGTAAATTTTACGAAAAAAATGTTCTCGTAGAAAAAGTATAGCGCAAAGTACGTGGGAAAAGCTTATTTCTCACTCATATGAATTGTTGCAATCGCCCTGCGGGCACCCGCAACAAACTCATATTCGTGAGAAATAAGCCATTTTTCCCACTTATTGTACAATATACTATTTTTAATGTAACCTTAATATAAAATAAAATTAACCCTACTATTTTCTCAAATTGTTTAAAAATAATTAATTTTTTTTCTCTCTATTAAACTTTAGAAGTTTAATATAGATCGTCGTTATAAAAAATTATGTTTGATATGTACGCTTAAAGTGAGGTATCCAGTAGGTTTAAATTAAGGCACTCGCTAAAGGGACTGACCTCCGCGAGGCGTCAGGCTAGTGGGGATACACAGCGCACTCGATCTCGTTGTGTATTCCCAGTCTCTTACACTCGTGCCCCAATTTAAGCCTCTTTCTTTACACATACGTATCGAAAATAACTATTGCCATTGTCTACATGGGCGCTAACGTACTATTAACTAAAAATCATACATTAGTACTTATCTGAAAAATGATAATTGCTTTAAAGCCCGTAGTTATTTTTAACTAGTAAATTTATTAATGATTTTGTTTTACTGTGCTAAAAATTGTTATTAAAAATTGGTAAATTATTATCAAACACTTAAGCACAGTATGCGACTGTACTACTATACCGTATTCGACTTCTTTCCTTATCTAGTTGGGGGTGGGGGGGGGTGGAGCTGGCGGCAGGCTTCATCCAGCCTAGGGGCGGCACGTAGCTAAAATCGGCCCTGCACTGGCGTCTAGGTATTTTTTTGTTTATTTAAATTAATAAAACTGAATCAACATAAGACAAAGGTTTAAATAAAAATAGTATGTTATACACCAAGGGACTAAAGTGAGAGTTTTAATCCTGAGTGTGAAGTTTGTTGCCAGAGGGTCTGTAAAGGCCTGAGGGCAACAAATCACACGAGGGATGAAAAAAAACATTTTAGTCCTGCGGTGTACTTATACCTTTTTTTGCAATTTGTAAAAATTTAAAATTATAAAAATTAAAAAAAGATACTTATATGCCATTCAAATTGTATGTAATAATATTCCATCAAGTATACTTTGGATAAATCAATCGAATAATACAATATAAATGTTTGTCTCTGCCTACAAGTTTGAATTTGTTTATTATTTCCAATTATCTAGCAACGCTATTTAAGTTATATTTCTGTAAATTGTGCTTGCTGATTGGTTTAAAAGCGGGAGCAAAATAATTTTTTAGTCCCTTGGGACTAAAAGTAGCACTTTACTCCCTAGTATGAGGGACTAAATCATGTATTTTAGTCCCGGAATTGCAATAAAATATTAATTTTATTTATTTTTTTAATTTATTTGTTTACTTAATGTACACTTTGTTTTATAAACTTTACATTTTAATTTATTAATAAACTTATTAAATGTATAATCAAAATTTTACTTTGGCACCTACCTCACTATGAAACTGTGATTTTAGTTCCGTGCTGTAACACTTTCATAGTGCCAACTGTAATTTGAATGAATACATTAAAAATCTTAGCGAAGTAAATTGTATAGGGGGTGCGGGTAAGGAGTCGTGTTTGGAGTCATTTAATAAACTTTTTACAAAAAATATTAAACACGTATTTTTATATTATGATCAGATGTGTATTTCTCGAGATATTTTATCGTTTAATATTTACAGCGCCATCTGTTGAGAATCGAAAAAAATGTTTCGGACAAAAGTTACGTATTTCGTCTCGTAGAATCTGAATCTGCAATAAGAAATGGGAGTTGGCATTTAAGATTAGTTGCCCCTCGCCCCACCTACAGGGGACAGGTAGCAGGATTTATTTTAGTACAGAAAGATGCCCTCTACAGAAATATTAATTTTTTTTTTGAAAAATTTTTTCTACAATGCATATTTTCCGAGATATACAAAATTCCAGGTTAAATGAATCACCCGGTATAGGAGTGCTGAAACCTGCGGTTTCACTCGTGTAAATTTATCTGAATTATAGGTCAAACTTCTTTTAAATCAAATCTTCCGAAATTCTGTACGAAATCAATTATTATTCAATAATTGATTAATTTAATAAATATTAAATTAGCCATATTTAATTAATGGTTAATTTAATCAATATTAAATTAACCATCTTTATATTTTAATGGTGAGATTAATTTCCACACTTTAAGAACTTTGTGTAATTACCCGTTGTAACTGAGTAGGCGTTAGCCGAGAGCTTTAGGCGATCGAATTTACACTAATGTAGTGTAGATTGCCGCCGCCAAATTTTGTTAATCTTTGACGTTTATCATGGGTTCAAACCCCAGGTGATGTGTTTGGTGACGCCAACTATCGGCCGTAACGTAAACTATCTAAGGCCGCCATCATCATTCCGACATATTGATTACTTATACTGATGCCTGATTTTGTGATTCCCCAAACTAAATGGTTTTAATAAGGGACTTGGTAATAGGGCGACCAACGAGAGACGCGAAATGGTTATAAGATGCTTCGTGCATCAGACATTCCACCGACGACCTTTATTTATTTATTTTTTTGTTCGTCAGCTGTAAAATGCCGCCCCTCTTTTACAAAACTGCCGCCCTTTTAATTTCCCGCCCCGGACAAATCTTTTTTTTTAATCGTCACTTGTTAAATTGCCACCATCTTTTTAAAAAGTTTACAAAATTCCCGCCCTTAAAATTTGCCGCCCCGGGCAAATGCTCGGGTTGTTCTTTACCCCCCCCCCCCTCCCCCAACCCCGGAGCGGGCCCTGGTAGCTAATTTTATAATTGTTTTGTAATACCAAATATTAATGTTAATAAACGTATAGCAAGTGAATTTATTTTTATTTAAATAAATCACCAGTGAATCAAAAACTAAAAACTCAAAGAAAGAACAAAAAGCGTTTTCCGTTATACCATTTAGAAAATTTTTGTAATAATAACGATTATTATTATTTTTTTTTTTTAATTTTCAACAATTTTGAATGACCCAGTACTATAAGTCGTATTAATACGATATTATTGCAATTATTAGTATGTCTAAGGTCCAGAGTCAAAAGAAAAAATAAAAATTTGAACTATTCGAAAAAGAAAATAATTCGATTTTTCGAATTACTCGAAAAGCCGAATTATTCGAAAAAAAATTATTAATTCAATTTTTCGATAGCACTATTCGATTCGATTCGTGTACTATTCACACACCCCTAAAATTTATATTTTCAATTTTAAAAATATCTTTATTTTCGATATCGATAATTTTTGATAACGAAAAGTAGGTCTTGACAGTTTCAATATGTTAAAAATACCCACAACTTGGTTCGTTTAAACCAGGGGTGGCCAACCCAAATGATCTTGGGGGCCACTTTGGAAGCGCATCATAACTCCGCGGGCCGCATATAAAATTATGTGTTCCCATATATTATGTATTTTTTTAATACATTGGTTTTCACTACCTTGGTCATTATAAAATAAATATATTTTGTGAAAGAGTGGTGAATCTCGCGGGCCAAAAAAAGTTCAAGGCGGGCCACATGCGGCCCGCGGGCCGCGGGTTGGCCACCCCTGGTTTAAACCTTCAAAAATTTCGTTATTTTTGACCTACGATACAACGTGTACGTGATATTTACGATCGAAAGTTTACGTTTACGAAAATATTCAGTTGCTGACCAAATCAGTGGAAATAATGGAGCATAAATTAAGTCATTATAATCAATTTATGAGAAACAACTCGGTGTCGATAATTTTCGATAACGAAAAGTAGGTTTTAACAGTTCCAGTATGTTTGGAGTACCTATAATTTCCTTTGCTTAAGTCTTCAAAAATTTCGTTATTTTTTCGCTACGACACAGGCCATACAGTATAGGAGATATTTAAGATCAAATATTTCAATACAGTAAAGCAGGGGTCGGCAACCTTTTTTGGATAGCGGGCCATTTTAAAAGAAATTATTTTTAAGCGGGCCGCACAGTCAGATATTTTGTAATGTAGTATTTAGCTTAAATAGTTCTTTTATTTTAGCGAATTTTCGAATTGAAAATTGAGTCACTATTATGACGGGACTTGAGTCCGGAACTATGATAGAAATAATTTGTTTTGAAGTTCTTAGAAGTCGAAAATTATGTTCACTAAAATTTATATATATATATATACATATATATATATATATATATATATATATATATATATATATATATATATATATATATTATATATATATATATTTATGTTTAAGTGCGATAACTCTCGAACCAAACATGCTGTTTTTACAAAATTTGTTGAAAATGTTGGAAGTTTAAAAGCCAGACACGTCCGATGCCCGAAACGGTTTTTTAAGGATTTTTCCTAAAAAATTAATATTTTTGCCAAAATTTCCTCAAGTTTAAACTTGTTCCGAACTTGTAATTTCTTTGTTTACTATTCTGTCTAAAGATCTTTGTGAGTGCTATAATACATGTCTTAATTTAATTTTATTTTTTTAAACAGAGTTATAATATTTGCTGTGATTTTAATTAGGTAGTATGATTTTGTAGTACAGATTTTGAAGAATTTATTTCCCTTATTTCTATTTTCTTTTGTACAAAAGGTCTCGTAAAAAATTAAATAAAATTTTTAAACAAACTTTTGTCTAAATACTTTTGTGAGATATTGTAAATATTATTACATATATATATATATATATATATATATATATATATATATATATATATATATACTACTCAAAACAAAATAAGGGCCACTCATGTTTTGCTGCGTAAGTTTATTTTTATATAAGTTACAGTATAAAGTATGCTTACATTTAATTAAGGAACTAATTTTTTACTAAATAAAATTAATTTTTAAAATTAATTTTAATAAGATTAAATAAAAAATTAATCCATGATTACATTTTTTTGGGATTTTATCATTTTTATAATCATTTTTACAGTCATCAACAAACGTTCACGCTTTGAGTAAAAGCACACATTATGCAACTTTTCGGTGATTTAATATCGAGTATGCCCTCCCCTTTTTAAAACACATTCTTGAAGCCTCCTCGGCATGCTTTCAACAAGATGCCTAACGGTTTCATCAGGAATCTCCTCCCAACATCTTCTCAAGACATCAATCAGTTGTTGTTGGGTGTGCACATCCTCTCCGGCTGCTCTGACTCGCCGTTTTAATTGATCCCAAAGATGTTCTATTGGGTTCAAGTCAGGGCTATTTGCAGGCCACGGTAAAACCTGTATATTAGCCTCCCTAAGGACAGTTGTCGTCGCTCGAGCGGTATGCGCTCGGGCATTATCCTCCATCAGGATAAATCCGTCGGCCGCTCGTTGTGCAAAGGGGATCACATGGGGTCTGAAAACCTGTTCGATGTAACTTTGAGCCGTTACAGTACCCTCGTCCAGGAAAACAAGCTCAGTTTTGCCTTGCAAACTAATTCCACCCCAGACCATAACATTAGGACCGCCAAATCTGTCGCGTTCATGAATGTGACGATCAGAAAACCTTTCCCCACTTCTTCTCCACACTCTTACACGTCGGTCATCACTAAAAAACTTCACCTTGCACTCATCCGTGAAGAGTACGTGACGCCATTCCTCCAAGCCCCATTCAAGGTGTTCACGTGCAAATCTTAAACGGTTTGCACGATGCGCTCCGGTCAGTTTGGTACGGATTACTGGTCTTCTTGAACGTTGTTGGTCTTCATGCAAACGATTTCGTATGGTCTGATTACTGACAACAGTACCAGTAGATCGATGTAAGCGATTTTGCAGAGTACCTGCGGTAACAGTCGGCTCACGTCGTGTACACAGTCGAATGTAATGGTCTTCACGGGCAGTGGTAGCACGAACTCTTCCTGAGCCACGGCGCCGGGTTACACTACCGGTCTGCTGATACCGATTCCAAACATTTTGAATAGCCTTTCGTGAACAACCCAACTGCAGAGCCACGGAACGTTGAGATTGACCACCCTCAATCATCGTTACGGCTCTGGTAGCAGTAGCTTCGTCCATATGGTGTCGAATTCTCGGCATTGTAAAAATAAATGATTGAATAACACGCCAAACTTCAAAAAACAACCTCAGCAATCAATAATCTAGCGCAAACTGATTTAAAATCAAATTCAAAAAAATAAGTAAAACTAACCACTTGACGCTGGGCGAGACAAAAAAAAGTTTAAATCTTCCCCTTAATAATATCACTTAAACCTAACTGTTATCATTTACTCAACCACTTAGTATCATAACAACAGTCATTTAGAAAAGTTATTTTGACGTGGATCGACATAAATCAGTTTTAAAATACAAACTTTCAAGTGGCCCTTATTTTGTTTTGAGGAGTATATATATATATATAAATATATATATATATATATATATATATATATATATATATATATATATATATATAATCTCTTTTAACAATCTCAAGATTAATACAAATAAACTATTTATTATTATATATATATATATATATATATATATATATATATATATATATATATATATATATATATATATATATATATATATATATATATATATATTAAAAATTAACATGAAAAAAAATGTTTAGTTACAATTTTATTTACATGTTATAATAATATCGGAGAACAAAAAAAGTACAATGTATGCCTAACTCTGCATAAGCAGATCAAATTGTTCGAAAAATTATATTGCTCGGTGGGCCGCATAAAAACTTATAACGGATCACAAGCGGTCCGCGGGCCGCGGGTTGCCTACCCCTGCAGTTAAGTATCATTTATAAGCAAATCTAATAAAAAACTGGTCCACTTTATGATAGACCGAATTAAGAAGCTCCTCGAAAATTTAATACATCACTATAGAAAATTTTTTCAATTTTTTGAGTTGTTGAAATTTTCTTGTACGAAAATCGCGTTCTATGGAGACCGCATTATAGAAGACTTGTCGCAATTTCATACCGTATTATATGGAATTCACGTTATAAGGATACTCCACTTGACTGTACACATATTATGGCGTAAGCAAATATGTACGCGTATAAAAAATTCCGCGTAATAGGCTATTGACTATGTGCAAAAAAACAAGAGGAAAAGGAACTAATTCGTAACAGGTGTTTTATTGTTTCATATGTTCAATTGTACCCCAAAGTTGATAAATTCACCAAGTGCTATTAAATTTAGGCGTGGGTTTTTACGAACGACGTAAATTTATCAACCCTTAAGTTTTTTAACTATAACTTAAAAACTATGCATTTTTCGTAAATACATATGATATGATTCGAAAAGGCATTTTATGAACTCAAAAAACTTTTTCCTCAGCAAAATAAGCAAAAAAAAAAAAACTATTTAAAAAAACGGAAATTTTTCAATTTTCTTTTTTTTTTTAAATTTTTGTGCATCACTTTTTTCCGAGTGAATTTAGGTATAGGCATCGGTTCACAAAAAAGAAAGCTGATGCAATTCCCGTTAGAATGGTGACTAATAAAAATACTTTCGATGAAAACTGGCTGAGATGCAGTCGTTCAAAGTTACCTACTTTTTACTTTTATATCAAGTTATTTGTAATTTTTACACGCAAAAATTATTTTTATTCAGTACAAAAACTATTTCTGCTTTATCAGAAATAATGATAAAAGTATTTGTTAAAAATTTTAATATTCATATGATCTTAGGTATAAAAAATTTTCTTTAATATTGTACTAATTTATAATAAATTGTTTTATTTTTTTTTTTTAAATTACATATCTATTATATTTTTCCCATAATGTTTTCGAATCCAATATCAATATCTTCATCAACATCGTTTTGGACGATTTCGAGTTCATATAGCGCGTGTACATACAGCGCAAGTAAAAATACGGTGTTTTTTGAGCGAATAAGAGTCATAAAACTATACACAATAAAATAAACTGACCAGGTACTATATGGTACTGTATGGAATCAGCTACTACACAGTGCCTTCCCAAAAATGATATTGTCATTCTGTAATTTTCAATTTGTTAACAAATTTTAAATTTTAGTAGAAGAGCTGTAACAGTTCTGCGGCACCGCAAAACTAAGCAACTTGAACCCTTTTGCCAATGTTTGAAATCGTGTGACTTTACGGTACTATACATTCCGAACTGATGAGTCATCAAACTGTATCGATGTGCAAACCTTGACCTTTGACCCGGCACGTACCGAGTACATGTATTTAAAATTTGTTGTTGACATTTGACCCCAACACTCGCTCATACTGTTGGCCTTGAAATTCCAAAGACATGAGTCATCACCAGCAACCGAATTAATTTATGTTAACCCATTATGCGTCATCACAATTTACTTATAACAATTTCATTTTGTGTTAACCCATTACCAGTCAAACCTAACGCATGCGCAGACTGAATATAAGTACACGACGCATGCGCAGACTGAATTTTAGGTTACAATTTGATAGATGGGGTACACTACCGTGTCAAAAATGTGGGGTTACCCTAACTCGGGGGTGGTCCCAAACTTTTGACACCGTACTGTACTTAAATTTTTGGTACACTGCCGTGTCAAAAGTGTGGACCCCCCTGGCCAAAAAGGTATCCGATCACTTTTTGAAGCGTACTGTACGTGCAAACCTTGACCCCAACACGCGCTTGCCTTAATTACGTCATCTTAAACGAACTATCACGTCAAAAAATGTGGGGAATACCCTAACCCAGGGTGACCCCAAACTTTTGACGCCGTACTGTACTTAAATTTTTGGTACACTGCCATGTCAAAAGTGCGGGCCCCCCTGACCAAAAAAGGTATCCGATCACTTTTTGAAGCGTACTGTACGTGCAAACCTTAACCCCAACACGCGCTTACCTTAATTGAGTCATTTTAAACGAAAGGTACATTACCAAGTCAAAAATGTGGGGAATACCCTAACCCAAGGGGTTGCCGCTAAATTTTGCGGGGCACTGTACCAAGCGCTAGATTTTAAAACCAGACTCCGGGGTCCAGATTTCTGACCGCTACTGTACTGCCGGAAATCGAGTGTTAACTGTACCTTATGGGGATTTTTGGTATATTTAACCTTGGAAAATTCCAGGAATTTTTATCAGTTTTAAAACAAACAAACAACTAATAATTAAATGTTTATTTTAGCTGAATTATGATCATATGACTCATATATGGAGTTTTTTTGGTATAAGAAAGATGACGTCATGGAATATTAATGAGTTAAAAAATTGTTTAGTAAAAAATGTCACCCATTGTAGGCCTCAAGCAAGAAATTATTTTTATCAGTTTTAATACTTTAACATTTAACCTACAGTGACCAATTTTTTAGTTAACTAACAAAAATTCTTGAAATTTTAACAAGTTACAAAAAATATCACTTCTTATGGTGCACAACACTTTTGAATTTGACTGTAGCACAAAACTGTTTCTATATCAAACGAAAATTATCTGAAATAATTCAGTATGTACATATGTATAGACTCTATATATTAAAAATATTTTATGTATACACTCTGTATATTGAGAATAAGAAAGAAAATTTGTATATAATTTTAATTTTTATGAATGCTAGTAAACGAATTGTATAGCCATTTATGAATAAGTATTAAATCTAATTATAAAATAATTTATAAATATTGCAAAAAATTTGTTTAATCAGCAAAATCAATGTATATCATTTTAATACTGATACATATTTATATTAGGGTATAATAGTATTGTATTTAACATTTTTAAACAGAATAAAAGTTCAATTTTTGGTTTTAAATTACTATAAACACGTCGCGTAATATAAAAATGATAACAGCATTGAGTTTTACTAAATTTTTAAGTCTGTAAAATCAAAATTTTTATAGCTAGAACATTTTGAATTTGATACTTTATCAATCATTAACATATATACAATATCATGTATATATAACTGGTGTATATTTAGTATTTTTAATAAATATTTTAGTATACAGGGTGTATCATGAAATATGCTTTTCAATTAGAATAATAAATTTCATAAGATTTTTGTTAATACTCTTATTGGTTAACGAAAGAAACTTTTTGCTGTAAAAAAAATAGGGGAATTCAGGGTAATAATTAAATAAAACGCACATATTTTTCTTTTTTTAAAATTTTATTTATAGAATATGTATACAAAAAAATTAAATTGCTTAAATCTATATATTACTAAAAATCTATTTATTTTCCATATAAAATTTTTTTAAAAGAATACAGTTTTCTAATGAGCAAATTTTATCTGAATGGATCATACAGCGTCTTGAATAATATTCATCTCGCAGATTGGAAATCTTCGGTACATCAAATATTTCTTCCAAATTCAAAATCCACGGCTGGTTTTCGGTACCATCAAACAAATTTGAAATCCATTTCTTCTTTTCACCGCCCTTGAAACTTCTTTAATATAGGTTTCAATATGGAATGAAGTTTTTTGTACGGAATAAATCCATATGACCAAGGTATCCCATGCCAATTTCGGCAAAGCCAACGTGCAGCAACCCGTTCATATTTCTTCGGCAACTCGTTGAAATCAAACGGTGCGTCGAATATAAGATGTAATATTTCATCCGAATTTTCCGCAACGATACCAACTTCATTAAAATAAAATTGGCTGTTAGCTCCTTGATAGCCTTGTATGTCAAGAAACGCCATTTTTTATCGCCGCCGTAGAACTGAATTTACTCACACAATCCACAACTTTATATAAAATAATTAAAATTGGTGAGGATAGTTAATTTGTGGGATGTATCCGAAAAAGGATACTAATAGCTATTGCTAGTTGACCATCAAATTACAAACTGTTAATAATATTTAGCACATTGGTGCGTACCATGTTCTTTTCACTTTAAGACCTAGTGATTTAAGGAATGCTAAATTTTCGGGTGAAATGTGTTGTCGCTTAAAAGTTTTACGTTTAATGATCTTAGGTTTCGAAAGTCCTTTGCTAGGTTGTTTAGCGTTGGACTGCTCTGAATTGTAAATTATCATGGTTCGAAATGCAATTGTTTTACCACGAAATTGTTTTTTCAGCGATAGTGATGTTAACTCTTTGACAACCACCGGTAAATTGACAATATTTTGTGTAAGTTTAACTAATTTATACGCTTTAACCATGATAATGTGTGTGAGCCCTTTAACCATGATAAGGTGTACGAGCTCTTTAACCATGATAAGATGTATGAGTCACTCCGGGGGCAAAATGAGTCACTCCGGGAGCAAAATGAGTCACTCCGGGAGCAAAATGAGTCACTCCGGGAGTAATATGAGTCATTCCGGGAGCAAAATGAGTCACTCCGGGAGCAAAATAAGTCACTCCGGGAACAAAATTAGTCACTCCGGGAGCAAGTAGAGTAACTCCGGGAGCAAAATAAGTGACTCCGGGGGCAAAATGAGTTTCTCCGGGAGCAAAAAGAGTCACTCCGGGAGCAAAAGAGTCACTCCGGGAGCAAAATGAGTCACTCCGGGAGCAAAATGAGTCTCTCCGGGAGCAATATGAGTCACTCCGGGAGCAAAATGAGTCACTCCGGGTGCATGTGAGTCACTCCGGGAGTAATATGAGTCATTCCGGGAGCAAAATGAGTCACTCCGGGGGCAAAATGAGTCACTCCGGGAGCAAAATGAGTCACTCCGGGAGCAAGATGAGTCACTCCGGGAGCGAAATGAGTCACTCCGGGAGCGAAATGAGTCACTCCGGGAGCAAAATGAGTCACTCCGGGAGCGAAATGAGTCACTCCGGGAGCGAAATGAGTCACTCCGGGAGCAAAATGAGTCACCCGTTGGAGTCAAATGAGTCACTCCGGGAGCAATATGAGTCACTCCGGGAGCCAAATGAGTCACTCCGGGAGCGAAATGAGTCACTCCGGGAGCAAAATGAGTCACCCGTTGGAGTCAAATGAGTAGCCCGGTGAAGCAAAGTATATATAAGTAGAGAAGCAATAAATCATTGAACAGTTATTCATTTACTAGCGAACGCTTCAGACCTCCCGCTGAACGATGTATAATTGTGATTTTTGTGGTAAAGCATTTACGCGAAAGTCTAATCTTTCTAGACACTTAAATGTTCAACATAATTCGTTAAGCAATATTAATGATGGTACGATTGGAAATAATGATAACTCATCAAGCAAATTCATACCATATGATGCTAATAATAAAACACCTGATGATATCTCTATATCTAGATTTGATGATAATGATGATGAAAATACATCTCAACTACAGCATGATATTGATCACTCTGAAGCAATCTTGAATTCGTTTGACCAAAAAAGGATAGATGCTGCAACTGAAGCCATTCAAACCAAATTTAACTCTTTGAAAAGAGGAGAAAACCGTCGTCAATCTGAAAACGAGAAAGATAGTTGGTCTAATGAAAGTAAGCAAGTAAATCACTTAACAGCAATTAATAACAATTGCAATGAAACAACCTCCTCTTCACAACTAACTAAACTTCTAGGAACTGCTTTAGATATTATAATGTTAAAAGAGGTTCGAAACGCTGACTCGGAAAATGAAGCGAAAATTGTCAATCAGGTTAAACCAATAAGCTTAAAACGTCATATAGCTTCAAATGGAAATGTCGAAAACGGGGCCTTAGCTAAGCATTTTAAGCAAGACAACTTGAGAGAGTCTAGAAATGTTAACATACAATCGAAAAAAATAAAATACTGGCATAATCCTAATACTTTAATAGATGAATTACAACGTTTATACGAGACTTCAGAGACTGGTGAAAAAATACTCAATATTATTCGAAGTTTAGAGGAAAATAAAAATATGTTGTTGTTTAACGTTTACGATCGAGAAGATTTAATCAAAGAGTTAAATGCTTTAAAAGAAACTACTGTTGGTCGAGAAATATTCTCTATACTTCGCGAACTTCAAAAGGCTGATATTATTGAACCACTAGGTGATTATCTGGATGAAACTGATAAAGAAGATGCTAGCGATTATGATGATGATGATGATGATGATGATTAATTGATTATCCGCATTAAGAATTTACTGAATTTTGAAGAACACCACCGTATAAGAAGCAGCAGTTATCCCTCATTAAAGTGTATATTTTATTTTTATATTATTTAACCCTGTAAGATAAAAAGGTTTTTTTTTTCAAATAAATAACACATATATGTAAATAATTATTGTTCTTTATTTTTAAAATATAAGTATGAATACAAAATATTTTCACAGTAAATGTATATGTAATATTTTTTACAATAAATGTATATGAAATATTTTTTACAATAAATAAATATTAAAAATTGTATGATTTGTTTATATATTCAATAAGACCCGAACGTAATTGTTTCATGTTTTCAGGTAACTGATCCCATACTTGACAAATTCGTTGTGCATATTCGGGTATCATATATGCATACAGATGTTGCACCCAAATATCATATTTCAATAGTTGTTTTGTTAAGTATAATAACATATCAAAATTTCTGACTTTTGTATACAAATAAGGATGAGTCAGAAATATGTCTTCAACGTGTGAAATCCGTGTTGCAAATGTCAATGGTTCACCAACGGGCGGTTGAAAGTTTTCCTCCATTTTCACGCCATTCTTGCACATTTCACAGCGAATTTTCAAACCAGGTGGTCCATCAATATGATCTTGTTGCCATGGTCGATTATAATGTTCAAAACATGGTTCACATTCTTGAAACATGGCTCGATAATCGGATGGTAACCAAATCCAGGCGCGTTGTATGATTTTCGCACCATAACTTTTCAGCACATTCAAACTGATCCACTTGTAGATTTGAAGAAATGTTTCCAAAATCAGTTCGTTCAGTAGCATTGGTTCACGTTCGAAAAATTCACCAATTGAAACATCCATTTTATCCCACTCCATTGATTCCGGTTCAGACAATTTCAAATTTTGCATTTTTACAATAGCATCAATTGTTTTTTCATAGGTATCAACCCGTTTACGTAGTTTATCCAGTTCACTTGAAAATATTTGTAGCCGTTTCCAGTAAGCCGATGATGACGATGCCATTTCCACTTGCGTACTAATTTTAACGTTGTTGATATTCAGTAATTTAACGAGTAATGTCCCCATGCGAAAGTATCCGTTTCCCCCTCCACAATATGTCGTTTCGTATCGTACGGGCTGAGCGCCACCTTGTTCTGAGTTACACTATACACATTATGTTTTTTCGATTGTATCAGATTTTGTTGTCGGTTTATGATTGTATGGTGTTTTAGACAGTCCACGTAATCGTTGAAAGTTATCGTTTTCTTAACCACAGAGTTCTTTACACCTTTCGCTTTCTTCGTGTGGTCCTCGCCGTCCACTTGACAACTATACATTTTCGATCTTAAACCCACAAATTTTGTAAAGATTCGTCCATTTAGCTCATCCTTCATTAACCCGGGTATTTTCTTATTGACTCTTGGCATGTTATATTGATTATCCGCGTTGTAATCCGACGTATCGAAGTATTGAATATCTCGTTTCATTATTTCGTAAATATCTGGGCATTTTATCTCGTAAATCAATGAATCCGTGTCTGTGTAGAGTAATTTGCTGTTGTTCCCGAACGTTGGCTGTATGTAGTTGTAATGAAAATCGTAGACACATGTTTTCGAAATATCCAGAATTGCTTGCCCGACGTATATTGGTTTGTTCATAAACACTTCCGTTTTCCGTAGTTCGACTGCGATAAGATTCTCGTCAAATATGGTGCGGCTGTGGAAATTCGGTTTTGCTATCATAACTTCCGCACCATATCGTCCATACCATTTCGTTAACAATTTCACAATCGAGTGTTTCCGTACATTTTCCATCGTTTTCCCGAAGACCGCGTTGTTGAGTAGCTTGTAGAGATTTTTCTCGAATTCGTTTCCCGCCGTTTGTCTTAGAGCTGTATTCAAGTCGATGTAGGATTTAAGCCATGGTGATTGATCGAATTGTAGCACTCTATGTATTTTCTTTAATTTCATCCCGTGTTGTAGACATTGTTTCAGATTCCGATAGTGTATCACGTATTTCTGTTTGTTGTATAGCGTTGCCAGTAACATTTCCTGTTTAGTACCGGGTGCACACATTCTCTCTGGACATAATGGTAAATCGTTGTGTTTATCGTGCAGTTCTCTCGGGTATTCCAAATCCACTTCCAGTAAATATCCTATTGGTGAATCATTAGGTATTTGTTGAACATCTATCTCGGTATTATCCATCCATTTGAAATTTCCCGTTGGTAAGTATTGTGACATTGCCCATCCATATAAGTTGTTCACGTCATAGTACATCAGGTATTTTGATTCCTCGTCCGGATCGTAGGTGTTCATATATTTATTGTTTGCTGTCGCGTATCGGTTACTACACTGGCTCAATCCACCTCGAATACCACGTTCAATGAATAATAATTGGTCCACATCAGATATCAGTTCTAACTCTACTTTTGTATATTTTAAGGCTGCATCCCACGTAAGTCCCGGCGTCGTGTAGTAATGAGCAGGATCCAATCCATGTGTGCGCATGCACGTATCCCGAAAATTCTCGAAAACATCCGCGAGTAGTAATATGTCCGTTTTCATATATAAATCTGAGTATTCTCCAAGCGTCTGTATGTTGAATATATCCCAAACTTTTTGTGCGTGTGTATAGTCATCCATGGTAATATCGTTATCGTTCAGTTGATTGTAGAATTTCTCCCGTGATGGTAAACATGTTTCTTCCAATTTATCCCAGCTAGATATGTAGTCGTACGGAAAAACACCTTTGCGCGTAAGTAATTTGTAGTCGGTATCCGGAAATTGTGATTTAACTATGTTGAACTCGTTGAGATATGAAGATAATTTATCTAAACTTGATGCCATAAATCGGAAAGAGTCGATGAATCTAAATGTAATTTCGCTGCCCGTAACATGTTTAGTGAATGCAATATATCGTTCCTTGTTGATCGGTAGTAAGTCGACACGTCCCTCGAATGCTGTTGCTATATCCTTTATTACGAAATGTGCATCATAACCACTCAAGTTGTGGAATACAACAGGAATCATATGGAAATCCTTATAATTCAAGTTGCATCCCTTGTGCGCAGGTCCATTGTATTCGCCGGTGAAGTGGTTATGATCACGAACCACAATATCCTCAGGTTTGAATAGTTTCTCGCAGATGTGGCACCCGGTACTTCGTTGTTTAAGTTGCTGTTGTTCCTCTGGTGTTAACTCATTCATTGGTATTATGTTGTCATATATGGGTTCCAAGATATTTTCACGTAACGTTGCCAGTTCTTCCGCGAACCATTTTTCGCAATTTGGCCCGCGGTATGATCGATAGTAGCTTAACTGGTTGTTGTAGGAGCAGTGAAAGTAGTAACCGATACTGTATGCCCGATGTTGTTGATACGTTGTCGTGTTTTTCCGATTTTCGTTATCCGTCACAGGTTGCAAGAATGATTCCACGTCCGCGTAAATTATAAATGGAACACGTTTCTTGTTGCTATAATTCTTGAATGATATGTATTTGCTTTTCCCTTCTGGCATTATCACCCGACAGTTGTTCATGTTCACGCAGTCTTCCGTATGTTTGATCAGTTTATCTTCTGTGCGAAAGTAATTTAAGCATCGATCACAGATATATTTTTTCCCGTCACATTTTGATAATTGTCTTGATACAAGTCGCGATAAGTCCTTAATCCAGCAGAAATGGTAGCGTAAATCTTGATCGTTGTCCTGTTCGTTGTCTTCATCCTCGTAATACTCGTTCTGGATCATTAAAAGGTTTATGTGGTTTTGTTTCTTCTCTCTCGTTAGCGCAGCAGGTACGGTTTCGAAATGTCCATTTTGTTTTTTTAGTATAAACACGTTGACTGATATTGTTGGATTTTGTTTCTCGAATTTGCTCACTTGCTGAATTGTCATTGGAAATTGTATCCCGTCTAAATTTAGCACCGTTGAGTAGTGTGGGTACGCTGATGTTCTTTTAGCACAATTTCGATCTGCTGGATAAAGTGCAGATACCACTGCCCACGCGAAACAGGCGTCATCGTTGAAGTTTTGGATGTTGATACATGCTTTTTTAGTTTTTATTTCCTGCGGCAATTCGATGTAGCTTGATCCACGAAAAGGTGTATACTTGTTGATGTTCACAGCTAGGTTGATTATGCTTGATAAAGCCCATCCGCTCCCCGACTCGGTAAACTCGCTCAATTTTCTCAAAATTGGTTCCCGTACATGTTCCATGTAGCACTGTTTTAGGTTTGTTCCACGATCTATTATGATATTCGGTGTATTGAAGTGTTTCATGTCGTATTTGTCCTCGTCACCATCAGTTTTCACAAATAACCCGCAAAACGTTGTGTTGACTTTTATCGTTAAGTATTTTTTTAATATATTTTGTATTCGCCGAGTGAACATCGATGTAGCGTCATCTAAAAAGTCCTTTGGTTCTATGTGTGTTATGTTAGTAACCACTCCCGTTCGTATTCGACTTGCAAATGCGGATTCCACGTCAGCCCATTGAATTCTATCAGATCTTTTACGTTGATTTCGATTCATGCCGGCACCTGAAACAATCAACATAAAAAAATTATTTATCAAATTTATAAAAAATCATTAAAAAAAATATATATTTAAAAAACTTACCATGTTGATATATCAAAATTATAAAAAAAATCATTAAAAAATAAATTTATATTTAAAAAAAACTTACCATGTTTTCGTAGCGCCTTCATTCTGATTCGAAATCCTTTCATTTTTCCCGCACATGATTCAAAATGTTTGCGTTGTCCTAAATTTTCCGCTCCACGTATAGCCTTGTTGATTAGTCTTATGTTGGTATTTGTATGTTTCATCCATTTTTCCAATTCATCTGCATCCCGGGTATCCATTTCCAGTAATGATAGCGCGTTTCGTACATTTTCCACCATTCTAGTTGCCACGTCGTTTAATGAAGCCATTGTTGTATTTTAATTTAAAAAAACCTCGATACAAATTCTTGCAACAATAACAATATTAACTGCTTGAAGTTTGCTGAAGAAGTGATTTGAGGGGGCACGCAGACCTCAATTTATACGATTTTGACTGCACGAAAAATTCTGGAGGAGAATCACAAAAAATGCTGACTCAGAATTTTTACAACGCAAATAACCGAAGGTCAAATGTCAAATTCCGAGAAATTTATTTCGCATTTGAAACCTAATAAAAGAATTGCTGACTAATTTTAAACAAACATTTTTTAAAATTAAAACTTATATAAATAAACAAATTGAAAAAACCCCCGATTATTATTAGGCCATAAATTAGAAATTCCGAGAAAACTATTTCATATTTGAAATCAAACAAAGAAATTGCTGTGTTGTCAAAATCTTAAATAAACATTTTTTAAACTAAAACTTATATAAATAAACAAATTAAAAAAATATCTGAGTATGAGTCAGCAAAATCTTAAATAAACATAGCTAAATTTATGATTTACGATGACATTAATGTAAACAAATTCCTGGAACTGACAAGTTGTGACTTGCTTTTAAATAAAATTCCCCTCTAACTATGATGCAAACATATCATGAAATTACATCATCCTAAGTCAGCTAAAAAAATCTTAAATAAACAAACTCAAACCGTATAAAGTCACGAGTTTTTATTAAATAAACAAATTAATCTTATAAAGACTTGACTCATATACAAAAAAAACCTCAAGTACAGTTGACACCCAAATTTCCGGCAGTACAGTAGCGGTCAGAAATCTGGAGTCTGGAATCTGGAGCCTGAAGTCATGATTGCGGCTAGCGCTTGGTACAGTGCCCCCCACAAAATTTAGCGGCCACCCCTTGGGTTAGGGTATTCCCCACATTTTTGACTTGATAGTTCGTTTAAAATGACGCAATTAAGGTAAGCGCGTGTTGGGGTTAAGGTTTGCACGTACAGTACGCTTCAAAAAGTGATCGGATACCTTTTTTGGTCAGGGGGGCCCGCACTTTTGACATGGCAGTGTACCAAAAATTTAAGTACAGTACGGCGTCAAAAGTTTGGGGTCACCCTGGGTTAGGGTATTCCCCACATTTTTTGACGTGATAGTTCGTTTAAGATGACGTAATTAAGGCAAGCGCGTGTTGGGGTCAAGGTTTGCACGTACAGTACGCTTCAAAAAGTGATCGGATACCTTTTTGGCCAGGGGGGTCCACACTTTTGACACGGCAGTGTACCAAAAATTTAAGTACAGTACGGTGTCAAAAGTTTGGGACCACCCCCGAGTTAGGGTAACCCCACATTTTTGACACGGTAGTGTACCCCATCTATCAAATTGTAACCTAAAATTCAGTCTGCGCATGCGTCGTGTACTTATATTCAGTCTGCGCATGCGTTAGGTTTGACTGGTAATGGGTTAACACAAAATGAAATTGTTATAAGTAAATTGTGATGACGCATAATGGGTTAACATAAATTAATTCGGTTGCTGGTGATGACTCATGTCTTTGGAATTTCAAGGCCAACAGTATGAGCGAGTGTTGGGGTCAAATGTCAACAACAAATTTTAAATACATGTACTCGGTACGTGCCGGGTCAAAGGTCAAGGTTTGCACATCGATACAGTTTGATGACTCATCAGTTCGGAATGTATAGTACCGTAAAGTCACACGATTTCAAACATTGGCAAAAGGGTTCAAGTTGCTTAGTTTTGCGGTGCCGCAGAACTGTTACAGCTCTTCTACTAATTTTAATTGAAAATTCTAGTTTGTTATTTTACTAACTGAATAACCAATAATTTATTTAGATTTAATAGCTTTATACTGACCATGTAAACTTTAGTTTTCTGACCATGTAAACTTCAGTTTTATTTTAACGTCTAATTTTCAGTATTAGCTCATGCAGCCGGGGGAACAGCGATTTTTAGGATTTACCTATATACATAACATTTATAAATTCAGAAATTGTTTCCTAAATTTGAAATATAAAATAAATAATTCTGCATCGATTTCAATCAAAATAAAATTTTTCCTGTAAATGTTCGGGAAAGTATATATTTTTTAATTGAAATCGATGCAGAACAATTTATTTTATATTTCAAATTTAGGCAATAATCTCTGAATTTATAAATGTTATATAGGTTCATTCTTAAAATCGCAGTTCCTTTGACTGTACTGGCTAATATTGAAAATAAGACGTGAAAATACAACTAAGGTTTCCATGGCCAGTATAAAGCAGTACAATATTAAATTACTACAACACAAAAGTTTTTTTTTTAATTATTATTTTTTTTTATACCTAAGATCATTAAGATCATATGAATATCAAAATTTTTAACAAATACTTTTATCATTATCTCTGATCAAACAGAAATAATTTTTGTACTGAATAAAATAATTATTGCGTGTAAAAATTACAAATAACTTGATATAAAAGTAAAAAGTAATAAAATTGTAAAAAAAGTAGATAACTTTGAACGCCTGTATCTCAACCAGTTTTTATCGAAAATATTTTTGTCAGTCACCATTCTGACGGGAATTGCATCAGCTTTCTTTTTTGTGAACCACCAATGCCTATACCTAAATTCACTCAAAAAAAGTGCTGCACAAAAATTTAAAAAAAAAGAAAAATTGAAAAATTACCGCTTTTTTAAAAATAATTGTTTTGACTAATTTTGTTGAGGAAAAAGTTTTTTGAGTTCATAAAGTGCCATTTCGATAGGAAATTTAATTCTCTACAAAAAATCGGTCCTGTGAAGTTGGCACACCGAATGTGAGAACTTTAAATTTTTTTTAAAGTTCTGGTATCCTTATGAATAGTTGTAGAGTTCCCTATAAATATTTTAATTAGTTCCGGTGATTTAGTACAAAAAAATCAACTTTAAAAATTAGGTGTGCCAACTTCACGCAGCGCACCGAATCGTAAAAATCAATTATTTTTTTAGAGTTCCGGCATCCTTATAAATAGTTCTGGAGTTCCCTATACATATTTTAAATAGTTCCGATGATTTAGTGCCAAAAAATCAACTTTAAAATTAGGTGTGCCAACTTCACGCAGCGCACCGAATCGTAAAAATCAATTATTTTTTTAGAGTTCTGGCATCCTTATAAATAGTTCTAGAGTTCCCTATACATATTTTAAATAGTTCCGATGATTTAGTACCAAAAAATCAACTTTTAAAAATTAGGTGCGCCAACTTCACGCAGCGCATCGAATCGTAAAAATCAATTATTTTTTTAGAGTTCTGACATCCTTATAAATAGTTCTAGAGTTCCCTATACATATTTTAAATAGTTCCGATAATTTAGTACCAAAAAATTAACTTTTAAAAATTAGGTGTTTCAACTTCACGCAGCGTACCGAATCGTAAAAATCAATTATATTTTTAGAGTTCTGGCATCTTTATGGATAGTTCTAGTGCTTCCTATCAAAAATATCAATAGTTCTGGTAATTATGAGTATAAAATCGAGTTTTAAAAATCAAATATCTAACAATGAAATTTGATATGAAATATTTTTTTCCAAATTCCAGTTGGTTTGATGAAGTTTCTGAATAGTGCTCCAAGAGGTCTACAGAAAAATGTTATGGCTCCTTCGTGTAAAATAATTACATAGAATTTAAGGCTATTTTTAACTATAGTTTAATATTGTAGTTTAACTCTATATTTTTTTAGAGTTCTGGCATCCTTATGAATAGTTCTAGAGTTCCCAATATATATTTTAAATAGTTCTGATGATTAAGTATTAAAAAATCATTTTCAAAAATTGGGTGTGCCAACTTCATGCAGCGCACCGAATCATAAAAATCAATTAATTTTTTAGAGTTCTAGCATCCTTATGAATAGTTCTAGTGTTTCCTAGACATATTTTAAATAGTTCCGATGATTAAGTACCAAAAATTTAACTTCAGCTAGCTAGCTTAATAATAATCCTAGAGTTCTCTACCAAAAATATCAATAGTTCTGGTAATTAGGAGTATAAAATCAGTTTTTGAAAATCAAATATATGACAATGAAATTTTATGTGAAATTTTTGTTGGTTGGTTCTGGTTGGTCTAATAAGAGTTCTGAATGATACTCCAAGAGTTCTACAGAAAAACGGTATGACGCTTGAGTATAAAATAGGCAATTACTTTGAAAGTTAACGATATTCTTAACAATCAAAAGTTAACGGTTCTGAGAAGTTGGCACACCGAGTGTCAGAACATTCAATTTTTTTTAGAGTTTTGGCATCCTTATAATTAGTTCTAGAGTTCCCTACACATATTTTAAATAGTTCCGATGATTAATGCCAGAAAAACTCATTTTTTAACTAAGTTTACTTCTAACATACAAATATTGATTGTTGTAGTTCAGATAATTCTAAGTAAACAATTGGTTTTGGAAATTCTGATATCCATTTTTTATGTGGAAATCCTTTTCTACAGGTTTTGGTTAATTTAGGCTGAGTTCTAAATAACGCTTCAAAAGTTCTGCAGAAAAGTCATATGACTTTTCTGTAAGATAATTACTTTTTAAAATAACGCTATTTTTAAATAAATAAATGTTTTTTTGAAGCATTTTTCTGTAGCACTCTTGGAGCATCATTCAGAACTCTCATCACACCAATCAGAACTTAGAAAAAAATTTTATATAAAATTTAATTTTAATACACATGTAAGTTTATTTTTTAGTACTTAATCATCGGAACTATTTGAAATATTTATAGAAACTCTAGAACTATTCATAAGGATGCCTGAACTCTAAAAAAATAGTTGATTTTTACGATTCGGTGCGCTGCGTGAAGTTGGCACACCAAATTTTTGAATTTGATTTTTTGGTACTAAATCATCGGAACTATTTAAAATATGTACACGGAACTCTAAAACTATTTAAAAAGATGTTAGAACTCTAAAAAAATTGATTTTTACGATTCCATGCGCTGCGTGAAGTTGGCACACCTAATTTTAAAGTTGAATTTTTGGTACTAAATCATCGGAACTATTTAAAATATGTATAGGGAACTCTAGAACTATTCATAAGAATGCTAGAACTCTAAAATAATAATTGATTTCTACGATTCGGTGCGCTGCGTGAAGTTGGCACACCTAATTTTAAAGTTAATTTTTTGGTACTAAATCGCCGGAACTATTTAAGATATGTATAGGGAACTCTAGAACTATTTATAAGGATGCCAGAACTCTAACAAAATAATTGATTTTTACGATTCGGTGCGCTGCGTGAAGTTGGCACACTTAATTTTTAAAGTTGTTTTTTTGGTACTAAATCATCGGAACTATTTAAAATGTGTATAGGGAACTCTAGAACTATTCATAAGGATGCCAGAACTCTAAAAAAAATTTAAATTTCTCACATTCGGTGTGCCAACTTCACAGAACCCAAAAAATCATATCATGTGTATTTGCGAAAAATGCATACTTTTTGAATTATAGTTAAAAAACTTAAGGGTCGATAAATTTACGTCGTTCGTAAAAACCCACGCCTTTTAATAGCACTTTGTGAATTTATTATCTTTGGGGTACAACTGAACATATGAAACAATAAAACACCTGTTACGAATTAGTTCCTTATTCAACTATATAGTCAATAGCCTATAAATTGAGGTAAATTTGCCGCGTAAAACAAATATACTCACGTAAAAAAAATGCGCGTAAAATGAATTCTTTCCGCGTAAAACTAATACTCTACGTAAAAAAAGTCCGCATAAATTGAAGCATCGGTGCTGTGTATATATATGCTGATTCTTTTATTTGCTTATTTAACTACAATAAAAAAGAAAAACTAATCCAAATAAAAAACTAGATATGGAAAAATAATTTTTTTTAACAGAAAAGATATTTAATTATCTGAGAATGAATGTTGATTAATTTCTATGTGTCATTTTCTTGTTGGAAATTTTGAAATAAAATTTCTGCTAAAGAAGTTTTACTGTTTATTATATAAATTATTTCAATAACACTTTTTTTACACGTGTTCGATTTAAGTTTTAGGAAATATTTTTATTAATAAATGTTACTAATTAAGGAAATTTATATAAATACAAGTAAATTTAACACTATTGGTAGTTTTAATTTAAATTGCGTCCTTTACATTTAAAAAGTGTTAAAATGTATTTATCATCATTTAGTGTGTTCAAATTTTTGGTAACGTTGTTGATGATTTGCTATAGCTACGGTTTGCCACAATACGAAGATGAACAAGTACCAAAAGGCTGTTACTGTGATGATGTTATATGTCCAAAAAATTTTACGGAATGTGTGGCTGGTGTGGTAGCAGATATTTGTAAATGTTGTCCAGATGGCGTATGTGGTCAACGGGAAGGTGAACGCTGCTATCATCAATCAATTAAAGAAGACAGGAAGTATGGGATTTGTGGACCCGAAATGATGTGTACTTTGAAAGAACATTATAATAGTGTAAGATATTTTAATTATTTAAAGAGTTAAGAGAAATTTCTTATGGGGTGGTATGGTAGTATTACCATATAAGGTTATTGGTTATCAAGTTAGTTCTTAAAACTAAGACTAGGTTCTGATTTTTGATTCACAAGGAAACCGCAAGAAGTCTTAGCATATTGCTTTGCATAGCATATTCGCTTAGCATATTGCTTTGGAGTCCTAGTTTATCAAGGTAGCGGAAACACTTATCACTTTTGTGAGGTCAAAAGAATTTTTCCTCCAAAACCAAAATTTCCATTCGTGTTTTACGTTATAGAGCAGGGACGGGTAAGCTTAATACTTGTATGATCGACATTAATTTTTATACACGATCGACTCCGAGAAATGAGTTAAATTAAAAACAAATAAAGCATCTTTCATGTCAAATGCCCACTAGGGAAATACAAGGTTACCATAATTCCAAATTTTCATTGTAATAATTAGTATCCGACCGAAATTTCGGTTTCGGCGAAAAATTGGAGCTTCGGTTTAGTTTCGGTTTCGGTAGCAAAACAGCCGAAACTACGACCAAAACCAAAACTCCGTTCGTGAAATGATCGGCATTATTCGGACCATGTTTTTCACTCTTAATAAATAAATTACTAATTAACCTTGTTAATACTAAAGTTTACTTTTACTATAATTTGTTGGAAACTTCATGACAATATATACACCGCTCAGGGCCGGATCATCGAATAGACAAATGGGACAAATCTCTAGGGCCCGATTCTTTGGAGGGCCCGGTTAAACTATTTATTTTGAATATTTGAATCAATATTTACGATTTATTTTAGTTTTTTACACAATCAATAGAAGACGCACAAAATGATAATGAAAATTTTGACAAAAGTAGTAGTGAAAATCTTTCACCTGAGAAACGTCTCAGGACCTCCCATAAGTAAATCCGGATCGGGGGAGAGAGAAAGGGGACCCGGTAAGGAGAAAATGTCTATGGCTCAAGAGTGCAAGGGCGCCCATACTCCGAGGCAGGGGCGATTTTCCTTTCTTCTGCTTTGGTTAACGTCCAATCTGTGGCCAATAACGTTGCTTTCTCTAACGGATCGCCCACTAGACCCTCATCTAATTGGACTAGCGAATGGCACGTGGCCAAAACTTGGACACTCTCTTGCGGCGCTTCACTAAGCGGTGTCACCCCTTTCGAATGATTTCCTAGGCCTGGCACGCCCTCAACCACTAAATTATCACTGGTCAGAGTACCGGTCTTATCGAAGCAACAGATTTCCACTTTTACGGCAAACGGTATCCGGAACGGTTCGGTGCAAAATACAGATAATTTTGAGAGTGCTAATAGGGACGTATTTCATGACTGGAGAAAAATTTCAAAAAAGCAGCTGGAAGAAAGCAAAACGACGTTTTTTTGCCCGTAAATGCTATTTTTATGGAAAATACGCACTATTCGTAATTCGCGGTCCTCCCTAGTTGGTTATATCTGCTATAAAATTTCGAAAAAAGAGACCCGAAGAAAAGAAAACGACGGTTTTTGTTTATTTGGTCGTCAGGAAAAACGGACCCAGAGAAAGGGAAATGAGTTTTTTTTTGCTGGCCTATGTTATTTTTGGGGAAAATACCGAAATTTGAGAATTTTTATGGCTACTTACAAATCAGATTTCATCATCCAATATTCCTTACCCAAGTTCCAGCCCATCTCCCTACAAATCATCATATGGGCGCCCATGCAAGAGTGGGTTAATCCGACTCTAATTCGAGTTACTTAAATAAATAATAGCAAGTAAAATATTTTTTTATGTATTAATTTTTCTTTATTTTTATTAAGTAACTAATTATTACTTAAATAGGAGCTTTTTAAATACATTGAAATTAAAATAAAGTAGTAAGAAACTTTCGGTTTCGGCTTTGGTTTCGGTCGAAACTGAAACAGCGACCCGCGACCAAAATTCGGTTTTGGTTTCGGTTAAAAAAATAGTTTAAACGGACATTAGTAATAATAATTTAATGCGGAATGTAATGTACAATGATACACATTACATTCGGAATGTAATGTGAATGATTTTAGTACACATTTTAAATTAAAAAAAATTTAAATTAACCTAATAAATCACTTAAAATGTCTGCGATCGACTGTCGAACTGTTCGCGATCGACCGGTCGATCGCGATCGACCGTTTGCCCACCCCTGTTATAGAGCTTCCTGAATAATTATTATAGCTCTATGACTGTTTGCCCGTTTGTGTGCCCAAAAAAATTTTAACGCGTAAAACTCCGGAACTTTTTAACCGTTTGGATGACCTTTTGTGAATTTTATTGTAGTTGACGGAAGCATAAAAGTGAAATCTATTAAGTGCCAATGTTTTATTTATTATTCGTCCGATAAATTTTGTGTATTTATTACGAGCTTTTGCCTCGAGGGGATACGAAGTTCGGTTACAGCACTCATAGTGAACAAATGTCAAATTTATTGGGACGCTGTTTGTAAAAAATTATTATGTACTTATTATTTATTTTATAAATAAAGAGTATTTTTTTAAATATTGTGCTTAGCTTTTCCAAAGATAGCACTTATACGATACCCATTTGTTAGTTTCTGAAAAATAACAAAATTTTTTATTTGTACAGAGTCTGAAACCTTACTGTTAAGACTGAAATTTTCAATAAAATAATACTTAACTTTTATTTCACTTTTTTTTTTTTTAATTATTACCTACTATATTATTAAATTTTTAATATATTTTTCATTCATTTGTAGTAGAAAACGTTTCAGTAAATTGGATAATTATTTGATATAGGTAGCTATAGTTTCGACTTGTAGCCAATAGTTGAGGGTATTTTACTGAACTATATGAGGGAACTGTGTGCTACACTCCTCGAGAGTGAAATGCACCAACAATTTTGTCACTATTCTATTTTTTTGATAATCTTGAAAATTGCTTAAATAAAATTGATCTTGAAAAAAAGAAATTAATTATAGCAGGTGACTTTAATAATATTAATATTCTTCTTAACAATAATAGCAGTAACTCTAATCAATCTGTTGAGTTACTTTGGTGGTATGTCAAGTGTCGGTGTCCCGACACGAGTCACTAATCATTTTGCTACATGTATAGACAACATTTACACAAATGTTACTATCTTTAATGCTTTGGTTATCAAATGCCCGTAAGTAGGTAACCAAGGCGGATACGACGGCAGGCGGGTACGGCGGCACACTGCGCGTCAAAAGTATAGACCCCCATAATGGGTGGCTGATTAATTTTGTGTCGTACTGTACTTGGTTTTATCAGACTTCCGGCGGCTAATTGGTCTGTAGTTATTATCAGCGTACGATAAGCCGTTGTTGTTTGTTGAGTCAGTAAAGATATTCACTATCTTAATTTCATATCAAAAATCTCCTAAGAACAACTCGAATACGTAAATTTGCAAGCCATTAACACTACCTGAAATTTTTGTGATATTTAACTAAATAAATAAATAAATAAATTTATTGCTATAAAAGTATACAACTTTTTGAGCAAGGAGTTTTGACCTTCCTCTATACAAAAATTATAGACTAGTTAGTACAGGTAGATTGTAGAGTAGTACAAACATACTAAACTTGACAAAATCTCTAAACAGTAGTGAACATTATAAGTAAAATAAGAGTCAAACTATTCATTAAGAACAAAAGATCTGGTACAAAGAATGGTTTTTATGTAATTAAATAATTTCTTCACATTTTGAATGGTATTTATTTTTAAGAGTAACATTTTTAAATTTATGTTATCATTTTTTAGATTTATTGAATTCAAAAAACCTGTTCGAATAAAACTATAAAGTGGGCACTTGAATAATAAGTGCTCTAGATCCTCGTTTTGGTGTAAATCACACAAGGTACAATCAGTTTCACAATTTATCACATAGGTTATATTTTTGATTACAAAACGTATCACTTTCCGCCCAGAGGTACGCATTTGTGCTAGAAGTCTTACAAAATTAATTTCACAATGAAATAACAAATAATACTCTGGTTGATATATTTCAAAATCCAATTCGTGGTATATCAAACTATAACTACTATTATATACTCTATTTAAGTCATTTTCAATTAAAAACTCAGTAAACTTTTGAATTATATTATTAACATCTGTTCCAGAAAGCCTTTGCAAATCCCAATACTTTAAACAATCTATTTTTTGCAATATTTGTTTCAATTGTAGACACCAGTTATACTTAGAATTCACATCACTACCATCTGCCAATTGTTTCATCCGCAAAAAACACAATTTAGGTATAGCTTGTACACAAAATAGTAAATATAGCTTGTTCCATTAAAATTCGAATTTAGACAAGTAAATGGGCCTATATTCGGAAGCAAGTATTGCTCTTGGTGGTGGAGGGGCTACTTGAGAATGAACTATGTAAATTGGTACTTCCATATTTTCTATATAGCTTTTCATTCATGAACTAATCAATTTCAATCAACAGAATGTAGTTGCAGCTCAACTAACCATAATATTAGGAAACACATCATCAACTTAACCGCATTTTGGGTTTAGTATTTGTTCACAAGAACTTTAATTAATTGACACAGAGTTTCCAAGCGCCCAGAATTGAGAAATCTGTTTTGTATCTCAGCTCTAGGCAGTTTTACTTCATTCAATCGGTTTATTATCAAAAGAAAGAAATCGATTGTTGGTTAAGAAATATTCTTATATTTCTTAACCATCATACATGTAAGTAATATTACTTATCTGAAATTTTAAGAAGTTGAAGGTGAAAAATAAATAAAAAATTGTTTTATTAATTACATATTTATTTATTTAAATTGGTAGATACATATTTGAAATATTATAAATTTTAGCACATCATAAACAATTTGATAATTTGAGTTCATTTAGTACATTACTGATGAATTAGCGGGCCATTTGGCTTCACAATATTTATTGCACACTGCTACAAATATTCAACACATTGCTAAGCAGTATCTTCTTTTCACTTTAAAACCAAGTGACTTAAGAAATGCTATATTTTCAGGTGAGATATTAGGTCGTTGCTTAAATGTTTTACGTTGAATGATCTCCGGTCTCAAAAGTCCATTGCTATGTTGGCTAGCGGTGGCGTGCTCCGAAGTGTAAATTAACATGGTTTGAAACGCAGTTGCTTTACCACTAAAGTATAATTTTCGGCGATATAGATGTTAACTCTTTGACAACCACTGGTAAATAGATAATATTTTGAGCAAGTTCAACTATTTTATACCCTATAACCTGTAGCGATGATACTGATTAACCCAAATGTGGTGGTTGTGTTGCACTGATGCTAGTTGTGTGGTTGGTGGCTGTGGCGGGTGGTGGCGGTGGTGGTGGGGTTGGCGGTGACGGAATTGAGAAGCTTATCACCAATTTTGTCAAAGCAACAATTTACTGAAATATCTCAGAATCATCAGCATCATCACCGCTGTTAGGAAAAGGTGATTTCTTAATAGAAGATACAGCCTAATCATTGGAATCATCATCATGATCATCATCATCAGCTTCATAATCGCTAGCGTCTTCTTTATAAGTTTCATCCAGATAGTCGCCTAGTGCTTCAATAATATCAACCCGTTGAAGTTCGCGAAGTATAGAGAATATTTCTTGGCCGACAGTAGTTTCTTTTAAAGCATTTAACTCATTCATTAAAGCTTCTCGATCTTCAGCGTTATACAACATGTTTTTATTTTCCTCTAGACTTCGAATAATTTTAAATATTTTTTCACCAATCTCTGAAGTTACATATAAATGTCGCAATTTATCCACTAAAGCATCAGGATTGTGCCAGTATTTTACTTTTTTTGATTGCCGATTCTCACATTCAACATCTTCCGTGTCGTTGTATTTGATACGCTTAGCTAGTAGTTCTTGATCCGTTGAATTGGCTGAACGTTTCATTGATATTCGTTCATTAGAATTTGCCCCATTATTTTGGTTTTCTTTGATTAATAAAATATCCAAAGCAGTTTGCAAAGCTGTAGTTAATTTGGGAATGATAACGTTTCTGTTATCAGAAATGGTTGAAACCTGGTTATTAGACTCTTCGCTTGGTGTGTAAACATGACATTGATTTCTTAAATTATTGAACTTAATTTCAATTCCTTTTGATGCCGCTACAATTCTTTGTTCAAGTGGATTGGACCCTTCTTTAGCTATACTGTTTCGAGATTCATCATCAACATCATTCCTCTCCATATCATAACTTAATAAGTCATCAACAGCGTCTAATGCTTGTTTTTCTCGTTGATCAAGAGAGTAATCATCCCTGTTTGATGAAAATTCTCGAGTATGTAAATTTCTTATATGGCGTGAAAGAGAATCTTTCCGCGAGAAGCATCTATAACACTGTGTACACTCAAATATTATAATATAATAGATGTGTACAACTCAATTGGTCTTACAAGATTAATTCACATTTGTGTTAATGGTTACTTATATATTCCACCACTGGAAGCCACTCATTCCTACATGCCCCTAAATATAGGCAATTACTTTGACAATTACGTTACTAAATGACCCGTGAAATTTCAGCAAACTTTTGATTCAGAAAAGCCAAATTAACAGCATCACTGCTATCTGTAGGAGCATGTACGTTCGTGAGACGCTTATCATTCATATCATAATCACCCTTAGGTGTTAAATTGATAGACGCAGCCTTTCGAGCATACCGTCCACCGCTACTGCTGAATCGACCAAATTTTTCAACGCTCATGTTTGAAATGATTTACGAAACGGGTTAGTCACCTGTATTTATTCAATTATATCAGGTTCGCGAAGTTCTTCAAGTATTGCTTGTATTTCATTCGAATGATTCGTGTGTCCAGCTTGTGCGGACGCTATCAATAATTTTAATCTGCCGATAAGTTCGCCAACATCGTCCCAATAACGGTAATCAATCGTTTCACAATCGTTAAAATGCGTTAAGCCAAAACCAGTTCGTTTTTGTTTCGGTGTTGATGTATGTTTTCGTCGCGGTGGAAAAAGTTTACTTATAATCTCCTTATATTTATAACAATCATTCACATTAACTGCTTCATTGACGTCAAAGTTTCTTTTGTGCGCATTGGTAATTTGTAATATATCCTTATATGTGTTTAAATCAGCATCTGTGTATAGATGTTGATTTGGATACTTTTTAAACAGTAGCTCAAAAAGACCCTCAGTGCCCGGGTAAGCGATATCATTAACAATAACATTATCATCAATTATATCCAATTCAGAATTACCAATCATCCATTTATTTGTTTCCGCATCTATACGCGGGCCATAGGTATGATCAAGAGATTTTTTGGCGTTACGCGTAAGCGATAACTGGAGATACTTTTCAGCTAGAACACCAACACTTGGTTCGTTTGTTTGCTCAAACAATTTTCGTGCAGTAATTTGTGCTGTTGGAGTAAATTGACTTGTTGTGGGGTAGGTTCAAAACTTTCCTCTAACAGCAATGATCCAAATATTTCATCATCACCACTATTAAGAAAACGCGGGTTCTTAGTAGAAGATTTCTGAGCAGTGTTTTCTGCTGTCGAGGTAAGTTGGTTTGATGTAGGAATAGGTTCAAACCCTCCCTCTGTCAGCGGTGGTTCAAATACTTCATCATCACCACTGTTAAGAAAACGTGATTTCTTAATAGAAGATATAGCATAGTCAATGGAATCATTAGCATCATCAATAGAAGGAGATGCTTTCTTAATTTTATTTTATGCTGACTTTTCATTTTTAACTAAGAGGCTTTTTGCTGGTTCAGTTTTTATTTTAGTAGTTGCTTCTTTAAGCGGTTCAATTATTGGTTTGAATAATTCTTCTAAATTTTTTTGCAGTTCAAACTGACTATCCTTAAGCTCATGATATTTAGCACGTATAGACTTTGTGACAACTAAAATTTTTCGCTTTAGCTCTTGATTTTGATCCATAGTAAGTCTATATGCTATTGCTGCTTATAAACAAATGTGCAAGGCATCAATGCTCACTACAATTTTATACTTTTTCGGCTTAACCAATCATAAATTAAGCAAACTGAAACTTTGAACAAAATTTCAATCAAAAAATTCAAACTATTTGAAATTGGATTTTTCTGAAGCTGAATTTAATGTATACACGCTGTATTTCGTATAACTTTGTATACGCTCGGTATCTAACATTATTTTATATAGAGTTCTAATAATATATATGTGATAATTAATATATTTCAGTACTACAACAACACTGAGAAAAAAATAATTAGTACATATTTTTTCATAGTAAAAATGGCCTTTCATATAAGATAATTCGTTTTTATTTATATGATAAAAGATATTATTATTAATATATGTAGTAATTAAAAATTTTTCTCTACTATTTGATTTGAATAAATATATTGTTTTAAACCGTATTGTTCTTGCTTTTTGTCGCAGGATGTGGATGATATAAAATCCATGTTTTCGATCGGTAGTTCTACACCTTGTTTTATAAAACACATCTTTAACGCTATTGGGACTTGAATGCGTATTCGTCAACAATGAATTTAATTGTTGCAATGATCCTCAAGTCAACAATGACAACAATGAAAAAGATGATATTATGCACCTGTGCGTTATAATTTTTGGTGGTTGTGAAAAGGGAATTTATTTTATTGAAGGCGATCAAATTTTTAAATTATTTGTTCGCGAAATTGATTCATTTCAATTTTTCATGAATCTATATACTCTAGCTGCTCTTTTGTTGTTTAAGAAAGAGTAGAAGCAGGGGTATATAATTATTGGAGCACAACGAGTTTCTAGTCGGTTGTCAAGTTACTCGCGAACAAATTACACTGTTATGTATATTTGCGAATTTTGTGGTAGAATATTTACAAGAAAGTTCAATCTTTCTCGACACTTACGTACTCAACATAATTCGGTAAATTACGTTAATGGTGCTAAGACTGATGCGAATAAGTTCAAAGATGATGCCTTATCAAATACAACTTTATCAGTACAGAATGATGGTTCTACATCTATTTATGGTGGCGGCGCTTTTGGTGATGATTATATTGCTAATTCAAAAAATGTTAGTGATAAAAATACATCATGCTTAATTCCTAAGAATCCTAATTCCTTAATACATCATGCCTAATTTACAAAATAATTCAGTAAATGATATTGATTACACCTTGAGTCCCGTTGATATGATATTTGCAACCAAATCGATTAAAGCTAAATTTGATTCCCTAAAGAAAATCCAAAACATTTTGAAATCGATGTATAAGATAGTTGGGTTAATGGAAACGGGCGAGAAAATAAGTTAACATCTATTACTAATGAAACAACGTTATTTCAAAAATTAGCTAACCTTTTAGAGCTGATTCTAGATATTTTAATGATCAAAGAGTTTGCAGAAAAGATTAAGAACAAGCCCCCATTTCCATCAAACCAGCAAGTCTAAAGCATCATAGAATACGCAATTCAAATGAATGTGTTGAAATAGAAATACCAACTAAACATTTTAAGTGCAACAACTCTACGAACGCTTGGAGTATGTTAATAATTGGCACATTCAAAAAACAATATATCAGTTACTAGAACTAATTACCATCACAGCAACTGGCCAAGAAATTTTGAATATTTTACATAGTTTAAATATGCAAGAAGAAGGTGATTCTTTTCAACCCACCACATTTAGTTATTACCTAAAAAATCATAACAATTTAATTGAGAACATCAATAAGCTAAAAAATGCTAATGTGGGACGGGAAATATTTTCAATAATCGATGAGTTAGCTGAAATTATAAAACCGCCGCCTTTGTTAAAGAAACATCTGCTAAGTGATGAAGATAGCAGTTATGAAGTTTAAGTTTTCAAATTTATTTGTGATTAGAATTCTTACTCTTATTGTGAATAAAGCAAAAAAACAATGTATATATTTATAACTATTTATATGGATGTATTTAGATAACAAAATAATGTATGTGTAATATACAGAGTGTTTAAAATAAAAATATGTCAATACTTATATGAGTTTATGTTTAATAACCCCTGAATCCAATTTTCATATTTTCAGATAATATATCGAACACTTAACAAATACTAAACCCAAAATGCGGTTAAGTTGATGATGTGTTTCCTAATATTATGGCTAGTTGAGCTGCAACTACATTCTGTTGATTGAAATTGATTAGTTCATGAATGAAAAGCTATATACAAAATACGGAAATACCAATTTACATAGTTTATTCTCAAGTAGCCCCTCCACCACCAAGAGCAATACTTGCTTCCGAATATAGGCCCATTTACTTGTCTAAATTCGAATTTTAATGGAACAAGCTATATTTACTATATACACTTAATATTTTTATATACGCATTGGTAAACACCGGGTATATTATGCTCGCAATATGATACTTCTGTTTAGGATATTAGATAATATTTTTAATTCCTTTAAATAACTGCATCAGAAAACATTATTTTATTCATAATTGAGATATTTTTATATAACTGACAGCTATTTTGATAATTATTAATTAGTTAAATATCACAAAAATTTCAGGTAGTGTTAATGGCTTGCAAATTTACGTATTCGAGTTGTTCTTAGAAGATTTTTGATATGAAATTAAGATAGTGAATATCTTTACCAGTAATTGCAAGAAATAAAGTTCTTATTTATTAAAACTCAAATGATATGTGTGTGCGTATTCTATAATTAAAATTCAATTAAGTTAGTTTAAAATTGAGCTTGTTGATGGAAAAAACCGTGGCAAGTATATCAATTAACTTATATCATTACTTAGATAATATAAAATACAATTTTCTGTGAATTTTATGGGTATATCTGGATCACAGCCACCACCACCACCTACCACGGCCCGCCGCAACCACCCATCACCTACAACACTAGGCTGGGGGGCTACAAATTTTTATAATTTGTTGTTTATACCACTAAGAACGTTAGATTATAAACTACTAAGACAGTTCTGCCTAAATATGCTTAATTTGTATAACTTTCTGATAATATTCATATGTTCAAATGGATATCTCAATTCAAAATATTATTAATAAATTTATTGTTTAAAGCAACTTAGATTTCTCAAAATATATTGATAGCACAGACCAATGAACACTATTTATTATACTACTAGACAAAGTCTAAAGCCTAAACATACATATTATATAAATAGGCATAATACTTATCTCTTTTAATTCTTTTTGTTATAAAATTATTTTTATTTTTATCTGCTGATAAAATTAACACTTTCAGACCCACGGCTTCGGCATCCGAAACCAAACAAAACTTCCCCAGAGGCCGACCGCGATCAATGATTAATTGATTAGTTGATTACTCATTATGTATGAGATGTTTATCATGTTTATCATTCTTCATCACACAGATGTGTTCCCATTCACACAAACACATACATACCAACAAACACTACTCTCTTGGTTTCTATGTATAAAAAATTTTAAGATAAACAAAAAATACATAAAAAATATAATTTATATTTTTAAATAAAATTGATTTGAATGAATGTCAGTGTATATGTAGTATGTATGTACGTATCACGTAGTACGTCTGTTTACAGTTTTACACATACATACGTGTGGAACTGTGTTGTGTGTTTGAATCATTTTATTTTATGTATTTGTTTATATAGTTTGTTTTTTTAAATATTGCCGGCTTCCGGGGAAATTTACTATGAAAGTGCTCGGGCCTCATAGTGTTAATATGTATGTATACCCCAAGCCTACAATAAATTTGGTTTCTATAGCAATACAGCATGCATACATTAACTTCGGCTTGTTTAAATGCACACTTTGTATAACGAATGAAAGTAAGGAAAAATACCTAGAGCTGGGAGCGTTATAGAAACAGATTTCTCGATTGTGGGCGTTTGGAAACAATTGTTATATGCTAAAAGTAGAAGCAGATTTCCGATCCCGCGTTCTCATAACAAGTCTTAAGGTGTGTACTAAAAATAGAAACTGATTTCCGATTAAGCATTCCGCTAACAAGTTAGCATGCGAGCGGACAATAATTCTAAAAATAGCTAATTTTGATTTTAATCATAATAACATTAACTAGTTAATTTTATTTATAACGACACTGTTTCCGACATGTGTAGAGTGGGAGCTGCTGTTTTGTCTCGTTATGTTGACTAACATAAGAATTGATTGATGTCTCCCACCTTATACATGCCGTTTGCTAAATATTTAGCATTTTAGTAATATCGACATTGTTTTTTTTTGAGTTTTTTTTTGGAGCACTGCTGCTGGTGGATGGCGCGGTCAGTAGTGCTCGGCGGCATCGCCATCTATGGGCATGCGCCGCCAAAACGAGAAAAACGATAAAAACAACACATAAAGACAGGAACACAATATCAATAGACAAACGACAAACATACACATAATAAAATTCAACGATGGATCCTGCCATCCCAGGGCTTCACAAAGAGCGAACAATCCCTGGTGGCGGTACACTAAGTGCTAGCCAGAGCATCCGGTCACCAAGGTCTGAAATCCAGCGATGAAACTCCGAGGTGTAAAGGGTCTCGGAGTGGAGAAAACCGACTAGAAATTTATCACAGACAATATTACAAAAAGGAAGAAAATCTTATTACGTCACTGGGGAACCACCGGCTGACCAGTGACGCAATAAGTAGTTAAAAACAATGCCGCTCCAAAGTCACAACAACAAGCCTACAGCGGCACAACAATATATCACAGATGGAAATAAAATGTGATATACCACCTCGAGTGAAAAAGGCCTCTAGTGGTACATCGTTAAAAACAAAACAGATTAAAAACAATCTTATTAAAAAAAAAGAAAACAACAATATCACAGATTCAAAAAATTTCTTGCTCTGTGACACGATTCCGCTCCCTATAGTCTCGACAATTCCGAATTGGCCTCATCAACACCTAGGAGCTCACACGTGTAGGGATAGTGACATCTGACTACTGAGCAACATGTACTGTTCTGTCAGACAACTGATTACTAGGTACATGTACCGTTCTGTCAAATGTCGGGGTCAACCCACACGGGAGGCCAGTACGATGACTAGGCCACGTTCGTCCGAGTCGAGACTACAGAGAACGGAACAATGCCACAGAGTATCACAGTATATCTGACTTATGTCCCCATGACCTCGACGGGGCAAAAGCGGTCCCAAGACACTCAAGCTCGCATCCGCATGAGGGAAGACGACATCTCCTTACTAAGCGAGCTCGCTCAAGCCGTTCGGGCAGATGTCGACTCATACGCCTGGATGACGCGAATGAGTGCGTCGAGTACCGCATTCCTACCCGTTGAAGTCACAGGGACAAAAAATCAACGCAATATTATAAACGACTTATCACGGTTGTGTTCACTGAGGTGCACCGTCCAGTGAACGCAGAGATAAAAACAAAAGGACAAAAAATTAAAAACAAAAGTGCAAACAATCACAATCAGGAAGACAAGATACAAAAAAAATCCGTTAATCATTACCAATTCGACTAATCCGAATTCGAGTCACGATTTCGGTATTCGCACACATATGGATACTAAACACATTCGACGCTACAGCCAGACATCAGGGCGAGAATTACAAGCATTTAGCAGACGATCGTATTTTTCACATACGGTGGAAACTTCTGTCGATCCTTCGACGTTCGTCCTCGTCAAAAAAATATCAGAGCCTCGTTAGCCTGCTAGCCGAAGCTAACAGTTACCGCCGAGCACGCCGAGGACGTGAGGTTGGATTTATGCCCAGCATCGACATTGTTATTTTTATTGTTATATATACATAACTGTATATTTTTTTTTATTCTTTCCTGACCGAGATGTTCCATTATTGGAATAATATTCGGGAGGTATTCTTTTGGGTGTCGGCTATCCTATTTATGGTTTTCTATCGTTTCCCATAAATTACAGGCAAATACCAGGATAGATCCAAATAAAGTGGGCCATAGCCACATTACCTTCCAAATCCTTATTTAACCCATCCTAGTTTTTTGTTTTTCTGACGTGTTCGGTACATAATTGTACTAAAGAAAGGACAACAAATTATTATTATTATTATAGACTTTTACGCCAACCTGGCGCTCACTACTGAGTAGGACAGTACTGGGTAACCTTCATCTATACCGGAATTATGCAAGGTATTAGGCTCTGTGGAAGGGTAATGTGCCAAACCAATCCGTAAAAGTACCGTAGTACATTCACGGACGGGTTTGTCACATCACTCCTTATATTGTTGTTGTTGTTGCTTGAAACGAGGTGTTATGCGTCTATTTTGGTGTACACTGGTTCGTACGACGAGACTTTTGTGGGAGCGTAGATGTTGGCTCAATGACAGACGGCTGTGAATGCCTAGTTCGTTTTCGTGTCCTCAGAGAATAGGTAGGATTAGGGACAGAGGGAAGGTAAAGGACTGTTTGTGTTTGTGTGTGTGTTCGTGTATGTGTGTGGATGTGTCGTTCTATTTTTCGTTTCTTGGTGTAAATGTGTTCTGGTTCATCAAATTGCTCATTAAAATCGGGTGTTCCTGGAATTGCGCGCTTAGATGGTACAGAGGTTGACGGACCTTGTGTGTTATTGAGTTGGGGAGGATTGTGCACCAGAGCGGTAACAGTGACAGTGCGGCAGATCCTCCCTCTCCATCAGACGAATCTGGATCTGTATGTGTGTTAGGTGTTTGTGTTTCAGTGTTAGCGTATTGTGTGTTTATGTATGTGTGTTGTGTGTCTGTAAGATGAGTGTCAGTGTGTTGTTCACTCACTGTAGATGGCTCAGATGGAGTACAAGCAGATCTTGTGCTTTCACATATTGCAGTCGGATTCGTATTACTAAGGAACTTCCGTACTATACGACATGTGTTTATGATCACTGCCTTTTGTATAGTGACATATGTGTACTTTGGGAGACCCAAGAGGCTCAAGCTATTGTGTAGTGTGTGTGGAATGACTCCGGTGGCACTGAGTACTATTGGAACAATGTGGACATGTTCCATTCGCCATTGTTGTTTTATTTCGGCTGCGAGGTCAGTGTATTTCTCCAATTTAACTGCGTGTGTTTTTTGTAAGTTATGTGTATTCGGAACCGCAATGTCGATCAGATAGGTGGTCTTAGTTTGTTTCATTACGAAGGTGATATCTGGCCGATTATGATTTATGGTCTTATCTGTAATAATCGACCGATCCCAGTAAAGTCTACAGGAGTCATTCTCCGCTACTACTTTTGGTGTGAGCTTGTAGTAAGGGGTTTTATCGGTTATAAGGTGGTGCTTAACCGCTAGTTTCTGGTATATAATTTTGCCAACCTGGTCGTGACGGTGTTTATATTCGGACTGAGCGAGCTGAGTACAGGCAGCTGTGATGTGTTGGATCGTTTCGGGTTTGGAATGGCATCTCCGGCATGAGTCAGATGTTATTGACGAGTCACGAAGTATGTATTTTGAGTAATTTTTTGTATGAATTACTTGATCTTGTATAGCCAGCATAAATCCTTCAGTCTCCGGGAAAAGACTTCCTTGACTCAACCAGGCGTGCGATGCTGCTTTGTCGACGTTACTCTGGTTAAGATCATGTGGATGTCTTCCATGTACAGGCTTGCGGATCCATTGCTGGGTTTTGTCCTCCTTCGTGACTAAGGGGCAAAAACTATCTGGCATTTCTGTGTGTGAGAGGTTTAATGGTGTGTATGCCTTGTCGGCTTGGATTATTGAATTGTGTAGGTGTGATGTGTATGTTTTGGTGTAAAAGTGTTCTCGGAAGTTATGAACCTGTTTATTAAGCATGTTCCTTATGTCTATAAGACCCCGACCCCCTTCGGCTCTTGGCAGCGTCAGTCGTTCTATCGCTGCTTTGGGATGATGAATTCTGTATTTGGTTATAAGGACGCGGGTCTTGATCTCGATGTTTGTCAAGTCCGGAGGCGTCCATTTGATTACCCCAAATGAGTACGTTAGCACCGGAACTGCGTAGGTGTTAATTGCTTTGATGATTTTTTTTCCATCAAGGTGAGTGTTCAGCAATCTCTGTACACGCGCTAGGTATTGCTGCATTAGGTGTTGTTTTACAGCGCTGTGATCTATACGTTCATCCTGGTTGAATCCGAGATACCGGTACGACTCTCCCTCGTCCATTGGCTGCATAACAGACTCCGTTCCCAGCAGCTTCTGTAATTGATGTTTAGTTGCTGCGTAGATCTTTATATCATCCATGTACATTAGATGTAAAATAGTGTGGTGCGAATTCATTTTTGTCCCCACATTATAACCGTATTTGGTTTCATTCAACAGGCGTGTAATACTCAAATGTAAGGTCGTTCGCCAATCGGACATGATCGTTCCAAGAAAGTTCACGATACTTGGGTGTATTTTGTACAGCTCCAATACTCTCCGTAACCAGGAGTGCGGGACCGAATCAAGTGCCTTTTTGTAATCAATAAACGCTGTGTACAGGTTACGCTGTCTCCCTTTCGCTTGTTCCAGTACTACGGAGTCAATCAGAAACTGCTCTTTGCAGCCTTGTGACCTCTTTCGACATCCCTTTTGTTCTTCTGTCAGTATGGTGTTAATCTGACAATGTTCATTGATCTTTTCTGCCAGACAGGACGTCAAAATCTTATACACTGTAGGCAAGCAGGTGATAGGCCTATAATTCGCAGGATTTTTTGTATCACTGTTTTTAGATTTCATGTATGTGATACCCTGCGTTAGGAACTTCGGTGTCAGGTTTGGTGTTTTTATAAATAGTGTAAAGTGTTCAGCGAGATACTTGTGTGTTGATGTAAAGTGTTTGAGTCAGTAGTTTTGTATGTTATCGATGCCAGGTGCCTTCCAGTTATGCGATCTCTGTAAAGCTCTGGAGACGTCCTCTGTAGTAATGTCCGTATAGGGCATCTCCGGAAGATGTTCGTTATTCCTGCACTCTGTATCGATCCAGCTGGCTTTGTCATTATGGTCAATGGTGTTGGACCATATATTCGCCCAGAAACTATGGAGTGCGTTCTTTTCCGGTAGACCATTACTGTCAGTTACCGTGTTCGTTAGAGACTGATAAAACCGTCTCTCGTTTCTGCTGAACGCTTGGTTTTGTCGTCTGCGCTCAGTACTGGTCTTATATCTTCGTAAGCGCTTCGCTAGTGCTGTTAATTTTTGGTGAAGCGTATCTCTGATCTCTGTGAGTGTTTTATTGGGTTCCTCGTATTGTGTGTGTACTGTGTGTTTGTGTAATATGTCGTGTATATATTTGTTGAGCCGTTTGGACCTCGTACCCTGTTGGTATTGGGTGATCCTGCCGAGGTTGCATCGGATGGTGCTGATGCGTTTATTCCCAGGCAGGGGTTTTGTGTTCCTTCGAGTTGTGCGCTACAGGTGGTGTTACATCGGACCCGTTACAACGTATTGCTGCAATGGCTCCACAGTAGATAGCTGTGTGTAACTCGATAAAATTGTCACAAGTTTGCAAGTGTTGAGGCAGTATTATGTTATTTAATATCTCAACAATCTCAGCTAATCTACGTGAGGTGTGTTGTTTAGGCAACAAGTACCGATGTGTGGGGTCCGTCCCTTCGAATTCAGTAAGCGCTGTGTTAAATTCCAGTTCGATCTCTTGCAGTAGGGTGTCATTTACTGCTGTTTCATGGTAGTCAGGCTCATTCTCGACAAGTTGTTGAGTGTCGTTTTGTGTGGGGCTCCCCATTTCTGGTGGGCCGTCGTCGGCCTGACTTTCTTCATTTTGAGCAAATTGATGTGCAACTTGTGTTTTAATAGTGTTTATGAGGGAAGAAAGCATAAGGTTATTGATGAAAATGACACGCTTTTGGTCTGCCAGTCTCTGTTCAGTGACGCGATTTAGGTGAGGATAGGTGCGCGCGAACTCTTAATGTAATTTCGTACGGTAACCAGTTTTGTCCGTTTCAAGTTTAGTAACTTGGAAGTATGTGCGTACGATGAATTCATTCAATTCATCTGTCCATTGCATACGCACACGCTTCTTGCCAGCTTTAGTGGTCCCCAAAGGGTGCTCCGAGGAAACACTTAAAGTCGGCTGAGCCAAAGGTGTTGGTGGCTCTGTAAGTAGGGCAGTAGTATTTTGGCTGAAGGTGTTATTACAACTGACAAGTGGCTGCCTAGAACCCAGCCTGTCGTCACCGCGATCTAAACTGTCACATTCAGTGGTGACCCTGATGCGCCCGGTCGCTCCACTGGTAGCGGCATTTTTCCGAGGCTTTCTTTTCAGTGGCTTCTCCATCCTAATGGGTTGTCCTTTTAGTCGCCTTTTACGACAAGCAGGACTTACTGTGGGCAAATTCTGCAAAATTATTATTATTATTATTATTATTATTATTATTATTATTATTATTATTATTATTATTACAAAATTAAAGACTTTTTTTAATTTACGTTATTTTGTTCAAAAATATCAAGCTCGAAAAATTAATTTAGGCCTTCATTCTAAGAATGAGATCCGTCAGAAAATACCGTTGGCACATATTCTCGGACGTTAAGTTTTACCGTCATGGTAAACTTTATTCTTAATTTCAAAAGAAAATTACTTATTCAGAATGCAAAGTTGATCATTTTAACAGTTTCAAAACTGAATTATAATGCACTACGCCCTATTTAATTAAAAAATTGTATACCTATTATAAGGTGATGATAACTAGTAGGTACCTGTTTAAAAAAATCCGGCAGGAGTAAATATCCCCCCCTCCCAAAAAAAAAATTGTGAAAACTCGGAAATATGGACACCCTAGGTAAATATATATACAACTTGTCCTACAATATTCTGATCAGTCAGTATATCAAAAACCACTTAGAGGGTAAACTCGAAACTTGCTATACCATTATGATCTTTTTTCCGGTTAGTCGTTTCCACTCATGTGATATCAACTTTCAAATTTTAAATAAAACAATATTTTTTTTTTAGCGTATATAGATTCTTTATTATATTTTAGGAGCTTTTACACATTTTAAAGTTTTTTAGACCTACTCAAATTATTAACATCTTAAGTTATTAGCCATTATTATCACTGCTCATAGTTTCCCTCGAATTACAGGTAAACCGTGCATATGTATCCAAGGTCATACATGCTGTGTGGTACTGTGACAATGCGTACAGACAAATGGTTTAAGTCCAGTCAAACTACGAGCTGTGGTAACAACTTATGACATTAATAACTTGAGTGACGACTGTACCCATTTTTCGGAACGGGGGTCCTTTAAAATTTTTAAGTGCAAGAGAAGGTCGCGAAACAAAAAATTCAAGAAACACTGTTGTAAACCAACGAAATAAGTTGTGTCTATTAAAAATAACAATCTTACATTATTTAGAAATGGCACTTCAATTTTTAATAATTAATAAAGATTGACTACATATTACAATATAAACGGGTTCGTATTTTTTTCTTATAGAACATGGCAGAAGGCATTTGTGTTTGCAAAGATGAAAGAACAGTATGTGGCTCAAATAACAAAACGTATGACACACCGTGCAAATTAAAAGAAGACGCTACTCAAGATCCAACAATTCGCATTCAATACTGGGGATCCTGCAAAACAGGTTTAACTTTTATATTAATTAGGTCGTTGGTAAATTGTGACATTTGTTTTATTTTCCAGTTCCCTATATTGTAACATCACCACAAGATGGAGCAGTTGAACTAAAACGAGATGTCTTTTTGGATTGTGAAGTTCAAGGAAATCCAGTACCATTAGTTCATTGGGAATTTATATCCGACTTGGGCCTTTTAAAATCTTTACCAGCCGATGACTCAAATATTGTTGTACAGACACGAGGTGGGCCTGAAAGTTTAATGGTTACATCATATTTACAAATTTTCCAAATGCGAGAAACTGATGTAGGTACTTATATTTGTATTGCTGAAAATTCACAAGGAAAAGATCAAGCATCAGCTCGAATTATAATTAAACCTTAAGTAGTTCTATCGATTTAACTATTAACTAACAAGGAGAGGTTCAGGTATGGTCATCGATTTCAATTAAATTTCGTCTACTAGTAGAGCATAATATCTATATAAAAAATCTAGGAAATTAAGGTCCACCTCCCAAACATAAAAAAAATATTTCAACTTAAAGTTTAACTCTTTAAATGATTAAGACGAAATACTGTGATATGTATATATTTACTGGTACAGGTGTCACCATCTGTGACAGATTTTCCCAAATACGGAATAATCCTAAATAATGTTCAATTTTATCAACATAGTTTAGTATAATTTATATTTTGTAAATTCCTAGGGTTCACTTTTTTGATGTTGGGATCTTTGATTTTTTTTCTTTTTTTGTAACCGTACCTATATATTGTACTTATCACTGGCAGTAAAAAGTCCAGTATTTTGAGACAAAAAATTGTTTCCATATAGTTTGTTTAAACGGGTTAAACAATTTTATAATATAAGATATATACAAGTTATTAATTGCCATTAACAAGTAAAATAGCCTGGTGGTAAATGTTCAGAATAGTGTGGTGAATGCTGTGATACTGGGTTCGATTCCCGGTCGAACCTTTTTGAAATATTTTTAATTTTAATAATTTTTTTTTTAAAATTATTAATACTGTTGCTAAAATTATACTTATAGAAATATCATTTATTGTAAAAAAAATATTTTACCATTTTACTACGGTCTTTACTTATTTTGATTTTTGTATTATCATTCTTTTTCAAATAATTCAAATTCAAAATAAAAAAAAAATTTAAAATAGGTGCGAACCGGGAATCGAACCCAGTATCACAGCGTTCACCACACTCTTCTGAACATTTTACCAGCAAGCTATTTTACTTACTTGTTGATGGGACTTAATAATTTGTATATATCTTGTATTATAAAATTGTTTAAGCTTTAAATTGAAATATTTCTTTTATTTCTGAGAGATGGACCTTAATTTTTTAGATTTTTAATATAGCCATTATGCTCTACTAGTAGACGAAATTAGATTGAAATCGGTAACGACCATATCTGAACTTCTCCTTGCAAGATAATATTGTTTTGAGGATATTATATAACTGATGAATTTTAATGATGTGGTATAATTTAAATGTCGATACAAAAGCAGATTGGTTAGATTCTTTTAAGTTGTTCTAATAATGTTTTCTGTTTACAAATTAAGATTATAGCTACTTTTGTTGTTAAATAAAATTCTAGAAAAATGTAGACCTGAAAATGTATTATTTGATGATGTTATATAATAAAAATTTTACAATATATACGTATATTTATGCTGTTATAAATATAAAACTATTTAATTAATTCTTTTATTGTAGTTAGTAATCTTAAATAATGAATATTTTGTGAAATGGAATGCTATAACGAAAGCGTAGGAAGAACATATTGAAAATTATATTTCTTAAGGTCAGCTATTTTTTTTTTCAACTGTGGCCAAAAAAACATGATAAAAAACTTACTAATATTTAATTAGCTCAAAGTATGGCTTTGCAGGGACTCGCGAAATTCCAGTACGGGAAACAATAAAACATTAAATTTATTACAACAAATTCAAATATTGCGTGAGACCACAGGGCGAGTGCAACAATTCATATGAGTGAGAACGAAGCTTTTTCCACGTATTTTATACTATACTTTTTAGGTACAAAGTAGTATATTGTAGTAAATTTTAGGTAGTTAAGTACAAAGTAGTAAAGAATTCATTATCCTTGGAAAATTCTCTTGCCAATTAAAAAGAATTTAATTAGATATCATTCAACACCCAACAAATGTAACAAAAAAACATCAAAAAGTTTTTTTTTTACAATACAACACTGTGGCATTTTAATCGCATTTTTGTCTTAGCAACAAAAATAAATTTAAAACAAAAATTTTTAAAATGTTATTATTGTTAACAATAGAAAATAGAAATATTAATTTTTAATTCCTCACCTTGCCAATTACCCAGAAGTTGCAAAAACATAAATTTAAATTAAAAAGGAATTTTCAACTGACAGCCGATATTATATACAGGGTTGCCAACTCCTAAAAAAATTTTCCCCTAAATACAATTTGAAATCCCCCTAAAATCCTCTAAAATAATAAATTTAACACGTTAGCGGACACAAGAATAGATAAAATACACCAGACGTGTACACTATTTTGACAGCTAATACACTATATGGAATTATTGACGCCGTACGACGTGGTGTGTGAGTTTGCTAATTCCCTTGACGTATTATGACGTCAATGTCCTTGAACGTGTTAAAAAATACAACTATATTTAGTTTTGAAACATTCTTTATTTATAACGTATTCAATATTTCAAACAGAGTCTTGGTATCTTCTGAGGTTTCATGTTATGAAATATTTTTGAAGTTATCTTAAGGGGGAGTTCACGCCAGAGACGGTTAATAAACTAATTTTTTTCGAATCTCGTTTTTTGTTTTTATTTCATTCTGTGGTTCTTTACAAGCACGGTGATATATAAAACATGGCCAAAGAGTTTTTTTTTAAGTAGCAAAATATTTGTGAGCCGCTGCACAGCCAAGTTGCTGCTGCTTTGCTGATAACGCTCGCCCCGCCCCTCTCGCGATTTGATCAGTAATATTTAGTTTTGGTGTGTACACGAGTTATTGTATGCACTGAGATAATGTTCTTTTATTTGTATGCGTTGTAGACGTTTTAATAAACAGGGAGTAAACCGCTTCTTTTGTTATTATTTTTGTTTTATATCGTTTCCCGAAACTTGTGTTTTTCCCGACAAGGAAAATCATATCTCAAGTTCTGGAAAAGTTAGAGACTTAATTTGCTTTTTTTTGTTCATAAACATATTGCGCATAAAGTGGAGTATGCTTTTTCCATTTGAACAATTCTATCTTTAAAAATTTTTTTTTTTAAATAAAAAATTGGGTTTTATAATTTTTAGAACTTTGGGATTACAATTTTATAGTTAATTTTTAAAATTACCCATACTCAGCTTTATGAACAGGTACTTTAGGAATAAAATAATGAAAAAATATTTAAAAAATATTCATTACTTTTTGAGATATGGCGTTCCTTGTAAGCGCTTAAAAACTTCTGAAAAAGGGCTCCCTCCCCCCACAGGGAAGAGTAATGAATGTTTCAAAAACAAAATTTTCTATTTGAAACCATCCCTAATTTGAAAAAAATTTCAACAAGCAAAATAATCATTTAAATAAAAAAGTTGCTTTTTATTTGAACTCCTACCTTAATTGTCGCCTATATAGTCTACAGAATCAACATATCAAGTGATTGTAGATGTACCAAGTTTTTTGTTTCTTTTTCCTTTGTGCCATTTTAATATGTATATAAATATAGGCATTTCTGTTCAATGGTGTTTAATAAAACACCATTGAAAAGAAATTTGTGTGTCAAAATTAAATAACGGTAAAAATTTGAATTATTTCCGTTTTTAAATTTTGTAGGCATTGGTTACAAAAGAAAATACTCTTTAAAACTTCTCTTTAGAAAAGAATTAAAATATTCAATTTCATATTATAATCCGAGTTTTTTAAAACTTAAATCGTTAACTTTTTTAATGCTATTAAAAAAATTTTTATACTCCTAAAAAACCCTAAACATTTTTTCCCCTAAAAAAACCTCAATGCAATTTTTTCCCCTTAAATTTAGGGGGAAAACTTCTAAGTTGGCAACTCTGATTATATATACATTAATATCGCCAAAACACGTGAAAACACTACGCAGTCCGATATAAGGAACAAATCCGAATATGAAAATGACCGATACAATACAGTGTACTGTGCAATGTGTACTGTGTATTTTAAAAGTTATAAACCTACACGGTGTTTAAAAAGTTTTACAATTCAGAATTTTAGAAATTTTCTTTTTCAAAATTAAAGAATTTTATTTTAATTAATACCAAATAATTGTAGGGCACGTAACAACATATTTTTGTAAAAAGATTCCTGGTAAAACTCAAATAACATTGAAATGATAAAATGTGTGAAAATGATGCTCTGTTGAGCTAACGAAAGCAGAGCTACACTTATGCCATTAACAGGGATCAGCAATAAAAAAATATGGAAAAACAAATAAAGTTAAATATAATTTAACACGTTTTCGTCAATTTTTCGTCAAAATAAAAAAGAATAATTCATTCACAAATTGGAAGTTTATTTACGACATTCTAACATGTTTTTTAATATGTGTAAATATCTTACGACTACAATGTTAACAGACATTTCTGGATAATAAACACTATAAGATCTATATATACATTTCTAAACTGAAAAAATACATAAATAAAAGATGTCCTTGAAAATAAGTGGCTGAATGTGTCTTGCATTCTGATTTTTTGACATTTTATATTTTATTATTTGTAAATAGGGATGTTTATACTTTTAAAAGTACCTATGGATATATATGATACCGGTATTTTTCAAATATATTGTCAATATCGCAGAGTAATATCGTTAAAAATATCAGTACTTCGATATATCGTACTTTTTATTATTATATTACTGAGGTATAATTAAAATATTAATGACACCTACTCCTTGTAATTATATTTATTCGTGAGATAAAAGCAAAAATCAATTAAACTAGTATTTTTCTGAGACAGTTTTTAGGAAAACTTTTTTTCTTATGCGCTGCCCTGTCAACTTTATCAATTTTTTACGATTATCGGAAATCATTGTTCACAACCAAAGGAAGCTTAAATAGCTAGTTAGATGGCATCATACTTTTTATACCGTCTTATGATAAATACTTTCTGAACATAGCCAATTAGGTAAATTACTGCAAGGAAAGCTTATATCGATACTGACATTTCAATATCGAACTATCGATATATGCGATTGAAAAATATCGGTCGAAAATATCGATACTTTATAAAAATTTAAAAAATCCGATATTCGGTATATCGGATACAATATTAACATGCTTATTTGGTTTATAATTACATAATATGGACGATTTAAAATGGTGACGATAGGCTTTGAACCATTATCCTATCTAAACGGGTTTTCGTGAAAAAGTTTTTTTGTAAACGCAAATTCGCTATGTTATGCAGGATGCAACGGCAGAGGTTTTTTTGAACTGTACCTAAAATCAGAGGTCTCTATGTCTGCCACTTTTATTTCCCTCTTCCAGGAAGTATATTAAATCCAAAAATATAGATTAGAAAGACGATTAAATGACTTAGTCTTTTTTTACATGTTTGTAATTATTTTTTATAAAAATGCAGCGATGTGGACGTCTGCCTTCTACAAATTTATTACATACTGACTGCCATTAATACAATATATAAATGGCAGACACGATGTTATGATTTAAGGGAGTTCTTTTTTGTATTTAATTCACATAGTAGTAAACTACATAATATATTACTATCAACGACGATGAAATCATATATCTAAATTGTCATCAGCTCCCTAGCTATTTTTTTTCTTTCTAGTTTTCTTGCTCGTTAATTATATTTTGGGGAGGAATTTTAAAAAAATCAATCCGGTTTCCGGAGCGAAATAGCGCCGCTGAAAATTTTTTGTACCTTAAGGGGACCGCAGCTCTAAAAACTTTGGGAACCCCTGTAATAAACCAATAGATATATTTAGTTACAATACTAGCTGTGACCGCGGCTTCGCCCGCTCTGTATTCTACTGTAGTCTTTAATCTTTAATATAAATATTAATTCTAAAAACAATTTACATCAAATTCTATTTAGTTATTTGGAGGTGATTGAGTAATTGGTTTTGTATCCCCCAGGGACATATAATCGGGATAAAACTACCCTATGTGTTATTAAAATTATTCTTATTTGGATTCATAATACCAGTTTTTTTAGAGCAATAAATAATGTAATGGTGGTAATATAGTGTTACAGTTTTTCTGATCGTAAGCGAACAGGAACTTTTAACTCCTTGAAGATCCCCATAACATTCAATTTAAGGATACAGGGTGATTGACAAGAACATCAATTTTAGAAAAATAATTTATTTCTAACCACTGTTACAATTCAACTTTGTATAGTATAATATGAACATTGATTGTTTCCATTGAAACTGTTTCGTGCACCGTTGATCCTAAAAAAAAATAATTGTCAAATTAAATAAAATTAAATAAAAAAAAAAAGAAAATTAAATATAAAACCAGCATAGTGCAAATTTGACAAATGTTAATTAGGGTACAATTTGACATTTCGATGTAAACAATCTCAAGTTATAATGAGCGTCGAGTGTTGGTAATGATGACGGAAATACTGTCATCTTGATGTGCGCATGTGCGGAAACATCGAAAGAAATAGAAGGATCTTCAGAAGTTAGATTGGTGAGGAAAGGAAGGAATTCACTCTCTTTTGGCTTTTGGAGCTCAAGCGAACGAGACGTTGGGAGCATGTTCCCCTAGTGGGAACACGCTTTCTAAAACACATAAAGGGCACACCATGTGGAAAATTGCTGTTAGCTATTATTGGGATATGCAGTACAAGCCCATTGTACTAACTTAACGTGTATTTTAAGATGGTACAAGTAGTTTTTTTTTTATCGTATGTTACTTACGAAGTTCAATGCTCCAAGTATGGGATACGTTGTATAGAAGCATCCACAGCCGTTGAGTGGTGTTTAATGGATGGAAATTACGTAAGCTTGGTTTCCACGTGATAATGACATTTTGGCTGGTGCTGGAAAAGTCGCGGAGGTTGATCAAGTGTTGGCTGGTGCCGTTCATGATATTGATTTGTCTGGTGACTGGGTCGCATCATTTTGTGGTTTCCGTCGAATTGCAACATCGTGTGGTGAATTGGACAATAGACGCTTAAGGCAATTTCCTAGTATACGTGCACAAAAAAAATATGAAAATATCTAGTTTTATATATTGAATATGGCCTAAAACGAACGAAAATTAGTATAAAAATTGGCGCTCACGTTTAGTTTTCGTAAAATTTAATATTCAAAATTTGATGTGTTTATATGTAAAATATACTTAAAATCGTATCACTAAACATACACAGTAGTAGTAGTAACAATTTCTAGCTTCGTATATTAAACATGAACCAAAATGAATGAAAATTAGTATAAAAATTGGGATTTACCTTTAGTTTTCGTAAAATTTAATATTCAAAATTTGATTAGTTGAAATGTAAGCCACCACTTGAAATTAAGTATAACACAAAACTAATTAATCACTTAAAAACTTAATTTTAACACTATTTAGTTTTAAAAAACACAACCTTAATATTACCAAACAAATAAAAATAAGTAAAAAATATTAATTTAAAATTAAATTAATATTTAAACAATAATATTTACAAAATAAAATTAGGTGAATGTTTTGTTGTGTTATTGTATATGTTTTAAAACATTTTAAAAATCAACTAATCTGAAGTTGTCAGCACTAAATACGTATTTAGGTCTGTTCCCGTACTGTCTGTTAATCTGCTAATTTTTTCAAGTTCCTATATATATATATATATATATATATATATATATATATATATATATATATATATATATATATATATATATATATATATATATATATATAGTAATTACCGCAATTACTAATAGCCTTTTCAAATTATTCCAGTCTAGTAATCTAGTGAGTTAATTCAGTCCACTTCTGGACTGGATCATACTGTTTACATTATTCCAGTTACTTAATGGTCCATTCCAGTTATTAAATTACATTACAAAAAACAACAATGCGTGTTCACTACTCTACGTTTAATCCAGCACTGCAAATTTTGGTATCCTTTTTTATGCATATTAAAAATATTAATTTATAATAATTTACAGTTTTTATGGTGCATTCCTAGTATTCGTGCACAAGAAAAATTGTGAAAATTTCTAGTTTCATATATTGAATATGACCCAAAACGAACGAAAATGAGTATTAAAATTGGCGCTCACGTTTAGTTTTCGTAAAATTTAATATTCAAAATTTAATTTTTCCATATGTAAAAAAGCACTTAAAATCGTTTCACAAGATATGTTCACAAAAAGTAATAAAAATTTCTAGCCTCGTGTATTAAGCATGAACCAAAACGAATGAAAATTAGTATGAAAATTGGCGCTCACCTTTATTTTTCGTAAAATTTAATATTCTAAATTTGATTACTTAAACTGTAGTACGAAACACCGGGAAGGCACTTAAAATTTTGTTACAAAAATCGTAATCACTTGATTTTAATAACACTATTTAGTTTTGAAAAAAAGATAATTTTAGCTTCACCAAACAAATTAATAAAAAAAATAAACACTAAATATTAATTATACTATTTATTTCAAAAAATTTATTTCAGAAAATTTTTATTTTTGAGTAACGTAACATATTTTTCAAAACAAAATATGTATAATGAATTAATGACATGAATATAGGAGCACGTAATGTTACAACTGAGAACGGTATTTAAAATGATAAATTTAGTAAACGAAGATAATATTTTTTACACACACATACAATGTTTTTCAACTAAGTACTTATTAATTATAAAATGAAAATAAATTTTACATATCACTTTTGAATGGGAATTTTGCAATTCATGGACTGTGATGTAAAATATTCAACAATTAAAAATTGCATATTTTTCTTAAATTCAAATATTTGACGTCATTCTGACGCATAGTTAACTGAATAGAAAAATATATTTTAGGTCTGTTCCTTTATGAATAGGAAAGTGAATATTAAAAGAGAAAGTCGTTCCTGTATACCAAAACTTAGAGTTCCTACTTTTTTTTTCCAACTGTAAAATTCAAATTTTTAAATTTATAAATATAAATAAATAAATAAAAAAAATAAATTTAAATTTTTATATTTTTTTTTACGAAAATTATAGTATACAAATTTAAAAGAAATTAGTGATTTTAAGTATTTTAAATTAGTCTTTGATGTGTAAAATTTAAAACTTCAAAGAATAACGACTTTGTACAAATGCTGATTGATTCGTAAAAGGTGCCGCGATTAAATAACTGTAGACAAAATAACTGAACGACAAAATTACTGCACGGCAAAATAACTGTGGACCAAAAGACAGTACGATAAAGTAACTGTACAACAAAATAAGCATCTGTAATTTTATTATTCTTTTGAGTTTGGGTAGATGCGGTCGTGATATGATTAAGATATTTTTTATGCTCCAAATATTTAAAAGATGGCTAAATTTCAATAGACTTTACATGTTGGCATTTAAACTATTGTATTTAAAGACGAACGTTAATGGCTGAAAACTATTGTCTTTAAAAAGCTAAACTTGGGAAACATTATTTTGAAAGATCAAATAGTGGATGATATAAAAACTAGGTAATGTATACATACAATAAAACTGTAAATTTGTCTCTCTCTGTCTGTATGTCTGTCTGTCTGTGTGTTTACGCATCACGTAGAAACTACTGGACGGATTTTAATGAAATTTGGTGTGATGATAACTTATTACCTGGGTCAACATCTAAGATACTTTTTATTCCGGGAAAACGTATCATTCCCACGGGAAAATGGAAAAACTATATTGAGCATCTACACCCATTACGCCAATTTACATATTTCATAAATTTTTTCATAACTATAGTAACAAAAATTGTAAATAAATTTTGTAGTTTGGAAACTTTTCTGAATTTTAAATAAAAAAAAAATGTAATTCTGTACCGAAAAATACAGTAAATACACAATTGTCAATTTGGAGACAATTTAATGCATTTTGTGTTGCAAGAAACTACAAATTGGAAAAAGAAACTAGTCAACGTTTCGCGTGAACAACGTCACGGGTACGGCTAGTAATATTATAAGTTAGTTAGGTTAAGGTTATGTGTTTTTTTTTTCAAATTTTAGGTAGATATAAAAACTAGGTGGTGAGGTTAGTTAAGGTTAGGTTAGTTTAGTTAGTTTTGACAATATATTTAGACTTTGATATAAAAATTAATTAGGTTAAGGTTATAGGTGGTGAGGTTAATTAAGGTTAGGTTAGTTTAGTTAGTTTTTACAATATACTTCGACTTTGATATAAAAACTAGTTAGGTAAAGGTTATAGGTGGTGAGGCTAGTGAAGGTTAGGTTAGTTTAGTTAGTTTAGACAATATATTTTGACTTTAGTATAAAAACTGAGTAGGATAAGGTTATAGGTGGTGAGGTTAGTTAAGGTTAGGTTAGTTTAGTTAGTTTTTACAATATACTTCGACTTTGATATAAAAACTAATTAGGTAAAGGTTATAGGTGGTGAGGCTAGTTAAGGTTAGGTTAGTTTAGTTAGTTTAGACAATATATTTTGACTTTAGTATAAAAACTAATTAGGATAAGGTTATAGGTGGTGGGGTTAGTTAAGGTTAGGTTAGTTTAGTTAGTTTCAGATTTGTTGACCTGTACCTGCACATACACATACCATAAACATCACCAAATATATATGTTCTTATTTTTTTTCAATATGTTCCACCCTTTTGACAAAAATAAAATTCAGGGAGATGAGGGAAGTGCTTGCGAGCTTTCTTTTGGTAGTAATAAGAAAGTGGTCACTCTTGTACAAGTAGCTAAAAAAATTTAATGAATTTTTTTTTCATATTTTATAAAGGGTATTTAATGTCTATTTTAAATGAAAAAAAGGTGCATTCCTAGTATACGTGCACAAAAAAAATTGTGAAAATTTCTAGTTTTATATGTTAAACATGACCCAAAACGTACGAAAATTAGTATTAAAATTGGCGCTCACGTTTAGTTTTCGCAAAATTTAATATTAAAAATTTTATTCGTTCATATGTAAAATGCACTTAAAATTGTATAAAAAACACGCACACACGAAAGGTTTTAAAAATTTCTAGTTTTGTGTATTAAACATGAACCAAAACGAATGAAAATTAGTATGAAAATTGGCACTCACCTTTACTTTATAAACATCATTTATTTAATGTTCAAAATTTGATTACTAAAGTGTACGAAATACCGGCAAAGTACTTAAAATTTTGTTACATTCAAACCCAATCACTTAATTTTAATAACACTATTTAGTTTTTTAAAAAAAAAGATAATTTTAGCTTTATTAAACACATTAATAAAAAAAATAACACAAAATATTAATTAACAACATAAAACACATAATTAATAACATAAAACAAATAAAATTTATTTCAGAAAATTTTTATTTTTGAGTATCGTAAGTCATTTTTCAAAACAAAATATGACATGAAGATAGGTGCACGTATATGTGTATTGAGAATGGTATTTAAAGTAATAAATTTAGGAAGAAAATATTTTTTACACACGCATACAATGTTTTTCAAATAAGTATTTGTTAATTATAAAATAAAAATAAACTTTACACACCACTTTTGAACGAAAATCATCCAACTCATGAACTGTCATTTAAAATTTTCAACAATTAAAAGTAACCATTTTTTTCTTAAATTCAAATATTTGACGTCATTGTGACGCAGTAGAAAACTTAACAGAAAAACGTATTTTAGGTTTGTTCCCTTACGAATAGGAAAGTGAATGTATTAAAAGAGAAAGTCATTCATAAGTCGTTCCTGTACACCAAAATTTCACAGTTCCTACTTTTTCCTTCCAACTGTAAAATTTAAATTTTTAAATTTATAAATAATATTTACGAAAATTATAGGACATTTTAAAAGAAATTAAGTGATTTAAGTATTTTAAGTTAGTTTTTGATGTGTAAAATTTAAAACTTCAAAGAGTAACGACTTTGTACAAATGTTGGTTGAGCAGTAAGGTGCCGCGATTAAATAACTGTGGACAAAATAACCGCGACAAAATAATACTGGACAAAATAACCGCACGACAAAATAACTGTGGACAAAATAATCGAACGATAAAGTAACTGTACGACAAAATAACCGAACAACAAAATAAACATCTTTAATTTTATTATTCTTTTGAGTTAGGGTACATGCGACCCAGTAGCGGCGCTAAGGCCTTCGGGGCCCTCCCGCAAGATTTTCGTAGGGGCCCTTTTTTAGGGGTGAAAAAATGTTTGTAATCAGTAGAATGAGTCGGCAGGAAGGGAGAGCGGTAACAAAAGGGGCAAAAGGCAATAGACCGTTAGGTGAGCCGTGGGGGTAACTAACGGTACACATCAAGTATACATATACCATGATTCACGTAAATAAAATCTATCATGACCAAAGTTTTAGTTTAGCTGAACGATAAGTGAACATACGAATACTACGTGTGTTTAAAATGCAGACAAAAGTCTGTCATACGTAGTAATGTTTCACAAGCACTCGATAATATTTGAAATTGAAAAAATGACCAATCTATTTATCCGGCTTAGGATAATAAAACTTTGAAGTACTGAGACAAATAATTATATACTGTTTGATTTTCTTGGCAAGTAAGAAAATTTTCAAAATTTTACATCTGGTGCATTGTTGTTTAATTTTTAAAATTCTAAACCTATCGTATTTTTTTAAGTTATGTATTGTTAATATTATTTTTATTGTTTTATGACCTACTGGCTGCAAATATCATATTTTACCAAAAACGTGTCAAACAAACTTTTTTAGTATCTATTATAGATATACTTATAAATAATAAAATCAAAAAGATCTGGAATTTTTATTCAAGGGTATAATAGTCCTTTAAAATTAGTCCTTATGCTTGTCATGTGTTTTCTCCTTCAATATAGTGTAAACTCTATATAACGAACTTCTATTTAACGAAAAACTCCTTAAAACGTAGAAATTACAAAGGTTTGCATTATCATTCCTAATATCGAAACACTCTTTATAACGTAATAGCCACTCTCAATAGCGAAAAATAGTTCATTTTTTAAGCCAAAAAAATTTTATTTCACTGACTTTCAAACCAAATAGTGATACAGAGTCGTAAATATTTCGTACGCACAAAGGGATTCTTAGAAATCCGTTTATTTGTTTGTTGTAATTGCCTAGCACATGTTTTTGCCTACTGTACTTCCGTACCACCGTCTTATTGCTGTCTTTACGTTATCAGATTCTTAGTTACTTTCAAACTTTTTAACTGTAACATGGCGAGTAAAAGAAAGAGTTTATGTATTGACACGAAAAAGTGTCATTTAATTCGGTCAAAATTAAAACCACTTACTAAATTCGTACGTTGTATTCGTAAAATTATATTGTTTTCTTTTACTCTCCATATAACGAAAACTCTTTATAACGTAATAAAATACCCGGTCCCTTCAATTTCGTTATATGGAGTTTACACTGTACTGTAAAATTTGTGACATGAATATTTCAACTGGTATACACCCCATTGTAGCATTAATGCAATATTTTCATATGCAACTGTTAACTGAAACCGTATAAACATTGTTGGACGTCTCTAAATGACAACTTTTTTTATGTACGCCGCAATTACGTTTGTTCGGAGAACTGGAATCTGTTAGTAAGAGTTATTGGTTGTCTACATATTGTCCATGAAAAATAAAAAAAATAATATGGATCGGTTAAAAAAGATTGAATTGGTACAGTTAGAATACAATAAAATTAAAATTTATAAAATTAGTACAGTTATTATAAAAAATTATTTTTTCCTGCTGTCTTGGGGGCCCCCAATATGCCCGGGGCCCACCCGCAACGCGGGCCCTGCGGGCCCCCTATCACCGCGACTGATGCGACCGTGTTATGATTTAGTGTTTTGTTTTGCTTCCAATACATAAAAGATGGGTAAATTGCAACATCCTTAGATGTTGGAATTTAAACCATTGCATTTAAAAACGAACGTTAATGGGTGAAAACTATTGTATTTAAAAAGCTAAGTTTGGGAAACATTAGTTCGAAAGATCAAATAGTGGATAATATAAAAACTAGGTAATAATGTTATATGTTAGTTAGGTTAAGGTTATAAGTTTTTTTTTCAAATTTTAGGTAGATGATATAAAAACTAGGTGGTGAGATTAGTTAAGGTTAGGTTAGTTTAGTTAGTTTTGACAATATACTTAGACTTTGGTATAAAGCTAATTAGGTTAAGGTTATCGGTGGTGAGGTTAATTAAGGTTAGGTTAGTTTAGTTAGTTTTGACAATGTACTTCGACTTTGGTATAAAAACTAATTAGGTTAAGGTTATAGGTGGTGAGGTTAATTAAGGTTAGGTTAGTTTAGTTAGTTTTGAGAATATACTTCGACTTTGATATAAAAACTAATTAGGTTAAGGTTATAGGTGGCGAGGTTAATTAAGGTTAGGTTAGTTTAGTTAGTTTTGTCAATATACTTCGAATTTAATATAAAAACTAATTAGGTAAAGGTTATGGGTGGTTAGGCTAGTTAAGGTTAGGTTAGTTTAGTTAGTTTAGACAATATACTTCGAATTTGATATAAAAACTAATTAGGATAAGGTTATAGGTGGTGAGGTTACTTAAGGTTAGGTTAGTTTAGTTATTTTTGACAATATACTTCGACTTTGATATAAAAACTAATTAGGTTAAGGTTATAGGTGGTGAGGTTAATTAAGGTTAGGTTAGTTTAGTTAGTTTTGACAATATACTTCGACTTTGATATAAAAACTAATTAGGTTAAGGTTACAGGTGGTGAGGTTAGTTAAGGTTAGATTAGTTTAGTTAGTTTTGACAATATACTTCGACTTTGATATAAAAACTAATTAGGTTAAGGTTATAGGTGGTGAACTTAGTTAAGGTTAGGTTAGTTTAGTTAGTTTTGACAATATACTTCGACTTTGGTATAAAAACTAATTAGTTAAGGTTATAGGTGGTGAGGTTAGTTAAGGTTAGGTTAGTTTAGTTAGTTTTGACAATATACTTCGACTTTGATACACAAACTAATTAGGTAAAGGTTATAGGTGGTGAGGTTAGTTAAGGTTAGGTTAGTTTAGTTAGTTTTGGCAATATACTTCGACTTTGGTATAAAAGCTAATTGGGCTAATATTATAGGTGGTGAGGTTAGTTAAGGTTAGGTTAGTTTAGTTAGTTTTGACAATATACTTTGACTTTGGTATAAATACTAATTAGGTTAAGGTTATAGGTAGTGAGGGTAATTAAGGTCGGGTTAGTTTAGTTAGTTTTGAGAATATACTTCGACTTTGGTATAAAAACTAATTAGGTTAAGGTTATAGGTGGTGAGATTAGTTACTATTTTTATAAGAAAATTTTTTTTTAAAAATAGTTTGAAATTTACCGCTTGTTATTGGTTTTATAAGTAAATGTCAGGATTATTAGATTTATAAAACGGTTAGTTCTCGGACCAGTAGAAAAGTGAATGTATTAGAAGAAAAAACTCGAAACTCGTTCTTGTACATCGAAATTTCAATTAGTTCACGTTCTTTTCGGTAGGCAAATATATAAATTAGAAGTGACTTCAGAATTCCTACTTGTTCCTTCCAAGTCTCATATTTAAATTTTTAAATTTATCAATTATATTTACAAAAGTGATTGTACATAAATTTAAAAAAAAATTAATGATTTTGAATAATTTAAGATTGTACTTGGCGTCTGAAATTTAAAATATCAGAGATTAACCTGTTTAATTCAATAAGCAGAAGGAAGCTGTTTATTTATAGCCTATTCACATTATTACATAAGCAGATTAAAAGAAAGTACGGGAACAGACCTAAATATGTATTTAGTGCAGACAACTTCAGATGCTTCAGATTGTTTGATTTTTTTTAAAATAAAAACATATAACACAATAAAACGTCCACCTAAAAAAATTTTTATTTTAAATATTAATTTAACTTTAAATTAATATTTTTTATTTATTTTTATTTGTTTGGTGATATTATGGTTATGGTTTTTTAAAACTAAATAGTGTCATATCGTTAAAATTAAGTGATTGTGAGTTTTGTGTTATACTTTATTGTAGTGCTAGCTTACATTTCAACTAAATCAAATTTTGAATATTAAATTTTACGAAAATTAAAGGTAAATCGCAATTTTTGTACTAATTTTCATTCGTTTTGATTCATGTTTAATACACAAAGCTAGAAATTTTTAATCCTTTTCGTGTGGATGTTTTGTGAAACGATTTTAAGTGTTTTTTTCATATGAACAAATTAAATTTTGAATATTAAATTTTACGAAAACTAAACGTGAGCGCCAATTTTAATACTAATTTTCGTTCGTTTTGGGCCATGTTTAATATATAAAAATAAAAATTTTCACAATTTTTCTTGTGCACGTATACTAGGAAATTGCCGAAAAAAATATATAATAAAGTACTGGACATAGCAAACAATATGGATTTTGTTTCATCGTTTTATCTATAATAGTTTACGAGAAAAAACAGTTTGAATAAGACCACTATTTTTTGGTATTTGGTATTATAACTCCGCAAAATGTCAAGATATTGAGAAAAATCCATACGTATGGTTTACTCTTTCACTAAGCTACACAATCGCATACATATCGTTGAATTTCATTGCTTGGGCAAATTCACCTATGGTAATGGTTCCAGACTCTTTAATAAATAACAAAATTTAATAAATAAGAAAAATATATAGTATATAAAATATGTACAATTAAATATTAAAATTTTCATTAATAGACATTTATTATATATAGAAAGTAAAACTGTTTTTTTTAATAAAATTGTAAATTTTTATAGATTACGGTTTTGTATTTTTATATAATTTTATTGTTGTACAAAGTAAAGGAGGTTTTTAAAATTAAAAAAAAAAAGACTGATTTATTTACAGGCTGATAAAGATGTGCGATTTACAATGATTATAATTAAGACAGAGGAGGTTTTTTTTTAAATTTTGGTACTGCCGAACAGTTATTAAAAATTTAATTTAATTGCAAGGATTAAGAAATAATTTTTTTTTTGAAAACTAATTTCAGTATTAAAAATTTTTGTAAAAATTCATACATATAAAAACTTTTACATACGCAATACTTTTAGATAACGATACGTGCCTTTACATTTAACAATATGATAATTACGACAGCAATAGCAACGAAAAGATTGTAAAAATCTTGTAAGAAATTGGTACGCTTCTTAATTGTTACTTTTGTAATAAGAATATGCTTTCTCACGATATTGTTGAAACAAAAATACGTTTTTGAATATAAGGATATATCAATAATGCGCATATGAAAAATGAAAATTGCAACAGCGATATCAAAAGAAAAATTGTGGAAATCAAGAAAGAATTCGGTAAACTTCTTAATTGTTACTTCTGCAATATCGATAGTATTTCAAAAAATTAAATATTTAATACTTTTTTTTTAAATAATAAACTACTAATATTTGTAATCAATGATATAGTTAATTGAAAAAATTTGGTGGGTTACTGAGGTGGTGAATTTAAGAATATAAATAGCACAATAAGATTTATTCTGGAATATTGTTGTTTTACGAAATAACGAGATTTGGTTTGTATTATTGGGATGGAATTAATATAATTTTGTTTTAAATTAATCTGAATCTGAATCTGAAAAAATATATTGGATTGAAGTATTTGAATGTAAATTGGATGGGCTTGGATTTGCATTGGAAGGACCTGGATTTTGAACTGAAATAATGTCTAAATTGTCTGCTGATTCGATTGGAGCTGAATCTATATATTTTAAATTCTTAACAATATCCCAGAATAAATCAATCGGTGTAATTTTATTTATTTTACAATGTTTGTAAAATAAATATTGTGCTAAATATGACGCAAACAAATGCTTCCTCCGTCCACCTTTATTTAGTCCTGCTTTTACAGCACCCCAGGTGGCCTCTATTGCATTTGTGTGCGCCCCCGTTTCAGGATCCTTAAAATTCACCTGGTGATTCACGGTCAAATGTTTATACCCTTCTTTCTCGACGTTAAAATATCCTCTCCAACAATCGGAAATAATGGTTGTTCCTGGTAGAATCCATGTTTTAATTAATTCTAATAAGGTTTTTTCGTCTCTGGATTCTACAGGAACCATAAACACTTGACCGGTTCCCCTTTCAATTCCCCCAAAAACCCACTGGCCTTCGATATGCTTACCTCTATGGTATTTTCGTTTACCGAATTTACTTTCGTCGATTTCCACAATTTTACCTTCACCCCCGATGGGCTTTGCCGTATCAATATACCATTCCATAATAGCCTGTAACGTAAATAAAATAAATTAATATAGTAAAACAAACTATAATTTAGTTATCTTACTTGCCGCACAAAGCCCATCCAATCAGTTACTGTATTTTTATTTACTTCTAATTCATTTGCTATCGTTGTCGCATTTCCCATTTTGGTTATTATTAAATATGTCATTTGTAAAATGACACGTAGAGGCAACTTTGATTGGCCAAACCATGTACCTCTACGTGCCGAAGAAGAATAACCACATGGTCGTCTTTTCTTTTTCCCCCCAACATGATTCCGACATCTCCAGTATGGATAGTCATCTCTGTAATAATGTTTATCAAAAAGTTAAAAATCACAAGTACATAGTCATTTGGCCAGTGCATTTTGGGCAAGTTTCTTTCTTATTAAAAATTTCTTTCTCCTGAAGAAATTCAATAGTTTTTTTTGGGTCTTTCCCCAAATCATAATAATCATGATATTTCATGTTTTTTGATTATTTTTTTTTTAAATTTTTATAAAAAAAATAAATGGGTAGTTACTATGACGCTTAACTTCCTTAAACAACCGTATTCAACGTTGTAATGGAAATGTTCAAGTTGTAACAATGCCTCTTTATCTAGCTAAAACCGGTATTAACCAGTGATGTTTAAAACTGGTTTTTGCCGGTTAAAACTTATGAAAGCCAAATATAATCAGGATTTTTTTGATTTCCGATATACCTATAAAAAATTATAAATACGAACCAAACGAATATGTTTTAATTAGCATTTTTTAAATTTTCCTTTATCTAATGGTAATTATGCAGAAGTACTATTTCACATATTTTTGGCTGTAAATAAGAACTAAATGAACTAATGGTTTAATTTTAATGATTAGTTTAAAAAGAAATATTAGAATTCAATACCAATATTAGAAAAGTTTGAAGACTAATTTGAAAAAATTAATTTCTATAAATTTTTTTGTATTATTATTATGGGGAAGGCTAAGAGTATCTGAACAGGGATAATGCCGCTCCGATACCGTTACTTGAGTTATGTTACATTAAGATAGGATAAGATTAGAAGAGTGTAGTTTAAAAATTGAAAAATTTTTCAATTGGTCGTAAATTATTCTTCTAATGTATAGGCAATGTTGATTTTATTCTTAAATACTTTACGAATTAGAAACAATAGGAAAGCAATAAATTTCAAATTTTTTAAAGTTTAAACTCCTTATATGATAACAAGCAGCTAATTGAAAACTTGTCACCTACGTAAATACATTTATAAAATTTCCCTTTGCCGAAAGGATATAAAAATCCCGCCCTCTTTTTTAAATCGGCGGTCTTTTTTCTTTTTACTCATTAGCTGTAAAATGCCGCCCCTGTGTTATAAAATTACCGCCCTTTAAATTTCCCGCCCTGGACAAATCTCTTTTTTTTTATTCTTCACTTGTAAAATTGCCACCCTCTTTTTACAAAAATTTACAAAATTCCCGCCCCTAAAGTTTCCTGCCTCGGGCAAATGCCCAGGTTGCCGCCCCTGGAGCGGGCCCTGATATAAATTAACAGTGTCTTCAGAATTTCTACTTTTTTCTTTCAACTATCAAATTTAAATTTTTAAATATATCAATTATGTTTAAAAAAGTAATTGTACATAAATTTAAAAAAAAGAAAAATAATGATTTTGAATAATTTAAGACAGTATTTGGTGTGTGAAATTTAAAATAAGTATTCGAGATTAATCTGTTTAATTCAATTATTGGATAGGCCATTAGTAATTATTTTTATATTTTATCTGAACTACATAAAGTACATAGGAACTTGAAAAAATTAGTAGATTAAAAGAAAGTACGGGAACAGACCTAAATGTGTATTTAGTGCAGATAACTTCAAACGCTTCAGACTGTTCTCTTTTTTTTTTTTAAATAAAAAGTTAAAAACATATCCCAGTGACACAATAAAACGTCCACCTAAAATTTTTTTTTTTAAATATTAATTTAACTTTAAATATTTTTTATTTATTTTTATTTGTTTGGTAATATTAAGCTTATGTTTTTTAAAATTAAATAGTGTCATATCGTTAAAATTAAGTGATTGTGAGTTTTATGTTATACTTAATTTCAAGTGCTGGCTTATATTTCAACTAAATCAAATTTTGAATATTAAATTTTACGAAAACTAAAGGTAAATCCCAATTTTTATACAAATTTTCATTCATTTTCGTTCATGTTTAATATACGAAGCTAGAAATTGTTACTACTACTACTACTGTGTATGTTTTGTGATACGATTTTAAGTATATTTTACATATGAACACATCAAATTTTGAATATTAAATTTTACGAAAACTAAACGTGAGCGCCAATTTTAATATTCATTTTCGTTCGTTTTGGGTCATATTCAATATATGAAACTAGAAATTGTCACAATTTTTCTTGTGCACGTATACTAAGAAATTGCCGTTTTTATAAATAATTAACAATATAAAATTTCTTTTTCCGTTACCTTAAAATTTATTCGTGTATACCTCTTTTACCATATCCATTAACAAAGAAATATTTTTAAAATAATTTGAAATCTTGGCACTTGTCATTTTGTTCTACCACTAGATGTCAAGTGCAATTATTAGGATTATTTACATACACGTCAAACAGATGGAGAAAGGTACGCTACATTTGAAACTAAAAGGGCTATTCCTTTACTTTTTTTACATGTTAATTGCTTCAAGTTCCTACTTTATGTAATGGGAATAAAATATGAAAATAATGAAATTATCCCCATCAGCTTACTAAATTAAAAACAAATTTTACAATTTTTTAAATTACTTAAATTATGATAACTACAACCGACATAAACAGTAACAAATAACTGCGACAATAATTATTGCAACTGTCATATTTGATTATTACTGCTCGGTTCAGCGACAAAATAACCGAATGACATAATAACCTTAGACAAAATAACCAAACGACAAAATAACCTTAAAGTTTATTTATTTATTATTTTGTTAAAATATTAAACCTAAATTACAAAGATAAAACTGTAGCAATATCTTGTAAATATTTATGTATTTGTTCTGCGATATATTTAATCACAAAGTATATCGCCAAAACTAACCTAACCTTCAGGCAAAGGGTAACCTTAACTAAATTTACTACCTAGCTTTTATATCAAAATCGAAGTATATTGTCAAAACTAACTTAACCTTCGGGCAAAGGGTAACCTTAACTAATCTCACCACCTAGTTTTTATGTCAAAGTCGAAGTATATTGTCAACACTAACCTAACCTTCGGGTAAAGAGTAACCTTAACTAAACTCACTACCTAGTTTTTATATCAAAAATCGAAGTATATTGTCAAAACTAACCTAAACTTCGGACAAAGGGTAACTTTAACTAACCTCACTACCTAGTTTTTATGTCAAAAATCGAAGAATATTGTCAAAACTAACTAAACTAACCTAACCTTAATTAACCTCACCACCTATAATCTTAACCTAATTAGTTTTTATACAAAGTCGAAGTATATTCTCTAAACTAACTAAACTAACGTAACCTTAACTAGCCTCACAACCTATAACCTTAACCTAATTCGTTTTTATGCCAAAGTCGAAGTATATTGTCAATACTCACTCAACTACCCTAACCTTAATTAACCTCACCACCTATAACCTTAACCTAATTCATTTTTGTACCAAAGTCTAAGTATATTGTCAAAACTAGTTAAACTAACCTAACCTTAACTAACCTCACCACCTATAACCTTAACCTAATTAGTTTTTATATCAAAGTCGAAGTATATTGTCAAAACTAACTAAACTCACCTAACCTTAACTAACCTCACCACCTATAACGTTATCCTAATTAGTTTTTATACCAAAGTCGTAGTATATTCTCTAAACTAACTAAACTAACGTAACCTTAACTAGCCTCACCACCTATAACCTTAACCTAATTCGTTTTTATGTCAAAGTCGAAGTATATTGTCAATACTCACTAAACTACCCTAACCTTAATTAACCTCACCACCTATAACCTTAACCTAATTCGTTTTTGTACCAAAGTTTAAGTATATTGTCAAAACTAACTAAACTAACCTAGCCTTAACAAACCTCACCACCTATAACCTTATCCTAATTAGTTTTTATACCAAAGTCGAAGTATATTGTCAAAACTAACCTAACCTTAATTAACCTTACCAGCTATAACCTTAACCTAATTAGTTTTTATACCAAAGTCGAAGTATATTGTCAAAACTAACTAAACTAACCTAACCTTAACTAACCTCACCACCGAGTTTTTTAGTTTCTACCTAAAATTTGAAAAAAAAAACAACTTATAACATTAACCTAACTAACTTAGTAGTAGTATTATTACCTAGTTTTTATATCATCCACTATTTGATCTTTCAAAATAATGTTTCCCAAGTTTAGCTTTTTAAATACAATAATTTTCACCCATTAACGTTCGTTTTTAAATGCAATAGTTTAAATGCCAACATCTAAGGTCTATTGCAATTTAGCCATCTTTTATATATTTGGAACAAATAAAAAAATCTTAATCATATCACGGTCGCATATACCCTAACTCAAAAGAATAATAAAATTAACTCTTTAAATGATTAAGACGAGTTAACTCGTCCTGCAATATAGCGGCTCAAAATGCTGTCATATGTATATATTCACTGGTACAACTAAATAATGTTGAAATTTTTCAACATAGTTTAGTATAATTTATTTTTTGTAAATTCCTAGGGTTCACTTTTTTATTGTTGGGATCTTTGATTTTTTTTTGTAGCCTTATCTATTTATTGTACTTATCACTTGCAAGTAAAAAGTCCGGCATTTTCAGACAAAAAAATTTTACTATATGGTTTGTTTAAAAGAGTTAAAGATGTTTATTTTGTTGTTCGATTATTTTGTCGTACAGTTACTTTATCGTTCTGTTTTTTTGTCCACATTTATTTTGTCTGCAGTTATTTTGTCGTTCGGTTATTTTGTCTACAGTTATTTAATCGCGGCACCTTACTGCTCAATCAGCATTTGCATAAAGTCGTTATTCTTTGAAGTTTTAAATTTTACGCATCAAAGCTACCTTAAAATACTTAAAATCACTAATTTCTTTTAAATTTATGTATTATAATTTTCGTAAATATTATTTATAAATTAAAAATTTAAATTTTACAGTTGGAAAGAAAAAGTAGGAACTATAAAGTTTTGGTATACAGGAACGACTTTCTCTTTTAATACATTCACTTTCCTATTCGTAAGGGAACAGACCTAAAATACATTTTTTTGTTTAGTTCACTACTGCGTCACAATGACGTCAAATATTTGAATTTAAGAAAAAAATGCAACCTTTAATTGTTGACTCTTTTACCTGACAGTTCATGAATTGCATAATTTTCATTCAAAAGTGATATGTAAAATTTATTTTCATTTTATAATTAATAAATACGAGGGTGAATCAAATTTAAACCGACCTTTAATTATAATTTTTTATTAAGTGATTATTTTATTAAAAAAATAGCATATTATTTTTCTGTATACATTTCTTTTCTATCAATGCATTTTTGCCATTGAATCTGAAGTTTGTTAATTCCGTCGCCAAAGAAAGAAGAAGGACGTGTACGTAACCAGTTGCACACGAACTGCTGTACTGTGTTCTATGGCTGTACTTGTTCGTTAGTCTCAAAATGTTGTCCTCCCAGCGCGTTTTTAAGCTGGCCAAACATGTGATAATCGCACGGTGAGAGATCCGAAGTGTATGGTAGGTGTTCGAGAACAGTCCAATGCATTTTGGTTAATTTTTGTTGGACGTTTTGAGACTAACGAGTAACGGATAAGTAGAGTAGTTCGTGTGCAACTGGTTACGTACATGTCCTTCTTCTTTCTTTGGTGACGGAATTAACAAACTTCCGATTCGATGGCAAAAATGCATTAATAGAAAAGGAATGTATACAGAAAAATAATATGCTGTTTGTTTAATAAAATAATCACTTAGTAAAAAGTTATAATTAAAGGTCGGTTTAAATTTGATTCACCTACGTACTTACAAGTAAAGGTCTTGAAGTGATAATTCCCAATTTTGATGAAACTTGGTAGGTGTGTAGAACACAGAAAAATAACAGACACGTATTTTTCTTTATCGGCAAAAACGCCATTTAAGGGGTGAAATTCACCCCCAAAGTTGGGGTAAAAATTTAATTTTGTTAAATTACTCGAAAACTATAATAGATAGAAAAAAAGTTTAAATTGACACAGCCCTTTATTTTGAAAGGTCTTTCTACTGATGTACTCAAATCCAGGGTCGGACCTACTGGAGGGGCCTTGACTATAAAATTGAGGGTAAATTTTGAAATAGGGTGAATATAGTTCGACCAATCAAAATACTAATATCAAATATGAAAACTACATCAAAAATACTACACACACCGGCATAATTAGCGGAACATACAAAATATATATAAAAATCAAACAAAACCAGTTAATTTTAAGTAGCTATTAATCTCATTTAATTATTCACTTAAAATTACATGTTCACAAGTCGATATACCTTTATTTTTCGTAACAAAAACAAGTAACTACATGAAATGGCAAATTTTTGGAATCTTATGTCGTCTAAGAAACATTTAAATTACAAATAATTTAACAAATATAAAATGAAAAACAGCGTTCTAATATCGCGTGTTTCCTCCCCGTGCACTTATCACAGCTTCCATTCGTTTTGGTGTACTCAGAATTATGTTGTCTATAGTCTCCTGGGGCAGTCTTTGCCATTCTTCAACTACGGCAGTTCGAAGTTCGACCACATTAAGAGGAAGCGGCATTCTGTATTTTAAATTTCGTTTCAGTAGACCCCAGACGTGCTCTATCGGATTCATATCGGGAGATCTTGTTGGCCACTCCATAGCTGCGATACCGACTTCATTAAGGTACGCTCGTGTGGAATTTGCAGTGTGTGGCCGAGCATTATCCTGCATTAAGACAAAACGATCACCGATGAAAGGGACAAATGGTACCACAATTTCTTCCAAAATGTCTCTTATATAGCGATCTGCATTCAGACTACCCCCATCGATTATCTTCATGTCCGTGCGAGCTCCCAAACATATCCCTCCCCGAACCATTATCGACCCTCCACCGTAAGATTCAATATTTTCAAAATTGGATGAATATACCGTTCCCCTTGGCGTCTCCATATTCTCTGCCTTCCATCAATATTATTTATAAGAATTCTACACTCATCAGTGAACAAGACTTGACTCCATTGGTCCATATTCCAAACTCGATGCTCGCGTGCAAAAATCAATCTGTTTCTACGATGATGTACTTCCAATTTTGTGGCCTTGGCGGGAACATACGATCTTAAACCAGTTTCTTCGAACCTTCTTCGTCTCGTTCGCTCACTAATTGCTACTCCTCGAACTTCTTTAAGTTCATTTCTGAGTTCAAAAGTCGTAAGACGTGGTTTTTTATGAATATGAAGTTGAATAAAACGGTCATCTCTCCTCGAAGTACACCTTTTCCTGCCTTGTCCCCTTCTTCTCGTAAGAGAATCAGTCTGTCTGAAGCGTTGGATACTGCGATGAATTGTTGACAAGGGTCGACGAAGAATTCTGGAGATCCTTCTGTAGGTCTGATTATTGTTTCTCAACTGCAGTGCTCTGATAATTTCAAAGGGTGTTAAGTCGGGCATAATGATATTTTAGATATTAATCAGAACTTAAGCACCGGCAATAGTGTAGAAATAACGATTTTATCATGAAAATTTAAGAAATTGGAGACAAAATTCGTAATAAATTCAAAAGTGACAGATCTCTTAAAAAGATTTCCATCAATAATAAATAAAAACAATTCTATGAAAGGTGACAGTCAATTGATTCGTTACTTCAATATGATTTTAAGTAAAAATGAAAAGAAAAAAGCAGCCAACTTTGTTAAATAAATAGATTTTCATACTTTTTTTATGTTCCGCTAATTATGTCGGTGTGTGTAGTTTACCTATTTTTGCTAAAAACCGTTACGTTAAACCTAAAAGCTCAAATCTTAATCTAAAATCTTACATGTGCACTCAATATTTTACTTATAACATCTTTAAAAATAACTTTTTAAATCGTTTTTATTTATTGTATTTATACTCTACAATTAATATTTAAACAAAAATATTAGATACAATTTTATTATAATGTTATTCGTACAAAATTAAGAGCTCTATACAAATTCCGGTAGCTCTAGTTAATATTGGAAACTGATGAAATATTTTAAAAACACAATTGGTAGAGACAAAATTTAAATTGACGTAGCATATATAATTGTAGCAACGTAGCATATATATTAGAGCTCGAAAAAATATACAGGGATATTAACACATATAAATCCAGTGTCGTAGTTATTAACGGTCCTTTAGAAAAAATTAAATATTTACTAAGCCCAATTTTCAGTACAACCTACTTCCGATTTTCCAACATTGGTAAATTCCGTTCGGATCAACATTATTTCACAGATATGCGAGCAATATTTTTTACAATGAAGCCTTTTCAATTTTTAGTCGTAATCGTGTAATATTAAATTTCCTTTAGAGAACTATTTTACTAGTTAATAAAAATGCTGGATCATTAATTTCAAAAGAATAATTTATACTGTAAAGTAAAATTTGTTATGTTTAAAAACTGTATGTATAAAAACTGTAGTAAATAGTAATCATTTCAGGGGGCTCCTCCCCTAGGCCCCCGATAGAGGCTTTGTCCCTTGTACCTCGCCGGGGACTTCGCCCTCTGTACCTAAGGGTGGGTACCCTTATCAAAAAAATGTTATTATCATTTGTTCTCGAAATATGCACGACAAAAAATATTTCATAAAAAGTTTCTTATTTCGTGATTTTTTTCCCTTAAATTTTATAATAATTTACTGGCATTTTAACATCAATTAGGTTTTTAGGCCATTATATAATAAAGACATGGTAACAAATCTAAATGATCTATGTTGTATGAATAAAGTTAATTCCGTTTTTTATCATAAAAAACAAACCGCCAATCCGAATTTGCTGAAAACTTTATCCGGTCTTTATTTTTTAATTAGATATCGAATGAAATTAGTCCATAGTTGATATCATCATTTGTTCTCGAGATATGCGAGACGAAAAAAAATTCACGAACGAACGAGCTAAAGAGAACACACACAGACATCACACTAAAAACGGTGCATTCGGATTCTAGTGACCTTGAAAAGTGGAGATATGTCCAAATTAGCAATTCGTAAAATCGGGCCCATTACAATAACTTCCAATGGGAAGTTAACTAGAGCTACCGGAATTTGTATAGAGCTCTTAATTTTGTACGAATAACATTATAATAAAATTTTATCCAATATTTTTGTTTAAATATTAATTGTAGAGTATAAATACAATAAATAAAAACGATTTAAAAGTTATTTTTAAAGATATTTTAAGTAGAATATTGAGTGCACATGTAAGATTTTAGATTAAGATTTGAGCTTTTAGATTTAACGTAACGGCTTTTAGCAAAAACGGGTAAACTAGTATTTTTGATGTAGTTTTTATATTTGATATTAATATTTGGATTGGTCGAACCATATTCACCCTATTTCAAAATTTACCATCAATTTTATAGTCAAGGCCTCTCCAGTAGGTCCGACCCTGGATTTGAGTACATCAGTAGAAAGATACTTCTAAATGAAGAGTTGTGTCAATTTAAACTTTTTTCTATCTATTATAGTTTTCGAGTAATTTAACAAAATTAAATTTTTACCCCAACTTTGGGGGTGAATTTCACCCCTTAAATGGCGTTTTTTGCCGATAAAGAAAAATACGTGTCTGTTATTTTTCTGTGTTCTACACACCTACCAAGTTTCATCAAAATTGGGAATTATCACTTCAAGACCCTTACTTGTTAGTTGAAAAACATTTTGTGTGTGTAAAAAATATTTTCTTTGTTTACTAAATTTATCATTTTAAACAAGGGACCAAACTAGAATGTCTATCAAACTGTTCCACTTGTCGCCAGTGGGTCCCAATTCAAGTAACAATGTGTGTGAGTTCGGCGACGGACACCGACTGACTACATGTCTTAAGCCGTGTCGGGCACACTCTGGGCTCACTACTAGTTACAATTTTCTACACTTACGCTGAGGACTTGATTTTAAATACCGTTCTCAATTGTAATATACGTGGTCCTATCTTCATGTCATTATACATATTTTGTTTTGAAAATATGTTACGTTACTCAAAAATAAAATCTTTCTGAAATAAATTTTTTGAAATAAATAGTATAATTAATATTTTGTGTTTATTTTTTTATTAATTTGTTTGGTAAAGCTAAAATTATCTTTTTTTCAAAACTAAATAGTGTTATTAAAATTAAGTGGTTACGATTTTTGTAACAAAATTTTAAGTGCTTTCCCGGTGTTTCGTACACTTTAAGTAATCAAATTTTGAATATTAAATTTTAGGAAAACTAAAGGTAAATCCCAATTTTTATACTAATTTTCATTCGTTTTCGTTCTTGTTTAATATACGAAGCTAGAAATTATTAAAATTTTTTGTGTACATGTTTTGTGATACGATTTTAAGTGTTTTTTTACATATGGACAAATCAAATTTTGAAAATTAAATTTTACGAAAACTAAACGTGAGCGCCAATTTTAATACTAATTTTCGTTCGTTTTGGGTCATGTCTAATATATTAAACTAGAAATTTTCATAATTTTTCTTCTGCACGTATACTAAGAATGCACCGATATTTTAATACACATAAGTTTGGTACTGTCAATTATATCCGCTTACCTGCATGGAAGAAGCCTCTTTCAGTTTTGATAATTTTAATTAGGTTAAATGTTAGTAGAACTATAATTTTATTGAAATATTTCTTCTCAACCGGCCTCTTTAGTACCTGAAAAAGTAATAAAAAGTATTAAGTTAATAAATCTAAATTTTTTTCTTACATTCAGTTACTTGAAAGTGCATCTCTTGTGTTGTTAAATTATTTTGACAGATTCGGTTTGGGCATTGACGCCATCGTCTGAGATAAAATATTTTTTTGATTTCGCCGTTGATGCCGTATCACGTAATTGAATGTTTTACAATCAACAGTAATTAATTATCAATATTAAATTATATTTTAAATGCACTATTCACCTTTTTTGTCATATCACGGATCATCCTCAATAATATTATTGTACATTCAATAAATTTTTTTACGTTGTACAAAACAATTTCTACTAATAATAATAATTTACGTCTTCAATAGTCCATTGTTGTTCTTGTCTCTTTTACCTGCTTTTCAGCTGAAGTTTGATATACTGGGGTACTTATGGAGAGTAACAGCCAGCATTTTTTTCAATATTTTTTTTTTAGATAAAAATATTGTGGCGCCCTACTTAGAATAGTTTTCTTAGTAAGTACCGATAAGTAGCCGTAAGTTATTTTTGTTCTCTTTGAGGATATAATCGTCACCCCCCCCCCCCCAGCTCTACCTATCTAGTCGTGCATGCGTCAAGTGTGCACTTCCCCCAAGTGGTAACAATAGTTGCTGTATACTAGTTTCATAGAATTCTGTTTAGTCATTTTGCTGTGGTTAAATTGCTGGTTTTGTATCCTACAGGAACCTTGAATCGGGATAAGATTATCTTATGAGTTAATTCACGGTAAATAGTGCCTGTACATCAAATTCCATCGGATTCGGTTTAGTTATTTGAGCGGGATTGATTAATTGGTTTTGTATCCCTCACCAATTTGAAACCAGGATAAAATTTAGCCTGTGTGTTAAGTCAATGTATAAGGAATGTGCACGTAAAATTTTATCAAAATCGGTTCAGCTGTTTTGGCATGATTGAGCAACAAACATCCAAACATCCAAACATCCAAACTTTCACATTTATAATATTATTAAGATTGTGTCTATTTATCTCCTCAAGTATTTTGATTTCATTTCTGAGCAATCCATTAGAAATGACCCAGCTATGTTGTTCAAAATTTTTGATTTTCCTAATTTTTTTATTTTTTATTAATATTTCATATAATAAATAGTTTTTGAAAACTTGTATAGCGAAGGTAATACTGTTTGAGAGTGTAAAAAAATCTTTACTGGTTGGGAGTACCTATAACGAAAACAGTAATGTTACAACGAAATCTGTAACAACTGGAGGCATAACAAAAAACAGTAACACTGTTAGAAGTCTTCACTTCAACCACATTCAGTTAGAAAAAAACTAATTGCTGAAAATAAAAAAGGAAAAGAAGAATTTCTTATAGAAAATACAAATAATAAAATAAAATTTAATGAGAATCTCGCAAGAAGTTTCCAGTCATTAAAACTATGCAAAAAAATATGATATTGAGTATTTAGAAGTTGAATTTTCATGGACTGGTAAAGAAGACGGTTCACGCCCATTGTGTATTATCTATCGAAAAATTACTTCTGAATTTTGAGACAAAACATCCCAATTTAAAAAATAAGCCCGTGGATTATTTTGAAACCAAATTCCAAACATTCGATAATTCGAGAACTCTACTTTCTCATTTTACCAACGGAAAAGGCCATATTCGCATCACATTAGAGTTCATTTCAAATAACTTGATCCTTTTCTTATGTAAATTCAATAGTAACAGTAATTAACCCATTCGAAATAAACTCTACATTAGTTTACCAATTGCACAATCTACAAGTAGATTGTGCAATTTATTGTAGTACGGTGTATTGTTGGGTCGTTACCGTTAGTACGTTATGCTGTTGGAGTCATGCTTGGAGAGAAAAGCTTAAAGAAATTAAATCTATTTCACTTTCGGATAATATTGTTTTTTCGTAAAATCGATCGAATGTTCGAACGAGTGATAATGAGGTTATTGATAGAATTAAGTGAAACGTTTGCTTTGCAACTGAATGAGTCAATAGATGTACAGAGTTTTTTTAAGGGGTTATATATAGTTACAGCGGGCGAAATGACTTCATTTTTCGATTTTTTCAACATCGCAAAATAAATATTTATTTAAAAACTGTCAACAACATCAATTAATACATGTTTTAAGACACTTGTTAAACTTTTTTCATAGAAAAATATTTGAAACTAGCGGAACTACAGCTGTATTTCAGAAGTGCTTTGATTAGACATCACTTGTGGTGGACACGATAACTTAAGAACGGTTCACCGGAAATCAGAATTTCCAATATATTTTTTTAGAATATTTTATCGTCTAGTCGAACTATTTGTCAAAATTTAAATTTTTAAAAAAATGGCGACGATTTTAACAAGAAATTTATTTTTTCAAAATGATAAGTTTTCAATTTTATGGCTCTAAAAAAATTTTTTTTAAAAAAGTGAAAATCCTTCGGCCCGTCATTAGCTATTGTCATAATAAATAAGCAGTATAAATTTGATGTGAATTAGATTGATAGTTTTTTAATAATCGTGTCCACAGCCAAGGTACTTTTAAAAAATTATGATTCGGAGATGATCATGTTTAAACCGCTTATATTGTATTATATTGAGCGGCAGCTACGCAGCAGCAGCCAGGGGTGGTACTCAAGGTAGTGCGTTATAAATAGGTATAACTTCGGATCTAATATTCCGATCGTTACGAAATTTGGTGACAGTATTCGTGAGATAATGTACGTAAAGTACATTCAATAAAAATATTCAGATTTTCAGAGAAACGACAGATCAGACAGATACAATGTACATATAAAATTTTGTCGTTCGAGGGGGGCTGTTTGTTGGCCTGTTACTCAGTCGCTTACAGCTTATTTTAGGAATAATATCGTAGTAGTGTCATTGTTTTTTAATTAACTTTTTACAATTAAATAGAAAAAATTTGGAAGTGTGTCGTATCTAGTTGTAAAAACCCCAGTGAACAAAAAAATACTCAAAATAAAGGGATAGCTTTCTTTAGGTAAGTAAATATATTTTATTTACACTGATTTCTCGTTGTAAGCAATTTGAAACAGAATCATATATCTTACTCTTTTTTAGATAATAAAATTCGCATCTACGTAAAAAGAGTAAGGCATATGATTCTATTTCAATTTTGATGTTGCTTACAACGAGAAACCAGTGTATTTCTTGTTTGTCAGCCATGATGGAATAGCTAGCTATATGTATACCAATAATACCATGTATATAATCATATGCACACATATACAATTACAGGTTTGTGTAGATACAATGATAGATTTATGGAGTAATATGTTACATATACCATAATCGTTTGGTGTGCACACCCTTCTCGCGTCTTATTTTGGTGACACAGGTTCGCTCATATACCAAAGCTAAGTTTTTATCGACATGCATATATCTGTGGGAGAAACAATAGAGAATATGCATGTTTTTTTTTTTATTACCTAAATCGTTAGAGGAACTAATAATAACTCTAAAAAATTTTTTTTAAAAATATCAGTATCCTTATATAATTTAAAAAAATAATTTTTTATTGTTATAACCTAATACAATTTAAACGAAATCGCGTCGGGTGTGACGTATTTTGGCATGACTAGTACTCCAATCTTGACACTAGAATTTTTAATGCTAGTAACGACAGTAACGGTAAATTATATAAGTACGAAGATTATTATTATTTATTTATTTTTATATTACATTTAACCCTTTATTTTAGGAATTTTTGAAAATAAAATTCCTATTTCAAAAAGACAAATTAGGATAGGGGGAATACATTAGAATCGTGCACTTTGTGCCAAGTTTTGAAATTTGGTATAGTCTTAGCTATGGTCTTAAGGTTTTAGGGAACCATCCCAAGCAATTTGTGCGCGACCGCTGGTGGCCTGTTTGCTATAAATTAAATATACCCGTCATTGAGTAATACCACTTTTTATATGTTCTAGGGTGCGAAGAATCCATTTCTTAGGTCTAATTTGTTTTAGAATCAATTTCAAGGTCATTACGTATTTTGATATGACAGATTAGACCATACAATGCAAGGTAAAAAAAAAACAATTTATTTTATTAATTGTATGTAATTTATTAATAAAATTACAAAATATAAAGAAACATAAATGGTTGACACAAATACGATGTAAATTACAGCTTTGCAACATGACATGACTTGATAATTCATGTGTTATGACAACAAACAACAACAATTAAGTAGCAATGAACATCCATGACTTGCATCTAAAAGATCAATTCAATAGGATACCCATTCTTTGGTTTTGTCATTTCATTCTCAACCCCATTTACTGTAATTAGGGATTTCAGACGATTTAGACAGATTAGAGATTTGGTATAGATTCAGGAGACTTCAGTATACAAATTCAGCGTCCGTCATTATAATATACGATAAATTAATTAAAAATAAATGTTTAAAGACAATAATAAAAAGAAAAAATAGAGAAACTTCAAGCACAATTAAAACAATCAGTATGCACAATTAATTATTTGACACTTACAAGTAAACAACGAAACGAAGTTTTTTTCTCTATTTCCGTGGTTACTCTTGAATGGGCATTTCCATGCCGAGTTACGTCATGGAGGGTTCAGTTTTGTTTAAAATTCATTTAAAATATTATGTTTTAAAGTATTTTTTTTATTAAAATTAACAAATTAAAAGATTTTTTACTGTCACCATTAAATTTCCATATTCTACTAGAATATAAAAAAAAAATATTTATAATTTATTTAGACTATATGCATTCCTTATTTTTGAAACGTTTGATAAATATATAACATTCAAAATTATAAGTTGGAAAAATTGTAACGGGATGGGTACCGATTGAACTTGAGCAATTTATGGTAAAAATAGTGGTGTTGTAACCTACATTCCCAAAGAATGTCTAGATGCAAAGTGAACTCACTGCATAATCTATAGGTAAGTTTTAATAGCTAAAAATGTACCAGAAATTGTAAACGTTGTTCAAGAATCTCTCTTTCTAAATATAGAAGTCCACTAGTTATCGAGGAGAGGCAAAATTCTGATAAGATTGATTAAATTCCGCGAAGAAATTTCTGAAAAATTGTGAACAAAATGATCATATAACTGCTTTATTATATGACGCAAAATATGTATTCCTGTTGTCTTACTTAGAAGATATGTTTTTAAAATTAAATGAATTCAACTTACAATTGCAAGGAACAATTGGAACTCATATTTACAGTTTATGCTGAGATTAGAGATTTCACAAAAAACTTCTCTTGTAAAAAAATAATATTCAGGAATCGAAATGTTCAAACTTTGTGAATAAAAATGAAGTAACTCTAGGTAAAGACATAATTTTTTAATAATTGAATACATAAACAAATGAAAGAAAAATTTAGAGTTTTATTTTTGTGAAGAGATATAGAATTTTAATACCCCTGTCGCAGCATCTGAATAACATAATTATTTCCAAATATTGGGCACTGGCGGATTTCATCGAAGATCTGTATCCATTTAAAATAATTCAGCTTTCTAGTGAAAAGATTTTCAAAATCAGTTGAGTAGTTAATTTTTGGCGCTGTTTCGCATAAGGCGCTTGGCGCATATATCCATTTAAAATAATTTAACTTTCTGATGGTTAAAAAATTTTCAAAATCGATTTCATAGTTCATTTTTTTACCCATCTAAAATAGATTAACTTTCTAAGAGTAAAAGAATTTTCAAAATCGGCAGGGTAATTTATTTTTGGTATATTTGGGATCCAAGGCCTCGAACGGACTTTGTACAGCATAGTGCTATCCACCTTAAAATAAGATACTTCTCTAGCAATGAGAAAATTTTGAGAATCGGTTCGATAGCTTATTTCTGGTGTTTTCGGATCTGCAAGATCGCGGTGGAACTCACTTATATATATATATATATATATATATATATATATATATATATATATATATATATATATATATATATAAATAGCATATTTTATCTTTCTAACAGTAAAAGTATTTTTAAAATTTTTAAAACCCGTTGTGTAGTTTTCTATGCCGCATTTGCATCCGCAGGACAGTTGTGGATCTCAGATAACATACTATACTTATCTGAAATAGTTTACCTCTGCAATAGTGAAAAAATTTTCAAAATCTATCAGTTATTTCATTTTTGACACTTCTGGGTCCTATGGACTCTGTCGGACTGACATGCAAAAAAAAATTTAAGATTTAAGATTTTAAAGGGTATAAAGTTAATGCTTGAAGTTATAAAGAGGTTTTACTATAAGCGTGACATTTAAATTTAATTGATATTAACTAGTAGTAAAATTAAAGATTAAACTGTAAACAAAATAATTGAATGAGTTGAAATTTTAAAGAGACCGGGGCTCCTCGACTATAAGAAGACCGGGCTCCTGCACTAAAGTCGAAATACCTAACTTTTATTAGCTAGCTATTTGAATTTAAATTATAAATTTTGATAAGTACAAAAGTAATAAGCAGCGATGGTGTGGCCCCATGAGACACCAAAAGGTTAAGTCCAATATAATTACAATTGAGGTTTTGTAATCTTTGTACTATTTAGAAAAAAAAAAACCTAAAATCTGTAAAACAAAATTTCTTCTGAATATATGGCATGGATGCACAATAATAAATAATAAAATAATTTTGAATCTAAATTTATTAAAATTTAAAATAACATTTTGTTAAATAAGTTATATAAAGTTAACAATTAACACATAAGCTTTAACAATATCCTACAATGGTTGAATATGTATGAATTTGAATACAAAGATGCAACTGGCGAAACAATTTACATAATATTTTAAAGTTTAAAATAAAAATGTTTTAACAACAGATTTAAGATATTCAAAATGGCGAAGAAGTTATGCAATAATTTTTAAAGAGAAAATTTATAATAATTATAAAGAAATTTTTGTTTAATAAATAAAATGATACAAATATATATATATATATATATATATATATATATATATATATATATATATATATATATATATATATATATATATATATATATATATATTTAAATACTAAATAATCATATCGCGTTCTTACCCAACAGAAATGATTAAATTAGCATTATACTGAGGGAAGCGATATTTTTAAATCTTGAAACCGATAATGTATCAATGAAGGAATGATATGATTGGCATGATAAAGCCAATCATATAAAATATATTAAAATAATAAAATAAATAAAGGTAAATTTTATAGATTTTTACCCAAACTGTCTCGTTTTGTGCTTCCGAATTCCAATGTTTGGTAAGGGGTATTTATCCTCTATACTGACGTTGTTGAATCGTCTATAATCTGTAACGATCCGCCATTTGTGCTTGCCACTGGCATCAAGTTTTTTTGGAACCACCCATATAGATGTACTATATGAATACCCATATAGGAGCACTCTTTGATCTGCTTTTTCACTTCAATTTCATGAATTTTCGGAAATCTATAATTTTTTACGTGTATTGGGGTAGGATCAGTCACCTGGATTTCATGATATAGGGTATTTGTATGAGTTAATTTCTCGATAGGTGAATGAAATAAATCTACATTTTGTTTACGCAAATTAATTAGTTTGTCACGTATAGAATTATCGTCTATATGATTGAGTCTTATGTTTTCGCAAATAAAGTTAATTTTACTATTTTGTACATTATAAATGTTGTTTGTTTTAAATGTTATTGAGGATGGATTCGTATTAATTGTTGCCCCGTAGTGTGTTAAAAAATCTATTCCAAGAACGCCATCATGTGCGATATTTATGACATTTTCATCGATTACCTGAAATTTATATGGGAATTTATTCCCATCTGGCATAAAAAGATTTAAATTAATAGATCCTAGCGTCTCTTTATATTCCGTTTCTAGTCCTCTAATTATTACTTTGTTTAAGGGATCGTAAATATTATTTGATAGTTTTTTATTATGTACGAGGGAAATACTCGCCCCTGTATCTATAAGAAAAGTTAACTGACTATCTTTGCTCTCGTTACATCTAATGTTAATTTTTGCGTGTTATGGTTACTTAGGTTAAGTATTCGATAGGATTCGAATCGTATGCTTCGTAGGTTACTTGTGAGCCTGTTGGTTGAATCGGCTGTTCGGCTCCGACAGTCGATTGATTCGAGTTTAAATGCTCGTTTTGATTATTCCTGAATGGTGGAGGATTATTATTATTACTAAACGATTGTGCGTATTTTTTCTTCCTACATTCCTGTTCTATATGCCCTTTAAATTTGCAATAATTACAAATTTTTATGTTAGGATTGTTATGTTGTTGGTTAAAATTATTATTTACTGGTTTGTTCCTACAATCGCGTGTGTTGTGTGTTTTTACGCGGCAATTTTTACAATATTTATTTTGTTGATGTGGATTATTATTTTGTAAATTCCTACTTGTATTTTGTGTGCGAATGAAGCTTTCTTCTCCAAGCGCTTCTTTTAATGCGTCGTTTAATGATTTTAATTTTGGATTTGTTAGACGCAGTCTTTGTGAGATTTTAGGGATGCAGCCTGTTATAAAACGGTTGCAAAATGATTCTTCTATTATGGGAGCTAAAATATTATATTGATGCTTAGTTTGTTCGTATCTAAGGTTGGACATTCTTTCCATTTTTAATTGATTGATTCGCGTATAAAACGAAATGATAGTTTCATTTGGTTTTTGCGAAAGGGTCGCGAGTTCGTTTTCTATGTGAATAGTTGTACGACGCGGGCTATGAAAGGTGTGAATTATATCACGTAAACTATAGTATGTTAGGTCCCTACTAATAAGCTGTATACCTAAATCGTACGGTAACTGGTTCGCGGTAAACCGAATTATTTCAGTTTCCTGTTCTGGAGCGTAATTTATAGATTTGTGTACGCGTCTCAAAAAGTCTAATGCACCTGTTGGTGTATTATCAAAGCGTCCTACCCAGTCTCTAAAATTTATGTGTTTATAGCCTGGATAGTTACTTTCACTAAGTGTTTCATCGTTATTTGATCTATTTAAGCTAGTTGCAAATTCTTTAATTTGATTCAATTGCTCAGGTGAAAATTTTGAGAAATCAACAACCGTTGAGCTAGAGCTAGAAGGCTCTGGTTCTTCCATATTATTGGGCATTGTGTCTGTTACGTTTAGCTTTAGGTTTTGAAAAGAAAATACCAGACTATCTAATGATTCAGTAGAATGATAGGATCTGGGAGTTGCAATTGAAAAATCCGAACTATCTTGTGAGGAATCAATGTTAAAAGGTAAGTCAATTACAAGTCGAACAAAAGCATATACGAAAAAAGACTTACAGTTTTATTGATGTTCCTCTCGTTTTCAATTCCTGGACTTGTAGAGCGTGAAGACTTAATTCAATGTGACGTTGTGTAGCTCGTACCAATGAATACCAATTGCGAGTGTAGTGTTTTCTTGGTTGCTGCGCTGGACTGCTTTCCACGGTTAGCTTCAATCGGATCCTGGCAGGATCGCCAGTTTTTTATGTCGTGCCACGAGATTTTCTGTTGAATAAAGTATCGTCCCGAATATAACTTCGTAGATGCGAAGCTTACTCGTATTTGGTATACATAAATGGATGACTGATTGATTGATCGATGAGTTTTTTATATAGGATCGCCAGATGCATTTGTTAAGTAAAATGCAACAAAAACCTTTTTACGAATCTTTATAATCACTTATTGTTGAAAACACTTTTACTGAAAGATATTGCTCTAAGTTTAAGAAATGAAAAATAAGTTTAAATTTTAACAATCAAATTTTATTTAAAATATAAGTATCAATTTTTTACATAGTAACGGTGCACCGTTACTTTTGAATTAAGACAGACTGAATTAGAATTGACTGAATATTTTTATTGTTTGGGGTTGCGTATTTAGACAATTTTTATTATCATTAAAACAAAGGGAAATCGTTCTTGAAAATTCTATTGTCCGCTTTCTAATGATGTAACATTGGAATTTGTCCTTGGCTGGTTGCTGTGTGTAGTTACTGACGTTGGCGGCATACTGGCGTGGAATGTACTTCGCTGTGGCACCACACATATATATATATATATATATATATATATATATATATGTATATATATATATATATATATATATATATATATATATATATATATATATATATATATATATATATATATATATATATATATATATATTATATAAATTTATAGCCTTTAAATACGTAACTTTACTAATAATATATCGACAAATGTAATAATGTTAAAAATTGAAATTTTATATAGAAATATGACGTGTTGAAATTTTGAAATTCGTAAATTGAAAATTAGGATTCAGAATTAGAATTCGGAATCTGGAAATCGGAATAACAAAATGCTTTTACAAAAGTTTTTTTTTTACAATGCTAGATTTTAGATGATAAAAATTGTATTATGGATGCAGTATACCTAGACTTGTTATGTTGCTAGGGCAATTGCGGTGTGTATTTCTTGATCTGATTTACGTGTGCGCGGATGGAATTCTTCTTCTGTTGATCATATAAAATCACGGATGTTGGGGATGAAAAATGAACCAACAAATACGGTCCCTGCCACCTCTGTTGGAAGCTGCTGTCTTGGTCAAACGGCTGTTGTTGTTGTTGACGTTTGTGCAATACTGGCTGGCCAGTTCTAAATTGTGATATTGGTGGTCGAGAATTAGATGGGTGTTGATACGAAGTTTTAGCTTTTTGTAAGGCTAGCGCAATTTTATCGTCGGAAGGGGGTGTTGATTGTAGCAATATGTGACCAGCGAAGTGGCCGAGCGTGCTTAAGCACTAACTGGCACTTGCGACTGGTAGGTCGAGGGTTCGAATCCGACGACCGGCTATGCTCGTGAAGGTTTTCTGCAGTTTCCCTTCACAATTCCAGATGAATATCGGCATAGTTCCTTAAGAAGACCGCTGCAGACGCATACCCACCAAATCCTAGCTCTCACCCACTTTCCTTCTCCTCCACCCACATCATAAATGTATGTATAATGTAACAAATATAATGTATTGAATAATAAAAAAAAATATACAAAATAATGATGTGGGTGGCGTCTGTTATGGACTGAATTGTCCGGAAAACGGACGTTAAACGCATTATTATTATTATTATTATTATTATTGTAGCAATATGTGCTGAATTCCTATAGCATTGTCCAAGGTGGTTGTAAGCGGACGTTTTAAAAAGACTTCTGCTGGTGAACAATTAATTGCGGTTTGGTACGAACGGTTATAATGAAACACGACTGACGACAAAACTTGCGACCAATCTTTATGCCTCAGCGAATTATGTAATAGAAGGGCTGTTAAGTTGGTTTTAACAGTTTGTATAGCCCTTTCCGCTGCATTGGAACGAGGCGAATATGGAGTCGTGAAAATAGGCTTAACCGCATGTTGAAACAGAAAATCTTGATTGAGATTCGACTTAAAGGCCTGACTATTGTCGCTCACAATTAGAGATGGAAATCCATACGTGAAAAATATTGACTTCAGCAATGCCACGGTAGTTTCAGCAGTTGCTCGACGCGTTGGAAGCGCTATTAGCCATTTTGAGTACGCATCAATGACCAAAAATATATATCGATATTTTTTTGATGACGATACGATTAATGGGCCAGCGTAATCCACATGGAGCCGAGACTAAACAGCTTCGGGTGGTATGGACTGCATCTGTAGCTCATTTGACATATTGGCTGGTTTCACCACGGCGCATGTTTGACAGTTCTGAATATACTCCTTACAACGCTTGAAGAGTTGCGGATGCGTAAATCGCCGCGCAATTGCCCTGTAATATTTCGTTAAACCATGATGAGATATTGAATGAAAATATTCAATTACAAAATCCAATATAGAAGATGGAAGTACGACACGTTTAAGCCCACGCCTGCCTACGAGCTTACACAAGAGACCGTTGGATAGTGTAAAGTTATTAAATTTAATACCTGACTCAAGGTCAGATAAAATGAGTTTACACTCATCATCTAGTCGCTGTGCATGGCGAATAGACACGTAACCATCAGGTGTATGCATAAGGTGAAATAGTACTTCTGTTGGATCCTGCAACTGAGGATTTGAACTTTGATTTTGATCATCATGATCGTTATGTGAAAATAATCTACTTAAGGTATCTGGTATTACATTATCTTTACCCTTTACTGATCTTAATTCAAAATCGAATCCAGAAAGAACGAGTAGCCACCTTGAAAGTTTCGAAAATTTACGTGGTGTATTTGCAAGCCAATTAACGGCTGCACAATCACATTCGATAATGAAATGCCTGCCAAGAAGATAATCCTTAAAATGGAGTACCGAGTTAACAACAGCTAAAAGCTAAAGTTCATATGAGGAATATCTAATTTGTGCACCATGTAGTTTTCTTGAAAAATATTCAATGGGGAATAATCCCTTTGGTAACTGATTTTGCAGAATGCCGGCGATGCTGTTTGCACTAGCATCGCAGGTTAAAACTAACGGATAATTAAAATCTGGAAATTTTAATATAGGTGGTGTACTGAGTGCTTCTTTCAAGATACGAATTGCTGTGGTATGCTCGTCACGTATTTGAAATTTAACATTTTTCTTTTTCAAGGAATTCAAAGGTGCTACAATTTGTGCGTAATTTGGTATAAATTTTGTATAAAAGGCGCACATGCCAACGAATTTCTGAAGCTCCTTTAAATTTCTTGGAATTGGCAAATTTTTAATTGCTTCAATTCGATCTTCCAACGGTAAACGGCCGGAGGCAGAAACTGAATGACCCAAAATTTTAAGACGTGCTTTGCAAAATTGCACTTTATCTGGATTGATAGAAAGATTTAATTTTCTAAATCTAGCAAGTAATAGTTCAATGTGTTTCAGATGAGGTTCGATATCTGGGCTATGGATATTTAAGTCGTCGTAATAAATTAAAAGAAATTCCCTACGAAAATTGGCGAGTTCAGTCATCAAGTACCTGAAGAACGCTTGCGCTGAGTTACAAAGGCCGAAGGGTACGACATTGAAATGAAAATGATCAAATGTCGTAATGATAGCAGTATATTCCTTTGATTCTTCCGGTAATTTGGTTTCATTTATTTTGTAATGTTAAATTTGATTATTATTTTGTATTATCTTTTATAGATCAATAAATCTAGTTAAACTCCAAGAAAGAATTTTAAAAATTAAATTACATTTTAAAATTCTTTCTTGGAGTTTAACTAGATTTATTGATCTATAAAAGATAATACAAAATAATAATCAAATTTAACATTACAAAATAAATGAAACCAAATTACCTATAAAAGATAATTAAATTACAAGTTAAACTTCCAACAATATTTTCAAATCTATTAATTACAAAATAAATATTTAAACATCAGAAAAAAACAAAAACACAAGCACCGTATATTAACATTAATTGTAAATATAAATTTACAATTTATATCTCCCCTCTTTCAGTCAACTTTTCAGCTGGAAAAGGTGACAATTTTTTTATATGAAAATAATTAGACTCTTTGCGCTTCTTTCCGCAATCAATTTCATAAAACAGTGGCGAAATTTTTCTTAGAATACGGAATGGTCCTATCCTAATTTTATCAGTTTTATTTCTGTTTAATTTATTTCCATTTTCTATGTATACTAAGTCATTGACATTAAATTCATAATTTTTATGATTTTTATCTATTCTTTTTTTATTTGTTTCAAAATTTTTCATGGAGTTTTCGTAAGCCACTTGTCTATCTTTATATAAGTCGTTTTCATATACTATTTCAGGAGGATAAATATTAGACTCTTTACCAAACAATAAATAGGCTGGCTCAAATTTTGTTACACTGTGAGTAGCTTTATTATATTCAGCCACACAATCTTCTGCAATTTTTGTCTATGCTCTAATGTCACCATCATTTTTCTTACAACGTATTCTATTAACAAGAGTTTGATTTAACCGTTCATTCAATCCATTTGAATCTGGATAGTCAATACATGTAAAAACTGGTGTAATATTCATTTTCTTTAAATATTTTTTTAATTCATTAGAATTAATACCAGAATATTGATCTGCGAGGATAATTTTAATAGAATTCTTTTTTGCAATAGGGTCAATTAATTTGATATAGTCTTTTGCCGATTGGCCTTTTGTTGTTGAAATCCATGCATACCTGGAGAAGTGATCAACTAAAATATGTATGTACCTTTTTGGCGATTTGTTGCTAGAAAATCCCTCAACTGTATCTATTGACATAATTTCAAAAGGTTCTTTTGCTGGACCAAATTTTGACATTAGCCCAAATAATCGCACTCTTCTTGTTTTATTTTCCATACATACTGTGCAATTTTTACAGAAATCACTTACTAATTTATCCAAATTTTTGAAGTAGTAATAAGGTCTTATTTTGGCACTTAAATGACCAGCACCAATGTGACCATAATATTCATGTATTTTTTTGTTAATTTTTTCCCAAAATCAACTGAAACAAATATCCTTTTTCTATCTTTTAATTTTTTAAATGTGATATTTTGATGTCTTTCTGTTTTTTTAGCTGTTTTTAATTCTTCTTCATTATATTTTTGATCTTGAATAATTTCTGTTAATTGAATCAAATTGACTACTTTTAAAATGTCTTCATCTTCAAAGTTTTCTAATACCGGGTTTCTTGATAGAGAATCAGCCAAAATATTTTCTTTACCAGGCTTATATATAATTTTGACATTATATTGAGATAATTAATATACTAAATCACCTAGTAATTCATAAGTTCTTACTTTTATTTTTAGATTTTCTAATGGTTTATGATCAGAACAAATATTAAATTTTCGACCAATTAGGTAATATTGCCAATTTACAATGGAGTCTTTTATTGCTTTACATTCTAGATGAATAGCTTTCAATTTCTTTTCGGTAGGTGTAAGTTTTCTTGAAAAATATGCAACTGGCATAAGCAAGCCATCTTCATTTGGTTGTTTTAAAGTGGCACCAAGTCCTAATGAACTTGCATCCGTTTCAATAAATACGTCTTTATTTATATCATATATTTGTAGAATTGGATTTGAACATAAATACTCTTTTATCAAATTAAAACTTCTTTCACAGTCTTCTGACCAATTAAACTCAACGTTCTTCTTTAGTAAATTGTGTAAAGATTGAAATTTTTGGGTACTATTTTCGATGTATCTTAAGTAATAGTTTATTGTACCTAAAATACTACGAACACCAGATTTATCAGTTGGTCTCCGCAAGTTTCTTATTACAATTAAATTGTCTTGTGATGGTGAAACCTTATTTTCTTGAATAACGCGACCCAAGTATTTTACTGACTGAGCTGCGAATTTACATTTCATTAAATTTAATCTAAAACCTTCAACTTCAACAACTTTCAAGAATTTTTCTATGTGTCTTAGGTGTTCATCGAAAGTTCTGGAAAATATTAGAATATCATCAATGTAGTTTACGCAAAAGTCATCTAACTTATTTCTTCTTTAAAAATTCTTTCTTGGATTTTAACTAGATTTATTGATCTATAAAAGATAATACAAAATAATAATCAAATTTAACATTACAAAATAAATGAAACCAAATTACCTATAAAAGATAACTAATTACAAGTTAAACTTCCAACAATATTTTCAAATCTATTAATTACAAAATAAATATTTAAACATCAGAAAAAAACAAAAACACAAGCACCTTAGATTAACATTAATTGTAAATATAAATTTACAATTTACAGGGGAGATGTAAATTGTAAATTTATATTTACAATTAATGTTAATCTAAGGTGCTTGTGTTTTTGTTTTTTTCTGATGTTTAAATATTTATTTTGTAATTAATAGATTTGAAAATATTGTTGGAAGTTTAACTTGTAATTTAATTATCTTTTATAGGTAATTTGGTTTCATTTATTTTGTAATGTTAAATTTGATTATTATTTTGTATTATCTTTTATAGATCAATAAATCTAGTTAAACTCCAAGAAAGAATTTTTAAAGAAGAAACAAGTTTATTTTGTAATGTTAAATTTGATTATTATTTTGTATTATCTTTTATAGATCAATCCATCCATAGAAGTCCATTTAGAATTGTTTAGCTTTCTAACATTAATGATTAATAATGAAAAAATTTTCAAAATCGATCCAGTTCTTTAAAATTTTTTTCCGGGCATATAAACATTGTTATTATGTTATCTTTCTATAATATTTAATAATATTATATCATGACATTACCTTCATTATCTTGTTCATTTAAAATTCAATAAAACAAATCTTCATTACATATGCTTAAAATATCTGGTTAATTTTAATCTAAAAAAAAATGAGACAGAGATATGGTATGTATAATACATAGATTTTGAATAACTACCCTTTGTTTTACGTAAAAAATGAAATATTTGAATATTTTATAAGGAACTGAGACAGAAATATAAATTACTTATTACAATGACAAAGAGAGCAAAATAAGGCAAAAGTGAAAAATTACGATTTTCTCGAAAACTACTTAACATAGAAAGAAAATTATAGGAACATTTTCTTCATAATTTTTTCTTTCCTTTTCAACGATGTAAAAAGCGAACTGTCTTATGATAGGATCGAATGATAAAATGGCCAGAAAACCTCCTTCTGGGCATCCGACGTGTCTGGCTAACGAACTTAGCCGAGCCAATTCAGAATCCAGTTCGCACACAAAATTTCATAAGCATTAGACGTTTCGTTCGAGAGTTATCGTGGGAACACAAACACATATATATATATACCTATAATATATATATATATATATATATATATATATATATATATATATATATATATATATATATATATATATATAGATATAGATATATATATATATATTATATATATATATATATATATATATATATATATATATATATATATATATATGTATATATATATATATATATATATATATATATATATAGATATATAGGGAGAGAGAGAGAGAGAGAGATAAAAGCGAAACACCACTCACTCATCTATCAAGAAATCTTTAGAACTATAACACATGCAAACGTAAAATTGGGTACGTAACTAATAACTTGTAGCCTTTTTACAGAACTTTAAAGAAGTTGAGGTATGATTTCCCTAAAAAAATTTTAATAAACCCATTCTTACAGGTGTTTAATCCCTTAAAAATTAAGTGATCCCAATGAAAAATATTCTCTCTTTTGAACATTTGCAATTAATTGTAAAGAAGATGGAAGGTAGTATGCCCGTCTGGCGCGCAAAGTTAAATAGAGGTTCTCATTGCGGGCAGTGTATTTGCGTGGCACCAAACTCGACCTTATGTCGATGTTCTTCTTCCTACGGGCGGGAGGGGGGGTCCTGTCAGCCCATGCACTGATTCCTATTGGAATATTGTGCAGTAACCCCATTTATTCATCAGTTATGCGTAAGAGGCCCGCTTGTTTGATGAAGTCAATTAGGGCCCTTACGGGATCCCGATGAATAGTCTCAAGCTCTGTACCCAACCCCAGTGTTGAGTGCCTAATGCGAGCCAATAGAATGTGGTGCATTCAAATAGAATGTGGGTGGACTGTTTCATCTTCCACCCCACATTTCCTGCACACTGGTTCTTCTCTATATATTCCCATTCGATGCAGATGCTTCCTTAAATGATAGTGTCGAGTAAGAAAACCCACTATAGCTTTCATCTTCGTTCTATCCGGTTCCAGAATTTCGGATGATAGCTTCATGGAAGGTCCTTTAATCATAAGCCTCGCATGTCTTTGCTCTGCAGTATTCCTCCAAACTGCAGTTGTTTCGTTTGTCATGGCTTCAGCAATTTCCCCTTTAACGGTTTTAATCGTTATCCCACAGTAGGGTTCTGGGCTGTAGTCATCTTTTAATGCACCTTGCTTTGCAAGTTTGTCAGCCTTCTCATTGCCATCAACTCCCACGTGGCCTGGTACCTATATCAGAGAAACTCGGTTCTTGCTACCTAGTTCTAGTAGGAGTTCTCTACATTCCAGGATAAGTTTTGACTTAATCTGAAATGAGTTAATAGCTTTGAGTGCCGCTTGACTATCACTGAAAATAAAAATATTCTTATTTTGATAAGATCTTCTTATATTTTCATAGAGACAGCAAATTATTACGAACACTTCTGCTTGGAACACTGTAGCGTACTGCCCCAAATGTTGAAATATTTCAACTGCTGGACAAACACCAAATATTCCTGCTCCTGTTCGGTCATTGATATTGGTACCATCAGTGTACCATATTATATCCCCACTTCTATGTTCCATGTTTTCCTCTCGCCATTCAGTTCGCGGTGTGATGCTAACTTCAAATGGCCTTTCAAAGAGGTATTTAGTTTCTACAATGTCAGATGGCATTTGTAGAATTTTGCTACATATTTCGTGAGAGATACTGGTGTGGGAAGACCCATTATGAATCTTGAGCCACTGCTCAGTCTTCTCTAGCCTGTAGGCTGTCATTTTGGCAACTCCACGAATAAATATATCCAGAGGAGTTAATGACAGAATGATTTCCATTGATTTTGTGGGTGTGAATGACATTGGCCCTGTAATCCCAAGACATGCTGAGCGTTGCAGGCTCTCCAGTTTGGTCTTTACAGTTTTCTGCTCAGTCTTCTTCCACCACACAACCGCTGCATACGTTATGATGGGTCTGATCGCCGTAGTATATATCCAATGAGCCATACTTGGTTTCAGTCCCCACTTCTTTCCAAGCACTCGCTTACATCTGTCAATATGTTGATTCCAGGTTAATTTGCTGTCTAATATAACTCCCAGATGTTTAACCTCCCTCGTAATATTGACATTATCACTAAATAAAGTTGGCGTTTTAAGCCCATCGAATCCCAATCTTTTGCGTGTAAAAGGTACAAGACTGGTCTTTTGAGGATTTATACTCAAATTCCTGTCCATGTGCCAGTTACCAACCTTATCAAAGGCCTGTTGCATAAGATCAAGAATCGTGTTAATATCCATGCCTCTAATAAGAATGACTATGTCATCAGCATATCCTTGGGCATAGATACCTTGTTCATTTAATTCCGTAATGAGGTCGTCCATTACAAGATTCCACAGAAGAGGAGAAAGTACTCCGCCTTGCGGACAACCGCTTGTAGGTTTTGCCTCAATTGTTTCTTCATGGAAATTGGTTTGAATGACCCTATCCGCAAGAAGTGTATTTATCCAGTTGCAGATTATTGGGCTAATTCCCCGTTCTAATACTGCGCTGTTAATCGATGTATATGAGGTGTTATCGAAAGCTCCCTCAATGTCAAGAAAAGCTGCTAAACTATTTCCTTGTTTTCCATTGTTTTTTCTATCCGCCCAACTAGATGGTGTAGAGCCAACTCTGTAGATTTTCTTGATTGATAGGCAAATTGATTCTTATGTAATGTTCTTGTATACCCCATTGTATCCCTAATGTGCCTGTCAATGATCTTTTCCATTACTTTCAATATGAAAGATGATAGACTAATGGGTCTAAATCTTTTTGCCAGGTCATAACAAGTTTTTTCAGGCTTAGGTATAAAAATCACCTTAGCCTTTCTCCATATGTTTGGTATATGTCCAAGAGCCAAACTTGCTCTAAAGATAGTAGGGTAGACCGGGGTTAGTTGGGTACAGAGGTAAGTTGAACATGTAAAAATTACCCCACACAAAAGATATGGTCAAATTACCACACTTAAATAAATCAGTTTTATCCAATTAACGACATTACAGAGGTAAGTTGAACATATAAAAATTACACCACACAAAAGATATGACAAAATTACGGTTATTTGGATAAGGGTGACTTAAATAAGTTAGGGTAGACCGGGGTTAGTTGGGTACAGAGGTAAGTTGAACATGTAAAAATTACCCCACACAAAAGATATGGTCAAATTACCACACTTAAATAAATCAGTCTTATCCAATTAACGACATTACAGAGGTAAGTTGAACATATAAAAATTACACCACACAAAAGATATGACAAAATTACGGTTATTTGGATAAGGGTGACTTAAATAAGTTAGGGTAGACCGGGGTTAGTTGGGTACAGAGGTAAGTTGAACATGTAAAAATTACCCCACACAAAAGATATGGTCAAATTACCACACTTAAATAAATCAGTCTTATCCAATTAACGACATTACAGAGGTAAGTTGAACATATAAAAATTACACCACACAAAAGATATGACAAAATTACGGTTATTTGGATAAGGGTGACTTAAATAAGTTAGGGTAGACCGGGGTTAGTTGGGTACAGAGGTAAGTTGAACATGTAAAAATTACCCCACACAAAAGATATGGTCAAATTACCACACTTAAATAAATCAGTCTTATCCAATTAACGACATTACAGAGGTAAGTTGAACATATAAAAATTACACCACACAAAAGATATGACAAAATTACGGTTATTTGGATAAGGGTGACTTAAATAAGTTACCCTTATCCAATTAACCATATTAAAGAAATTTGTATCATTTATAAATAACTTTTTTGGAAATATTTATATGGAAATATTATCACAATTAATACATATATATGTATCACTAGTATTAGGTACGCAATTAATATGCGCCCAATTTTTGCACAACTGACATTCAATCCACGTTTCTTTGAGGCTACACTTTGAAAATAGTTCATTGCATATTAAGCAAGAAATCCTTGGTAATAATATTAAGCAATTACTATTAATACAAATATTAATTTTTTTAGTAACTTTTTTACACTTTTTTTTTATATTTTGTTCTTTCTCTAATGTTTTTATTTCTATTGAATCGGTTAAAACACTAGATTTTCTTTTCCTCTTGGTTTGACCCTGTTCTTTTGTTGCAGCCCTTGGGTACGGTCGAACTATTTCTGGAGAAAATATTGTAGGTGATGATGTTAAAATTTGCGATTCTGGGGGATCAGTTACGAATGACGGAGCGAAATCATCTTGAGTAAAAATATTTTCATTATATGGAAATATTCCAGTCTTTTTAAATCCTTTTATGATATTTGTATTAGTTGTAGCTAATGGTAATGAATCTGCTACTATTTTTGGGATATCATATATTGTTATTTTTTCACCTGGATTATTTCTTAACCATAAATCTTGTGCAGTTGAAGCATATTTCTTAAATGGTCCATACACAGCCACATCAAGTGGTTGTAATTTATGGCTACAATGTGGTGGAAAGGATAACATTACGATCCCATTATCTTTCGCTAAGTTTAAGGTTGGTACATGTAAATGTGAGGAATGATTATCTAATAAGAGTAATACTGGATTATTAATAGATGGTTTAACGTGTGCGATGAAATGCTGCATGTACATAAAAAATTCTTCATTTGTTACCCAACCGCTAGAATTTCCTGCACCAATAGAACCTTTTGGTCCATTATTAATAAAATGATTTTTATATTTTTTTCGTGGAAATACGAACATAGGAGGCACTGTATTTCCGTTTGCAGAAACAGCACATATTAGTGTGACATTAGTGCCCCGTTCAGCAGAAGTTATGGAGCCAACATTTTTTTTACCTTTGGCAGCAATTATTTTAGGAGGTTTTAATACAGTACTAATTGAGGTTTCATCAACATTATAAATATTTGATGCGGTAAATTGATATTTATTCTTAACTTCAGCTAATTTTGTGAAAAATGGTTTTACATTTTGAACATTGAATGATGTCGCTCGTCCGATACTTGTTGCTTCTGGTTTTCTAATTGATAATTCTCGATTCCTTTTTAGAAAACTAGTAAGCCACTCTTTACCAGCTATTTTATTAATTTTCCATATTTCAGGCATTTTAATATTAAATTTTTCAGCACACTCATAAGCAAGCTGGCGAACATTTTTCGGAGTCAATCCATAAAATATCGAAGCCATTTGTAGTAAATAATCTTTTAATGCAATTTCCTGGTCCTTAGAAAATACTTGTCTAGGTTTTTTATAACCAATTGTCGGTAAATCTTGCGTTTCCTTATTTTTATATGCTTTTAACTTAATTATATAACGTGATAGTGTCGTACGTTTAATATTAAATTCCTTTGAAGCAGCATTGATACTTCGGTTTCCAGAAATTATTGTTTTTGCGGCATCATTAAATGTTTCGATAGATATAAAACCTCTTTCAGTTTTACGTTTATAATTTCTCATATCTAATAGAAATAAAAAACAAATATATAATAAAAGAAAATCTTAATCATAGTTTTGTTAATGAAAAAAATTTTACTTACTTGTTATTTGTAAATGATACAAATTGATAATTGAAACTGATGTATTTTGTTAAGATAAATCTATTACTGTTTTATATTAAAAATTTATATATTTGAAGAAAATTTCAATTTTTGTAAAATGAGTGTACATTATAATATATAAAATAGCATTGTGAAATAAAAGCACATAATATATGAAGGTATATGCACTTAAACTTTGTAATTAAACAATTACGGTCACATACAAAAAGTAGTCACAAACGCCACAAACTTCACAAACACAAATCGTTCACATTTTTATATGTAAAATTTATAATTTTGAAGAAAATTTCAATTTTTGTAAAATTAATATATATTAAAACCACTTTTTAAGTAATAGTTTAAAAAAATAGAAACAAGTTCGCATTTACATGTATTTTGTTAAAAGTAACACAATTCGTTCACTTTTATTATATATAAAATTAATAGTTTTGGAAAAAATTACAAATTTTTTTAAAATTAATAATGGTTGTAACCACTTGTAAGAATAATTGAAAAAAATAATAAAAACAAGTTCACAAAAAACAATGTTTAAGTGCATATAACAACACATATTATGTGCTTTAACTTCACGACGGTTTATCGTACACTAAACTTTTTATGTTTCCTATCATTTAATATATTCTGGTTTATAAAAAAAGGGGGAAACATCACAAACACATACGTGTTACTAAACATATATATATGATATATGTGGTATGTTATTATGTATATGTATTATTATTTAAAGAAGGGTGCCACCCTAACACATCTTACTGAATATATATATGTAAAACTTTTTATGTTTCCTATCATTTAATATATTCTGGTTTATAAAAAAGAGGGAAACATCACAAACACATACATGTTACTAAACATATATATATGATATATGTGGTATGTTATTATGTATATGTATTATTATTTAAAGAAGGGTGCTACCCTAACACATCTTACTGAATACATATATGTAAAACTTTTTATGTTTCCTATCATTTAATATATTCTGGTTTATAAAAAAGAGGGAAACATCACAAACACATACATGTTACTAAACATATATATATGATATATGTGGTATGTTATTATGTATATGTATTATTATTTAAAGAAGGGTGCCACCCTAACACATCTTACTGAATATATATATATATATATATATATGTAGTATGTATGAATATATACATATGTAGTTAAAATACAAATATTGATTTTTATTTTTCTTACATATTTAGAAAGGTTTTTTATATGATATTGTATGTATACTGTACATTGTATGTATACAGTAATGAAATATAAAGTATTGAAATGGCTTTTTATCTTATGATAATGTATGAAAAATGTAGATTTAAAATACTAATGGAAGTAAGATATTGTAATAATTTAACAAAAGTCAGGTGAATGTATAATATTTTAACCAAAAGTAAGTTAAAGTATTGAAATATTGGTATATGTGAATGTTTTATTATGATTTTTCTAACTATTCATAAAAGTTGATAAAACGTACATCATAAATAACAAATTATAAATTTACTCTTAAACTATTATTTTTACATAAAAAATACTTATCCACATTTGTTTATTTTAAGAAAATACATGATAATTTTAAAAAAAGTTTTATAATTTATGAATTTTTAATAGTTTTGTATCTTATGATAATGTATGAAAAATGTACATTTAAAATACTAATGTAAGTAAGATATTGTAATACGTTAACAAAAGTCAGGTGAATGTATAATATTTTAACCAAAAGTAAGTTAAAGTATTGAAATATTGGTATATGTGAATGTTTTATTATGATTTTTCTAACTATTCATAAAAGTTGATAAAACGTACATCATAAATAACAAATTATAAATTTACTCTTAAACTATTATTTTTACATAAAAAATACTTATCCACATTTGTTTATTTTAAGAAAATACATGATAATTTTAAAAAAAGTTTTATAATTTATGAATTTTTAATAGTTTTGTATCTTATGATAATGTATGAAAAATGTACATTTAAAATACTAATGTAAGTAAGATATTGTAATACGTTAACAAAAGTCAGGTGAATGTATAATATTTTAACCAAAAGTAAGTTAAAGTATTGAAATATTGGTATATGTGAATGTTTTATTATGATTTTTCTAACTATTCATAAAAGTTGATAAAACGTACATCATAAATAACAAATTATAAATTTACTCTTAAACTATTATTTTTACATAAAAAATACTTATCCACATTTGTTTATTTTAAGAAAATACATGATAATTTTAAAAAAAGTTTTATAATTTATGAATTTTTAATAGTTTTGTATCTTATGATAATGTATGAAAAATGTACATTTAAAATACTAATGTAAGTAAGATATTGTAATACGTTAACAAAAGTCAGGTGAATGTATAATATTTTAACCAAAAGTAAGTTAAAGTATTGAAATATTGGTATATGTGAATGTTTTATTATGATTTTTCTAACTATTCATAAAAGTTGATAAAACGTACATCATAAATAACAAATTATAAATTTACTCTTAAACTATTATTTTTACATAAAAAATACTTATCCACATTTGTTTATTTTAAGAAAATACATGATAATTTTAAAAAAAGTTTTATAATTTATGAATTTTTAATAGTTTTGTATCTTATGATAATGTATGAAAAATGTACATTTAAAATACTAATGTAAGTAAGATATTGTAATACGTTAACAAAAGTCAGGTGAATGTATAATATTTTAACCAAAAGTAAGTTAAAGTATTGAAATATTGGTATATGTGAATGTTTTATTATGATTTTTCTAACTATTCATAAAAGTTGATAAAACGTACATCATAAATAACAAATTATAAATTTACTCTTAAACTATTATTTTTACATAAAAAATACTTATCCACATTTGTTTATTTTAAGAAAATACATGATAATTTTAAAAAAAGTTTTATAATTTATGAATTTTTAATAGTTTTGTATCTTATGATAATGTATGAAAAATGTACATTTAAAATACTAATGTAAGTAAGATATTGTAATACGTTAACAAAAGTCAGGTGAATGTATAATATTTTAACCAAAAGTAAATTAAAGTATTGAAATATTGGTATATGTGAATGTTTTATTATGATTTTTCTAACTATTCATAAAAGTTGATAAAACGTACATCATAAATAACAAATTATAAATTTACTCTTAAACTATTATTTTTACATAAAAAATACTTATCCACATTTGTTTATTTTAAGAAAATACATGATAATTTTAAAAAAAGTTTTATAATTTATGAATTTTTAATAGTTTTGTATCTTATGATAATGTATGAAAAATGTACATTTAAAATACTAATGTAAGTAAGATATTGTAATACGTTAACAAAAGTCAGGTGAATGTATAATATTTTAACCAAAAGTAAGTTAAAGTATTGAAATATTGGTATATGTGAATGTTTTATTATGATTTTTCTAACTATTCATAAAAGTTGATAAAACGTACATCATAAATAACAAATTATAAATTTACTCTTAAACTATTATTTTTACATAAAAAATACTTATCCACATTTGTTTATTTTAAGAAAATACATGATAATTTTAAAAAAAGTTTTATAATTTATGAATTTTTAATAGTTTTGTATCTTATGATAATGTATGAAAAATGTACATTTAAAATACTAATGTAAGTAAGATATTGTAATACGTTAACAAAAGTCAGGTGAATGTATAATATTTTAACCAAAAGTAAGTTAAAGTATTGAAATATTGGTATATGTGAATGTTTTATTATGATTTTTCTAACTATTCATAAAAGTTGATAAAACGTACATCATAAATAACAAATTATAAATTTACTCTTAAACTATTATTTTTACATAAAAAATACTTATCCACATTTGTTTATTTTAAGAAAATACATGATAATTTTAAAAAAAGTTTTATAATTTATGAATTTTTAATAGTTTTGTATCTTATGATAATGTATGAAAAATGTACATTTAAAATACTAATGTAAGTAAGATATTGTAATACGTTAACAAAAGTCAGGTGAATGTATAATATTTTAACCAAAAGTAAGTTAAAGTATTGAAATATTGGTATATGTGAATGTTTTATTATGATTTTTCTAACTATTCATAAAAGTTGATAAAACGTACATCATAAATAACAAATTATAAATTTACTCTTAAACTATTATTTTTACATAAAAAATACTTATCCACATTTGTTTATTTTAAGAAAATACATGATAATTTTAAAAAAAGTTTTAAAATATATGAATTCTTAAAAATTTTGTATCATTTACTATTAATATGTAAAAATTTTTTCTAAGTTCAAATATACATTGATTTTGTATGTAAGCGATGTTGTTGCAGTCATCTGACTTATATTGAGTACAAACATCGTCTTACGATGTGTGTTGTTACTGTACTATGTTTTATGTGTCTATATAAAAATCAAAAAAAATGAAAAAAAAATGAAAAATTTTAAAAAAAATTCTTATATTTTTATATAAACTTTAAAAAACTTCATTAATAATTATATATTTTATAGTTTTTATCATTTTTATAACAAATTAAAACAAAAAAATATAAAAAAAAAGTAAAATTTACCACGCTGCAAAATCCAAAACTTATATATGATGATGGTACCTTTTTAAATATCGATGTGTGTAGTTGACTTAAACATTATGAACGGTTCGGTCAAAGTATATATAGCTATTATGTATGTGTGTAAGACCATTACATTAATAGTTTTATTTTGACTAAGTTCTGTTCTTTTGAAAATATTATTTTTTGTTAAGTTGATATTTTCAAATAATTTTTATTTACTACAGTAACATCGTAAAGGTACTTCATCGAAAAATTATGAAAATATATAAAGTAAGTGTTTTGGTATTAAAAAAAATATGTGTTTTTATTTATTAAAAATTTTTATGATTTTTATTAATAATTCACATATATTTTTATTAACCCAAAACCATTTATATATAATTTTTATAATTTTTTAATATTATCCTATATTATGTCAAAGCAAGTCCATGGGCTATAGGTGTTAAGCCTTAGGCTCTTATGTGGACAAACAATTATATAAAATAAATTTTTTAATAAATTTATAATGCAGAAACTCACTACATACCAAGCGCGAATGAAGTGTGTTATTCGAACGTTAAATAAATATATATTTTATATATTTAAAAATTGTCGCATACAATCTAGCGAAGAGTTATGAGCAAATGTTTGAATTATTTCAATAAAACTATATTACTTAAAATATATGGTAATAGTTTTTATTCAAATATGAATATTTTCAAAAAAGAATTTTTTTTATTTTTTTAAATATTAAAAATTTTAGAAAATATTTTTTATATAAAAAGTAACAAAAGAAATAAATTTATTTTTATTTCAATTTTTGTTATAATTTTTATATGTTTATATCAGTTTATGAAGAAATTTCATACTGATTAATAAATGAAAAACTTTTTAAAATATTTCTTTTTTTTTTAAATTGGAATAATTTTATTAAGTTGGAACATACAGTTCCCTGGTTGATCCTGCCAGTAGTCATATGCTTGTCTCAAAGATTAAGCCATGCATGTCTCAGTACAAGCCATATTAAGGTGAAACCGCGAAAGGCTCATTATATCAGTTATGGTTCCTTAGATCGTACATACATTTACTTGGATAACTGTGGTAATTCTAGAGCTAATACATGCAAACAGAGTTCCGACCAGAGATGGAAGGAATGCTTTTATTAGATCAAAACCAATCGATGTTAACATATTTTTATAATATATTTTATGTTTTTTTATAATTTCATATATATATTTAATATATGTGCATCGTAATAATTTGGTGACTCTGAATAACTTTTAGCTGATCGCACGGTCTTTATAGTACCGGCGACGCATCTTTCAAATGTCTGCCTTATCAACTGTCGATGGTAGGTTCTGCGCCTACCATGGTTGTAACGGGTAACGGGGAATCAGGGTTCGATTCCGGAGAGGGAGCCTGAGAAACGGCTACCACATCCAAGGAAGGCAGCAGGCGCGCAAATTACCCACTCCCGGCACGGGGAGGTAGTGACGAAAAATAACGATACGGGACTCATCCGAGGCCCCGTAATCGGAATGAGTACACTTTAAATCCTTTAACGAGGATCCATTGGAGGGCAAGTCTGGTGCCAGCAGCCGCGGTAATTCCAGCTCCAATAGCGTATATTAAAGTTGTTGCGGTTAAAAAGCTCGTAGTCGAATTTGTGTCCTACACTGTCGGTTCACCGCTCGCGGTGTTTAACTGGCATGTTTTGTGGGACGTCCTACCGGTGGTGAGGTATAAATTATATATTGTATAATATGGTTATAAATACTTGTATTTTTATTTAAATTTTTATTTTTATGGTAAGTTATTATTTATATTTTTACTTGCTTGAAAAGTTTAAAGTATACTAGTTAAATTTTATATACTAATATGTACATTAAAGTATAATTTATCGTAAGTGTTAAAGTTATTTATTTTTTATAATTTAAATAATGGAGACAGCCTCCCAATTATAATCCTATCGCGGTGCTCTTAATTGAGTGTCGAGATGGGCCGGTACGTTTACTTTGAACAAATTAGAGTGCTTAAAGCAGGCTTTAAAATTTAAATAGTGCCTGAATATTGTGTGCATGGAATAATGGAATAGGACCTCGGTTCTATTTTGTTGGTTTTCGGAAGTTTTTCCGAGGTAATGATTAATACGGACAGATGGGGGCATTCGTATTGCGACGTTAGAGGTGAAATTCTTGGATCGTCGCAAGACGGACAGAAGCGAAAGCATTTGCCAAAAATGTTTTGATTGATCAAGAACGAAAGTTAGAGGTTCGAAGGCGATCAGATACCGCCCTAGTTCTAACCATAAACGATGCCAGCTAGCGATCCGCCAAAGTTCCTCCGATGACTTGGCGGGCAGCTTCCGGGAAACCAAAGCTTTTGGGTTCCGGGGGAAGTATGGTTGCAAAGCTGAAACTTAAAGGAATTGACGGAAGGGCACCACCAGGAGTGGAGCCTGCGGCTTAATTTGACTCAACACGGGAAACCTCACCAGGCCCGGACACCGGAAGGATTGACAGATTGAGAGCTCTTTCTTGATTCGGTGGGTGGTGGTGCATGGCCGTTCTTAGTTGGTGGAGCGATTTGTCTGGTTAATTCCGATAACGAACGAGACTCTAGCCTACTAAATAGACGTACTTTATTACCGGCATCTCAAGGCCCATCGGCTGTATTGTTACTGAATGTTATTTGTATATTTTGTTTTAATATATTTATAATATGTATGATTGATAATATTCATTTATGTTTTTTATTTCTTTGGGGATAAATTTCTATGTGTAATTACTTAATCTGCATTAATGATATATTTAACATGATACATTAACTAAAGTGACATCAGTTTTTTGATGTGGTTTTTACTGCCGGCGTACAAATAATTCTTCTTAGAGGGACAGGCGGCTTCTAGCCGCACGAGATTGAGCAATAACAGGTCTGTGATGCCCTTAGATGTTCTGGGCCGCACGCGCGCTACACTGAAGGAATCAGCGTGTTTTCCTCTGGCCGAAAGGTCCGGGTAACCCGCTGAACCTCCTTCGTGCTAGGGATTGGGGCTTGCAATTATTCCCCATGAACGAGGAATTCCCAGTAAGCGCGAGTCATAAGCTCGCGTTGATTACGTCCCTGCCCTTTGTACACACCGCCCGTCGCTACTACCGATTGAATGATTTAGTGAGGTCTTCAGACTGGTGCGCGGCAATGTTTTTAAAAGACATTGCCGATGATGCTGGAAAGATGACCAAACTTGATCATTTAGAGGAAGTAAAAGTCGTAACAAGGTTTCCGTAGGTGAACCTGCGGAAGGATCATTAACGAAATATAACAAAACTTGATTTTTGTGATTTTTTATATATATTAATGTTTTGTTAAAATATTTTGTTTATAAATTCCTTATATTTTTATGTAAGTAAAAGAAAAATTTACTTTTTTTCTATAACTTACTTTATAAAATATATAATTTTTATAATATAAAAATTATAATATTGTAATAAATAAACACGTATTTGGATACCAATTTTTAATATATTAAATATATTATTGGTTATAAAGTTTTACATCCAAATGTTAATTTGATTTTTTAATTTTTTTTTTTTTTTTTGATATGTGTTTATTTTTATATATCAATATATAAATTTTTTTTTTTTATATTAACAATATTAAAAATTTATTGAATCTATATAAAATAAATAGCATATTCGTAAAATAACAAAACAAGTTATTTTCAATATGTCTTATTTATAATATAGTTATTTAATAAATGAGTTTTCTTTAAAAAAAAATTTTTTTTTTTTTTTAATGTTTTGTCAAATAAACAAGCAAGCACTGTATCTAATAAAATTTTATTAAATATTATTATTTATTCTTTTATACAAATGTAAGTCAATATAAAACAAACAAAAAAATTGTTTTTTTATTGCAGTCTTTTTATTATTATTTTATAATAATAAAAAAAGTATAAATTTTTATTTAATATAAATATTTTTTAAAATTTAATAATATAAAGATTACCCTGAACGGTGGATCACTTGGCTCGTGGGTCGATGAAGAACGCAGCTAATTGCGCGTCAACTTGTGAACTGCAGGACACATGAACATCGACATTTCGAACGCACATTGCGGTCCTTGGATACTGTTCCCGGACCACACCTGGCTGAGGGTCGTATACAATAATATATTAAAAGATTATTTTTAATAAAAGATAATATATTTTTTAAAATATATATCTTAAAAATAATAAAATGAATGTTCGTATATTTTTTTAATTTATACGTCATTCTAAATTATATGATGTTTTTAATGTATGTATTTTTAATATTATTTTTCTATATCTTACTTATTATAAATGTGTAAGAATAAGAAAATCAAATAATACATCACATCATTTTAATTTAATAAAAATGAAACAATATTTTCTAAAAAAATATAAAAATAAATTTAAACACATATAGTAATGAAAACCAAAAATTATTCATGTATATATGTGTTTTAAATATCTAATTATTTTTATTTTATGAAAATATGAAATAACGAAATAATTTATTTCTTATTAATTTTCATATAAATATTAAATAATAATATTTAAAAATTTAACATAATAACATAAGATAAAATTTTTTGGTTTAAGTAATTACTAATAGTGTTTTTATTTTTTCAAAATAAAATTTTTTTATATTTATTTATAAAGAAAATATTGAAAAAAAAAACATTTTTATTTTATTTATTTATAATTGCGACCTCAGAGTAGGTGAGATTACCCGCTGAATTTAAGCATATTATTAAGCGGAGGAAAAGAAACTAACTAGGATTCCCTTAGTAGCGGCGAGCGAAGAGGGAAAAGCCCATCACTGAACCCCATGGCT